>VXBW01005444.1:980835-1085288 GCA_013400375.1 Thinocorus orbignyianus | reverse complement strand
ATCATCATCATCATCATCATCATCATCATCATCAGTAATTTTGCAGGTATATGCTCAGAATAATTTGCCTGAATTTGATATAAAAGAAGTAATACTGATGCCAGAAAGAGCAACAAAAAATGTGTCATCCTGTTCCTGGGGCAGTAAAAGGGGTTAATGTCCTGAAGACAAAACCAGCTTTACAGTAGGAAAGCCTCTCCTTTTTCCATTTAATAATTAACTTCCAGTCCCATGCCAAATGCTTGTCTTGTTTTCATACTGCTGAAAAGGAGATGCAACATCTTTGAAGCTTCCCCAAATATCTGACCACTTACATTTTTGTAATTGCGAAGAATTGCTTGAGACTGACAGACCCGGGCAAACATGAAAAGAAAGGAATTACAAAGCAGCTTGGGCCAAAAATGGAACTGTGAACAATTATTTGTCTGCCTGACAGGGAGATTTAAGGGCCCAGTTTTCCACTGAGTTATGCTTGCTTCTAATAATTCTAATTTCATAAAAGGTAGGATACTGATGTATTAATCCACTGTTCCTACTGTGGACAGAGCTGGACAATCAATCAGATGATCTGGATTTAGTTTCCAGCTCTTTTGCTGTTGTGCTGCATCATCTCAGGCAGCTCATTTTGTTATTTTCATGTCTCAGTGCCCTGGTATATAAATCAGCATGGCAATGCCTTATTTTATCAAGCCCTTTAACTTGTTAAATGAAAAATATATTATATAGTATGTTTTTGAAACAAACAAAACCCCAAACCCCTACACCTTAACATCACGACGATTTTGTGAAACTCAGGGGTGGGGGAAGGGACAGATAAGTACAGCTAATGACATTTTTTTACTGATTAATGAATGAATCTTTTTGTCCATTTGAATTTGCACAGATGTTTACATTGTTTTCACTGTGGCGTTTAATGTGGACTTGGATTAATGGACAGTGACTGGAAACTCTGAAGTAATTTCATCTTTTCAGCTAAAAAGCATAACTTACCTTTTGTCTTGCCTTGAAATATCTACCTCAAAGAACTATACCAGATCTATTTTTATGGTGTAAGGGATCTCTTTTCTTTGTTTATCAGTTCTTTTTCTCTAAGATAACTAAACGTCTTTTAATTGTCTTACTATTTAATTTGGAGCAGGCAAAAATCTGTCTAAGAGATGATTACAAGATGGACAAGGCTATAGAAAACTGTCTGTATTTCTGGCTGTGCCAGGCAACTCTTGCAATGCTGAGGAAGTTGCTCTGGTCCTCAAGCTAGTGACTCTCGTACTGTGTGCCAGCTGAGCAATAATAACAGTGATGGAGAACTGGCACAGGTTGCCCAGGGAAGCTGTGGATACCCCATCCCTGGAGGTGTTCAAGGCCAGGCTGGATGAGGCTTTGAGCAACCTGGTCTGGCAGGAGGTATCCCTGCCCTTGGCAGGGGGGTTGGAACATGATGATATTTAAGGTCCCTTCCAACCTAAACCGTTCTATGATTCTAATTCACTGAATGTACGCAGAGGCTTAGCCTGTTGCAAGCATAAAATAAACCATATTAGTCCTTGTTTCTCACTCTGAGGTATAAGGTAGTATGTCAGCCTTCTGTTCACTGCAGGGTAAGAGTTCACAAGGTCTCCTGCCAGTCTGATGTAGGCTGACTTGCTGGGGTATTGGATCTTGTCCTTGTAGTAGAGAATATTGGTTGCATCATTTCCTTGCAGCAACATGTTTTGCTGTGGGGCCTGTGAGATCAGTTGAAGTGTTTGCTGGCAGCCTCAGGGACCTCCAGCCACAGGACTGTTGCTGGAGGCTCTCTGGGAGGAAACAATCCAAGTCCACAGAGTTCATTTTGAAGAGTGCACTTTGCAGCTCAGACAGGGGCCAGCAATCACTGATTTATATTCAGAAGGAGCAGCGTAACCTGGGATTTCCATTCATATAAAACTTTCAGTGTTTTGTAGCATATGTTCAAGTGCTCTTGTTACATGGCCACACGTAATGTAGTTACCAAAATCTGAATTTTTTAATGCCTGTACTTTCAGGGTTCATTTCAAAGCTATAGGGGAGTGAATTCAAATGGAGTTGGAGCAGTGGAACTGTACATTTTTCAGTTTGTCTGAAATGAAAAACTGTATTAAAACAAATGGGCTTGTATTAATGCAAAATAGAAAAGACTTTGGTTTATTGAGGAGATGTAAATCCCACAGATTTACTTTTGAGTCAACCTGAAATATTTATTTCATATAATTAGAATTTTTTATTCTTGCTTTATGTTAACCCTTTCTTCCTATAATCCCTTCATCCCGTCATAATACCCCATTTTTAAAATGCATTATTAAAACCTAATGCTGAAAAACTGTATTCTAAAAATTATTAAAATTAAATATTTTAGATTTTCCTAAATAAAACATTTAATTCTTAAAATGTCAGAATACTCTTTTCTCAATGCTTCACTTACTAACAAAATACACAAATAACTTCTGTTGCCCAGTTACTAGATTGTTTTTGTTCTTTTGTTCTAAAGAAATGTCCAGGTCTAACTATAACTGTTGTGAAGAAATATTCTATAATGCTAAACTATATTCTCCTGAGAGCTTCAGAGACGTTTCTCCTGAAATTTATTGCACAATTTATTTTTTTTTTAACTGCTGCTTACTGTAACTCTATAAATTAAATATAAGGTGAAGCAGAAGCAAAGCATTGAATGCCATGCTTTTTGTTTATGGCATTAGCCCCCACAAGGATCTGTTTATTATGAATTAGTCTCTAATACTAAATCAATAAATTAAGAGTCTTTTTATACATAAAACAATTAATTTGCAGACTTCTTAGTACTTCCATATTAAACCGAGATGTTTCCCTAGAAGGGGACAAATACTTCTGTGAATAATAAGAACACGCAAAGTTACTTGGGGGAGGGGAGGAGTAAGAAATAGGGCGTTTTGAAAGGAAACACCTCAGCTACTAAAACAGCTGGTGAGGGACCTTACATATGACAGATCACTTCATATTCTTCCCCTTTGGGATTTTTTTCAATACTCTTCTCAACTGGGTGTTAGATGGAAGAACACAATTACATGCCACTGGCATAATTTTCAGACAGGATGTGTGTGTCCAAGTTGTGTCCTTTGTTTCCATTCTTTACCTGAAAAGGCCCGACCAAGAGCTCAGGAAGTCAATGGGAGTTGACTGACCTTTTTTAGGCTAGTTATGAGTTAATGTGCAACTCAATAATCTCTTGCAATTTCTTACAAAAGCTTCTCCTGCTGATGTATAAATCAGTTGAATTTTCAGTCAAAAGAGTACTAGAACATGTATTATACAAAATTAATGTGGAAAACATTTTTTCCTCGTTGAGAACATTTTATTTAATCTCTCCTGCAAGCAAAATACAACTGCAAAGTAATAATCCTTCCTATGTCAATCATTATATGGGGAAAGACCTGTAAGACAGTTGTACTTACTTGTACCTATGGACTAGCAGAAACCATCAGGCACGTTGTTTAATAAGAATGCTATGACTTCTTTTTGCAAAGAGAGGTCATAAAGATTGACTCTTTTAGACTTCCTTGGAGAATATTAAGCTATTGCACTGGAGCACCTTACTCCATCAAACTGTTCTGTACTTATTTTTATAGCTGTTTGCCTCTATTTTTTGTGTAATGCACCTTTAAACTCTGAAAGGCTCTCCTGTCTACAGAGATTCATGGGTGTTTCAGTTCAGTGTAGACTGAGACAGAGACATGCACCTGCAGGCAGTGCTTTCAGGAAAATCTCATTTTTGTTCCGTCCTTTTTCTCTTGTTCACGTCAAAGTCATTCACACTGAAAATAGCTGTTGATCTTTGGCTCTGTAGAAATCCAGCACAGAGAAATCAGCAGAGACTTTTTCACATTTTACTGAATTACTTCCTTCCAACTCTATAACATTCAGGAGTAGTATTCTGTATATAATGAATTTGATGGCATTAGCTAAATTTATCCTATCATAATGGAATTCATTAATAAGCCATTGTGTTTTCTTTATGATAGTTAGTGGTGATTAGTACCAGGATTTTCTTCTGCATTCTGCCTAAGAATCAATTGTGACATTGGTTTAATGGATTAGTGTGTATTTATCAGACACATGCCAATAAAGCAATCAGTTCGCTACCAAGTACTATCAATCTCTACTGTAATTGCCAGGCCCAGTAAGTAGCTGCAGTGGTGATAACAGCATTGTGAGCTAATTCCTTTTTGTATCACAAACCATTCAGCAGAAACTGCCTCTTTATTATTCTTTCTCCATGTGCTGAGCCTATTGACTGCTAATCTGGATTAACATTGCTGAGTGGTGACAATAATGGTAATAATTTTGCTTTTAGCACTCCATTAGATGACGTTGATTGTCTGAGTTCCTTCCCCCTTCACAAGACAGTACTGAAGTTACTATTGTTCTGGTCCTTTCAGAAATTACATTCTTTAGGGCAAAAAGAAAATTATTTGCATATGGGTAGTTTCTGCTGCGAGATTTAAGGAATGTTGAAATCATGGACAAGAGTAGAGTTTTTAAAGAGCATGGTTGCTGGCTTTTCTTCCTAAATAGGCTGTTGCACAAATAAACATCTTTTCTAAGAAACTGGATGGAGAGGGAGAGGAATGAGCATACCAAACAAAGCACAAATATATATAAAATCCAAATGTATTTATTTGGAATACCAAAACAGTACACAGGGAAGTAGTAGGTAATCCAAAGGCACTTAGAGGAGGAAATTCAAATTTTGTGAGCCCTGACTTAGAGAGAAAAACAAAACAAAAGACAATAAGAAGAAGGGAAAACAACCTTCTGAATGTATACATGGGGCCAAATTTAGACATTATGAGACTTCTTCATATGTGCCAGTAAATAAAGACAGTATGTTTTGATTGTGTTCATTTGGCACAGGCTAGGTGAAAAGTTCAAATGCTGGCAAAGGAGAAAGCATAAAAATATATTTTTACAAATCAGAAATGTGGAATCCTTATTATAATTCATAACTCCGTGCTGGTTTTATTGTTTTCGAATCACACACCAGTACTTGTGTAACAGAATTCTCAGTTTAATATGTAAGGAGAATGTTATTCAGTAGCATATTTTATTAGGCATAAGAAAGAGTTATGGAGGCATCCATATGATGTGTGTTATAGAACGTGTCAAGAAATCAAGGATGATTTTTGCTTCTCTACTAAACAAAATAGACTTTAAGTAATTACTATTAACTGATATTATTTACCGAGAGGCCTGTTTTTGTATAACAGAACAAAACGGAAAGGATGGGTAAAAAAAAGTAAACAGAGTGTTGGATTTCATAGGAAAAGGATTAGTTTTATTTATTTTGACTAATATGCGGCCTTAAATTTGATCTTGTGTAGAGAAATCAATGATGGAGCTTTAATGTTAGTTAATACTTAGTTTTCACAAAAGAAAATTAAATGTTCTCTGAATGTTTTTGGATTGCTTCTATGGTTAGAAAAAAAATCTTGTGTAATGAAGTTGGGCAGAACAAAACCAGTAGCACACTGGTAAAATTTCCTTTGCTTTTGAGACAGGGGATTGTTTAAGGGCTGAGATAGTAGGACTGCAGAGCTTTGAATTTAAATGCTTGTTCTGGATGAAGACTTTCTGTATGTCCTTGGATAAATCAGCTGATAGATCATAAAGCCCCACCCTTGCTTGGTTGCTTTTTTCAGTACTAACTATTGACTTGATCTTTGTGCCACAGCACATAGCACAGCAAAAGTTGCTTTAAATTTTAGTGGATGATGATTAGAGCCTCTATGCTCTGCTATAGTAATAGAAAATATTTGTTAAATTGTGAAAACATTTGGCATAACCCTTGTTCAATGTAAACAGGAGAATCCACTGAAGCTTGTGTGTTACAGTTCAGTTGCTTCTTGTATTTTTCATTACAGTTGAACACTCTGTGCCAGAACCCACTCAGTTCTCAAACACAGTTTTAATGTTTATTTTCTTAACCTAGAAAGAAAAAGCATCTTCAAAATTAAATGAGTCACAGCAATAAGGGAAACTAAGATAATTTTAAGGGTTTTTTAATACTTTCTCGGTTTATACTATACTGAGTTACAGTATTTTAAACAAAACACAGCTATGCCATTGTTCTTGCTGGCATATGAGAAAGGGAGCTATATTTGTGTGAATTGCTTGACCATTACATGCAGTGATACTATGTCTCCTGCCGTACCCACAATTTCAGGAAACGCCATCCTTTCATATGATCATTTTCACAAATCATGTTAAAAGGTACTTACTGGCATTTCCATGGCATTGCTTTTCTGCAAGGTTCTGAAGACTCTTGCAAAGGACCTGTGTATGTCTGAACTGTAAGGGCATGCAAGAGTTCAAATAAGGGGTTCTCATGTAGCATACAGCTAAGAAACACTTGATTTAGAATCTTTATAGAAAACAAACCAGTATTCTCGTTACTTTGAAAAAATCAATCTCATCCTGAAAGACTTCTACTAATAGAATAGATATTATGGAAGAGGATTTGTTTATTGAAAACAAATTGAACTCCAACCCGTATTATTCCTCAAGCAAACAAAATTCCTTCAACGAAGTAGTCTGCTCCATGTAGTGTAAACTAGTAAGCAGGTTCCTTAACTACCAAAGTGTTTTACTTTATGACTTCCATCATATCCACAAAGAGAGTCATAATTAACCTACAAGTTCTTTAAAGCTACAAGCACCCATTCTTTTAATTGGTTAAATGCTAGAAACTTACATTATGCAAATGCAAGGAGGGTTTACTGAAATTTGTTCTAGTGATAATCCATCTGTCTTGGATAAAGGCCAATGTACAAGCAATTGTGCCACTTTCAAAGAGCAGTAGAAGAAAGATTTTTCTTGTTCCATATCACTCAACATGATCTCTGTATACTTTAATATTCCTAGCAACAGTCACAATAGCTTTTCTGAATAGGATTTCAGATAGTCTTTAACAGGAACAGCTTACATTCACATTGCTATACCATATTTTACCAAGAATGTTTATCAATGCTTGGAAATTGCACTATAAAAATGAATATATTTTATTCTTTTAAAACATGCATAGTATCAATTCTTTGTAGCAGCTAACAATTTTCAAGCAGGGAAAGCTCTACCCAGTTACTCTAAAAAAGCAGCATGACAGAAATATGTATTTTCCATCAGCATTCAAATGTTAAAGTAGCCAAGATAGAAAGACAAATCCTTTACTGCTGCCCTGCAGCTAGAGAATAGACTGTTAAATTTTTTTTACTGCTCAGCTCTCTGCTTACATCCAACGTGTTTTAAAACAGCATGATAATATCTTAAATTAAATGGGTACACGCACAATTTCATTTCATTGGAAACATACATGCAATATATTTTCTCAGTTCTTTATAAACATTTCTATAGCAGACTTTATGTATTAGGAAGCTACAGTGATAATTTCATTTCTCCTGCTTTAGAAGACAAATAAATGTTGCTATGTGAGGAGCCTGGCTTTTGTATGGCATTTGTATTGAATTTTATGTGGGCTGTGTCCTAAGAGATGCTGCAAAGTCTCGACAGTTGTGCGGAGCCTTCCTGACCAGACAGCCTCGCTGGGATTCTCACCACTTTCTCCTTTAGAGTTAGCTCAGGCCTCTGAAACTGCAAACCATAGTGGTGTAAAAATATCTCCTCTTTTGTGAACAGCTCCTTAACAATTATAAGTAGAGAGCATCAAGGAATTAAGTTTAATCTTGTAAGGACTGAAGAATCAAGTGTTCCCATGCAGGAAAGAATCACGTGAACCCACCGCACGGTTAGCTTCAGGGGCTGGAGGAGCTATGCAGTGGTTTGCAGAGTCGTATCATATATGTGTTTCCATTCCAGGTGGCACTGAGTGATTGAGAATGAGTTAAACCACACATTGGAGTGTCCCAGTTTGTTATTAGAAACACTGAAAGTGCAGAAGATTGTTTTCTAAATTGTTTCTGAGGTGTTATTACCTTTCTCCTCTTCAAGTGAATCTTGCAGCAGCCGAATGCTCTGTGCTGTTAAAATGCTTCAGATGTTGCCTGTAGTTTATTGTTCCCTTGAAGCAATTTATTTCATTATAACGTACTCATGAAGGAACATTAGCGTTTAATTATCAGGAGAACTGTTTTTAGCAAGGCTCAGACTGAAGTATGAAGCCCGTGAGTTGTTGCTGCTCATCTGGTTGACAGAGCAAATGTCATGCAGGTTAGTTCAGTGACCTCATGCAAATAGTATCTGTTGTCAACTTTATAATTTTTCCATTAAAAATCTTTTTGAGAGTAAATCTTGCCAATTCAACATACTCTGATCGACAGTGAAAACTAATGTGGAAGTAGCTTTGCACCACTGGAAGCAAAAGCACAATATGGTGATACCTCTGTGCTGTGAGGTGGTACGAATAGAGTGTGAAGAGAGGAACAGAAGTGATCACAGATCTGGTTTTGCTCTCTGCACTGGCAGAGGAATTTCATTCTAGTTCACAGTGTCGGTTAATAATGCTGATTCCTGCGTATAAACAAAAGATTCAAAGTAATAAGCATTATCATAGACCTAAGGTAATGGAAGGAAACTTTGATGGGAATCCTGGTCTTTATGCTCTAGTGCTGTACCTTAATATCACTTCAGTTAAGGAATTACCTTATTTATTTACCCTTAGTCATTCCAAAGCAATTTTGCCATTTTTGCAGTCGATGTATTAAGGCTCCAAGTTTTGACCTGAATACCAAGGACTCCTCTGTAACTGCTGTACTCAGGAGTGTAAATCACACAAATAGTAACCCATTGGTAGTTGGTTATATAGCACTTCGGATGCAAAGGTCTGGCAGAGGATAAGGGAATGACTCAGCAGTAAAACAGGGAAATAATCAGAAGCATGGCAGAAAGTATCAGGCTTACTCAAAGAGGTGAAGCAACAAATCTTACGGGGAGGAGCATGGAGGAAGGAAAATTATAGAATGTGATTGAATATGAGTATACACACTTACTGCAGATGGGCTGCCTCCAAAGCCCAGCAAGGTCCACTGGAGTCTTTCTATTGCTGGCCTATTTCTTGTCCATAAATTAATATAAACAGTTTGTTCAAAAATCAGAGAGACATGATAATAAAAAAAGTGATAAATGCTGTTACAAGCAAGTACTGAGTAATGCAGATGATTTTTATTAATTGTCTCCAAATATAGTACCTATAATGCATGGTATTCTCTGTATATACTGGAATCAATACTACAGTGCATAATCTCCTTAAATTTGAAATAGCAAAGCACTCTGCTTTCCTGTCTCTGTGATTTCTGCATTTCAGTTTTAATCTTGCCCTATGTTCTCTCTTTTCCCTCCACTGCTAATAAAATACTGTGCCCTGTATGCAGCACTGTGAAGAGACAAATCTTCATTAAATTTAAAACACTCTTGGATTTCGTAATCACCAGGAAAAATCAAAACACCTTATTTCTTTTTACTCCCCACAAAATCTGTATTTGTGAAAACTGCTGCCTTTATCAGCAACATGAAAGCTGACATTTATTCTTCAGGACCGTGAAACTTGGCCTTTAATCACAGATTTGACCAAATACCATGCACAGTGCAGAACAAAATGAACCTTGAGTGTCAGTATGTCATTTGCAATCCCCGCTGATTAATCATTTCATTGTTCTTATAAATGAATGTTAATTGCCATGTGCGTATCTGCCCGCTGAATGTATTAAAACATTAGGTGGGAATTTTTCATCTTTGCTGGCTGAACGTACCCCGAGGGCAGGACACTGTCGCTTAGCAACTCTGAGCGCTGTCGTCATCTCACAGGGTGCCACATCTGCCAGCAGTGTACCCCGGCTGCCAGCCTCCTCCACACACATGTGAGCGTGCCCTGCGTGTGAGCAGTGTATCCCATGTATGACAGTGCCCCACTTGTGAGCCATGCAGCTTGTGTAAACATGCCTCACATGCATGAACACTGCAGGTGACTACAGACCATGGGAACGTGTGCCTCATGTTTTAGCACTGCACCCCATGTGCAAGCAAACCCTGCATGTGAGCTGTGCACCTCTCTGGGGCTGGCAGCCTAGCCTTGCCCACATGGAGCTAATGAGTGGCTTGTTATTGGCCCCACTTGTGCTGGGGAGGGGTGCTGGAACATGGCAGAACATCCCCTCGTTACCTGCTGTAGCAGGAGGGTTTCTGCTCTGTTTGTGCTGTGCTTCTGTTGTGCCTCTAAAGGTAAGATTTAACAATAACTTGTATAGAGCCCTCAAAATATGTAGTGTTGATGGGAGTTATTCTTGTCCTTGTTCTTTTCTTTGTAGCCACTTTTGGCTTCTCTAGTGGTACTTTTTGTGTGTTGAGCTAATGGCAGAGCCCTGCCTCGCACAGCGCACCCAGGTGCACTGCTTTGTGACCGTGGTGCTTCTGGAGCCTTGCATGAGGCCTCTTTCTCTTCAGACATCTGTGTAGAGTTGTACAGTTACAACGGTGGTTGTTCTGGGTTTTGAGAAGAAGTAACAGAGTTTTCCCATGGCAGTTCAGCTGAGCAGCAGGTTTTGTGAAGAAAGCTGTTGTATTTCAGGTTGTGCTTGTTTTTTTCAGAGGGAGTGGGAAAAAATAAAAGCATAAAAGTGCCTTTTGTGACCGTAACTATAATGCTTGCTGTACCACGAATGCTGTTATATGTATTGATTTGTTTGCTTTCCGGTGTGAAGTGTTTAATGTTGCTCCTTGAAAGATGATTTTTTAAAAGTATGGTGAGTTGGTTCTGACATCAGAAAATCAGGAGAAAATGAGCAGAGGAGAGAGCAAGGATATCAAAATGATTAATTGCTGCATTAGCATTCAGGCACTGAGTGTATTTTGCTTTACGGATTACTTGTTTCTAAGGGTATGATCGTGGCTTCTGAATTGTATTAAAAAATGTGTATCTTAAGCATTGGTGCCTAATTTCAGAGGGATTGCATTCCTGTAGAATAAAGGAAGAGAAGAGAACCAGCCCCAGACAATGCGGAGTGTGGAGCCCAGACAAGCTTGGTCAGCCAGCATTTGTGAAAGCAAACTGCTACCCAAAAAACCCCATTTTTCATTTATCTAGAAGTGCGTGAAAATTGTTGCTGTTGTGTCTATCCTACGAAAAGCAAGTAAAAAAAGTTATCAGTATGCAGTCTCCTGGGCTTTTGATGGGGTTGGTGGTGATCTGGTATATTTGTATCTGTTTACTTGATCTGAGTTGACTTTGACTATTGGGTCCATTCCTTGATCATATTGCAGAGTTTGGAGAATTGTTCAGGAATCTTTAAATGGTGATACACTTTTATTATTGCTTTTAAAAATAACTATGAATTGCTCCACTATGATCAGGACTTCAGTGTTAATATCGAATATAAATACTGTCTCTATTTTGGTTTGGTAGCTAAATATACATCTCATTTTATATATAAAGCTAATTCTGCTGTGACCTATATGCTTTAAAGTAGCCTATGCCTTTCTTTTGGTATAAGGACCACAAAAACCTACAAAGGTTTCCAGGTGGTTTTTGATGGTGTTGCAGCAACAGTACAGAAACAATCAGGTGCCAAACCATTTAGGTGACCAAGTCTTGAGAAGGGCTAACTAGAAAAACATACTTGTGGCTATAGTTTGGCTATGCTTTGACAAATCCCGGGTCATTCATTATTTCATTCCCAGGCTATCAAGTGTATATTTAATGACCCTTTCAGGAGCTGTTTTCCAAAGAACTTTGCATGAGTGAGACATGCTCTGCATTCAGTGGGATCACATTCCTAGAGTAAAGTGTACATCAGGAAGTTCTGAGATTCAATGCAATTGAAGTCAGAAATGACGAGTAGAATCAGCACGCCTGACTGAAGCCTCTATTTATGCATATTTTCAGATTAGTCATGGATTTTGGCAGCAGCATTGGTGAATTCACTATTGCAGTTGAGAAGAAAAGACTGTTAAGGAGCATGCCAGAGACATGTAGCTCAGGGTCTGTTTGTTGAAAAGCAAGTTGGATTTTAGACATTCTCATCTTGTAGAACTGACCATGCATGATTGTAATGAGTGATGACCTGAGTAAATCAAAAGCCGACATGGAAGAAACACGATTAATCTGTAAGCATATGTGATGATAACAGCTATCAAAGTGTAATGTTGCAGTTATCCTAGGTGGACAGGAATAATTCTATCTAATTAAATTCTGAGGTTATATATTTGGGTGCGTGCTTTGGATCCTCTATGTTCTGTGTCATTTTCTTTCTACTGCTAGAAAGAAAGGTACCAGAATTATTCCCAGTTAGCCTGACCGCATGCCTTTTGATTCCAAATTCATTTTAGCACAGCCTGCCTGGGGACAGGCTTTGTAAATACAATGTGCTATCAAAACAGATCATGTGTTCTCGAACATGTCAGTGGCATCAGTGCCCCTCCCCCTCTTTTTTTTCTGTGGGAAAAAAAAAGCTGTAATTTCATATCAGAATATACAGCTTCACAATCATATTTTTAGAAACATCAAAGTAATAGTGAAGAATGTGTAATATACTGTAGCAACTTGATTTAGATAATACACTTTTACTGTATGGATAAGTTGCAGACCAAAAGATTCCCTCTGGCAATTCTAAGGTGGAGAGAGAAATACAGTTTTCTTTTCTTCATTTCTGTCTTTAGTTTTGGTCTTTTTTTCTTCTCTGTACCTCATCTAGAAAATCTACAGGCAACTTGTCATTCTTATTTTGGTTAACAAATACAGCAATTCTGTATGAGTCCTACTACCATACTCCAAAAGTAATTCTGGGCAGAAGTGTCACCTTCTTTACCTTGTGGCCCTGTCCTGGGATCACTGAGAGCCATACCCTAGATTTAGGGCTCAATCTGGAGAGGTGTACTACCTTGAAAAGCTACTCTGACGGTTTTGATTGCTCATTATTTTGCTCCTTTTGCCCTACACTGTGATCTTTCAAGGAAGCTCCCTGACTGCCTTCGTTTGAAGGTCTGCTCTAAACACGGTATGGATATGGACTGCAACAAGTCTTGCTCCATTCCTGACTTTGATGGTCCCCTGACACTAATCTACCAGTTCAAGTCTTATGTGAAGCAGGTTCCTACACAAATAATGTTGCAGGGGAGAGAGAAGGGGTAAGTGGGGCTGGATGCCTCGATACTGATAAAAAGCAATAGAGAACACTGAGATTAGGGGCGTATGAGTCCTGGCTACTGGGACATGGCAGCATTTCCCATACTAAATGCACTCAGATCTTACTGAGCAATGACCACTCACTCCTCCTGTAGGTAGCTTCTTGAAGTTGCTCAGCACTGTTAGTTTTGTTCCTGTTGTGATTGAAGCTCAAATGGTAGCTCAAATACATCCTGATGCAAAATGCCAACACAAAATATTTCATCTGTATGGGTCTGATCTTCTGCAGGTGCAAATAAAGTTTTAATGAGTTAGAAGATACTTAATTTGTCTTCAAAGGCTTCTTGTATGATTGAGGCCCAGGCGTACACACAGTATTTTGAAAGAGATTTCCCTAGTCATATCTCCTTTTCAGTGTCCAGGTAGTCTTATAGTCACTTTTGAAAATTAAAAACAAAACCAAAATGGTGGAAAATGAGGATATTTGATTATTTGTGGTGACTTTGATATAATAATTGACTTCTAATAAATGGTTTCAAAGCAGTCTGATGAGATTCACCCTTATGACTTCTGTATCTATTCTATTCATATCTTGAGTGTCTATTAAAAAGAAAGCTCTCAGTTTCTTTGTACTAAAATTCCTTTTATCATTTGAAGATTCTTGAAAAGTGTAATAGGAGAAAGAAATTACCAGGAACACACCTGATTAATTCAAAAATTAATTGAGGCTAATTTAGGTGACATTAGATCATGATGACTTTCATTAATAAATAAAACTATTATCAGAAGGAACAAGCATTTTTTCCTAACTTTGAGTGTACCTGTTCAGTTCCCTTCATTTAAGTAATCAAGCAGTTTCTCGTTTCCCAGTGATCACCAAGGGTGCAATTTATTGTGTTGGAGTAGACCTGCTCTCAGCTCAAATATTCGAAAGAGTAGGAGATGTCTGGTGCATAAAGCTTTTTCCTATATCTCTGCATGAGGGTGAATATTTTAATTTTTCACATTATGGCTGCAGCTTTTGCCTCAGATGTATATTCTGAAAAATATTCAGGTAAATACTGCTCCTGATGGCTTAGAAAAGCGTAGTTATGTTTTAGAACTATTATAGGTACTAAGGCAGGCTCCCTTATAGTGAACTACTGATGAATTGGCTTGGGATGCTTTGTAATTTCTCATTTGCTGTAAAATCAATAGTATTAGCCATCTGCTACCATTTCCATTTCTATGATGGTGGTTCCTAGGAGTTCCTTGTCAAGCTTGATTGTCCAGTTGTATTTGGTGCTAAGCAGAGTATAGAAAGCCTCATTCTAAGTGAGTGGTGGTATTACAGGCAAAAGTATCAAAAAGGACAGATGAAACTCTTAACTTAGAATGGCATGAATCATTTGTAGAACTGTTACCTGAACCTGAACATGTGTGCCTACAAGAGGAAAGGTTTGTCTTCTGACTTCCATTAAGAGCATCACAGGACTCAAGCAGGTCAAGGGTATGGCAGCAATATTGGTGGGAAATGCTGAACAATGATACTTTGCCTGGATTATTTTAACTGTCTTGGAGATTGCTATATGTTGGCTGCCATTTCTTCAAGACCTGTATGTAGCAACATTAATTACTTAAGGAGTGGTGATGTTGGCTGGCAGGTGGTAATTTGGAGCATTGTATTCCATATATGGAAGAGTTCAAGTCATTGAGGTGCATGTAGGTAGGGTTTGGTTAAATGACCTCCTTTGCCAATCAACCTATGAATCCTGATACAGAATTGATATATTTTCTGAGTGGGTCTTTTTGCTGTAATGTGCAGTAATGCTGATGGGAGGTGGTTTCTGCCGCCCTCTGCTCCCCCTCCACCCAGGCTGTATCTGACAACAGCCTCTGTCCCACCATTGTTGTTATCATGCCAGATGATAATGGTTCTGAGAGGAACCAGCTGGAGGAGGGGTTATTTTTAGATATTCTAAATGCTTCAGAGTCTTATATAACTGGATTTGAGCAATAGTTGATGCCAGACAATCTCACATAACCAGTTACAGAGCTCCATCAGTTCTCTCCTTATATTCACAGAACAGTTTGTGCCCCAGGGAGGGGGTTAGGCGGCAAACATCACATCTAGAGCTGCAAAAACTGCAAGAAAAAAGCAATGGGTTGAAGATTCTTGCTTAGTGAGTGCATACATAAGAAAATAAAAATCTTTGGATAATTTCTGAATGGGAAGAACCGCACTGGTAAGTATAGTCAGGTTGAAGTCCTAAGGTTCTGTACTGAACATTTTTTAACAAGTATCTGCTGAATCACTTGATACTTTCTTCTGTGATGCTTTAGATAAATTGTCTTGGTAGAGTTCCAGGTGTTGTGTTATGAAAAGGGAGGACTGCTTTTCTGCCACAGAAATGAATACTAAGAAACCCACTCACAGCCTTGGTGTCTGCTTGTGTTTGGCATGATTTTCACTTGCACAGTGGCTTATTTATGGCATTTTACTTAGATGATCTTTGTAAACGCCTCTGTGTTTAAACAAATATATAAATTGTGCTGTATCCATGTGAGGTACAGCTGCTGGTAAATTCTTCCATTGCTCAGTTATTCTCAGTGCTTACAGAGGTCCGCTACTGTTTGTTCTCTATCCAATTCTGTGGTGTATCATGTACTCAAACGTTTTGAGTTCTCTGGAGGAACTGTAGGAATGGCCAAAAAAGAGAAAAGTAGAAGGTCAAACAACAAACCGCACTGTGCAATTAACCTGGCTGCTGTTCCTAAATCACAAATGGAGGCTATTTTCCAAAAAAGAGATCAATATACAGTTTGCTATCGTTACACATGAAAGAAAAATGAGTGCTGTCTTGAGCTTCTTTTCATGCTGAATTGCTTATCACTCCTTAGCAGCCAACAAGCCTTCAAAGGTCCCCCTTTTAGGGACTAGGGATGGAGCATTCAAATGACATTGGTTTGATTCCAGGTTTAGATGATGTTGACTTTTAAACCTCAGCAGCACGGGAAAATTTTAGGCTGTGGGAAAAACCTTACTTCCACTCAAATGTTGAGCAAGGTTAAGCAAGACTGAGGCCAGTCTCACATCTGCAGAGATCAGTATTCGACCCCTGTATCCTGTGTCTGTAGTATGACCAGTGAGACTGATGTGTGGAAAACACAGATTTCAACTACCTTACCAGTACATTGCTGCCTTGAGGAAATAGGAGACTTGGATGTTATACCGACTGCAGTGTCTTGAAGGGAGAGCGTGGTCTGTATCTGTAGTACAGGAAAACATTCCCTGTTTTCCTAACAGTCCTCAGGTGAAATAACGGGAGAAGTTGCAAGTATTGATGAAATGTATAGCTGCCTAACATGCCAGAAGTAACTTGGGAACAGTTCTGTTCTAATCCTTCGCCATCCCCTGAAGCTGCCTGTCTGGACCCACTGCTGATAGGCTTTATGTCATATGGTAATAGAGATAGTTGCCCCTGAGAAACTGTGGAACATCAGCGTGGGCAGGGGACTACCTGAAATTCTCCTGTTAAT
The DNA here is from genome assembly GCA_013400375.1 of Thinocorus orbignyianus. NCBI lineage: Eukaryota > Metazoa > Chordata > Aves > Ciconiiformes > Thinocoridae > Thinocorus > Thinocorus orbignyianus. The sequence continues at coordinate 1,068,652 of VXBW01005444.1, read as the reverse complement.
AGATTTAGTGCATTAAGTACATAAACTGAAGTGAAATGGGGAAAAAAAATATATAATTCAAGTTCTATTCTAAAATAAGGCATCTGATGCCACAAAGGAAATGCTAACATTAAAAAAATTTGTTGGCCTTGTTTTTACCAGGAAAGGTCACTTTTCTTTCTGCAGCATCTAGTTTTAAATGGTTAAATTAAAATTAATCATTTAATATCTGATAAACCTTTTTGCACAGACATCTGTCTGAAAGAGTCATTGATTTCCCAGCTTGCAGCATGTTCACCAGCTGCAGTATGAGTGCTTCATCTTTTAATCTCCACTGAAAGGAACAACAGAGGTCACCATGGACTTGTATTGTTGAAAGTGATTGCTGGCAGAGCTGAGATAGCTTGCAACACAACCTGCCTGCTCTTCATTTAAGTTTATATGTATTTATTTCTCTTTGCTTCCTCCCTTCCACCTGGGACCCACATGTTCATGAATCCAGGGAGAGCTAATTAAAATGACTTGTTTCTTTAAATAAGTCTACTAGCAGCCTGGTACAAATCCAGGCAGGTATCATTTTAATATACGTGCTTTTAAAATGATGGTATTGTCATTTCCTCTCTCTTGTTTCAGTTCCTCCTTCCTCATACCTTTAATTACTGTTTACTAGAGACATTGAACTCACTGCCTTGGAGACTTAAAATACAAGTAAAGTGGACGACCTGTTGGAGAACCTGCTGTAGCAAATGTCATCCCTTTTCTACCTGTGGTATTTTACAGTAGACCCCATGATAAGAAACAGTCCATGTTTGAAAGACCTTTCAATTACAGACACGAGACGTGGGCATAAAGAAGAAAAATTGTACAGTAAATTATTTCCACACCATTTAACCATTCAAATCTGCTGTTTTGAAAGCAAATGCCTCCCTTCTTTGGACTTGCATTCAGTTGTACTTTCAAAGATCTTGAAGCAAACAGACTGAATGAAAGAAACTAAATATTCTTTCCCTGTAATGGAAAATACATAATGAGAGGCAGCAGTTTCTAAGTCTGCTTGTAACCACAAAGATTGTTGTGTTCCAGTATATTCCAGAGCTAGCAGTGAAATAATAGACAATATATTGGATTTTTAAGGTGAAGATGAATACATAGCTTTATCATTAGAAGAATGATAGACATACCAAGCTGAACCTTGAGATTAAATTTCATAAAATATTTACTTTCTTGAGGCCTATTTCAGTAGCTCTTACTACAACCAAGACAAAAAAAAATCCCCAACTTTATTATATGAATATATTTTTAAGTTAGCCTTTCCGGATAACCTGTCCCCTAGTGATGAATGAACTGTTAAACTGACTGTGTGGGGCAGTCCCAAGTGCATGCATGACTTTTTTGAAGAGTGTAACGAGCATCTGAAGCTAATTCTAACTTTTAAAATAATAAACTCTATTAAATCATAAGTATGGCATCTTTTTGTATGATATTTATTGTATAGAAATTGTATAGTAGTAACCTGGACTTTAGCTATTTCTTTACTCTTCTTGCTTTCACTCTGCTTCCTGCATTTTTTTGCAACAGTTTATTTTGCAGTGGCTACAATAAATAGCTTATCCACTTTCAACTGGACTTGAAGAACTAGATTCTTTGTTTTAAAATGAGTCAGTCCTTAATGCTTGTATGTGAGATGTTATTCCTATGGGTGATCATGCTGACTTCACGAAATCTACTCACAGCTGGTTTTAAAGAATGCGTGGCTCTAATTCTGTGCAGAAGAGGAGCTTAAGATCTCGTTTCTTGCTACTCAGAACATGGCTTAAATGCTGCAAAGAAATCCTTTGCCCAGGGTGAACTTCATTCTAATGCAAGGATAACAATAACCTACTCTTACTAGCTAGCTTTTCTTCACTCCTAATTCTGTAATTCAAATCCAGGAAAGTGAGTGAACTACAACAGATTGCTCATTGGAACACCCAATTAGAGTAGATTATTTGATATCAGAGAATGGAAATTTATTTTTCTGTGTCATTAGGAAAGGTTGATAACAGAATCACTACACAGGCAAAGAGGAAATCGTCAACAGAGAAGAGAATTTTTGTTTGTTTGCTGCTTGTTTTCGAGCATGCACTGTTTTTCTTCTTAGGGACTTGTTTTTGGGGGAGGTTGTTGGGTATTTTTGTGTTTTGTTCGGGGCTGCTCATTCTATTATGTGGCTTGGACCTTCCTTTGCCTGTTGATGTCCCTCATCTTTACATCTTTATAGTCTTTGCTAGTCATTTACATAAGCAATGACAGTGGTCAAGCATTTCTCTTCTGTTGACTGCTCAAGTGAGATGAAAATTGCTCCCCACAGAAACAGAGTGCAAATGCAAACTTGGCCATAAGTCCTGAGCTTAGATATTATAGTTCATTGTTTTAAGTATTTTCTTCTGTAAAATAACACTGACAGATTTATTTTTTTTCTTGCTGTGTTTAGTACCATGAATTGGCTTATGCCTGTTTGTTGAGACTGCCCTTTGCCAGCATGGCATGACCAATGATGGACTGCACATCAAAATTCTGTGTCTCCCAGCACTCATTAGTGTTCTGGGATGGTTTTCTCCTGTGAATTAAACTGTCAAATTATTGAGCCAACAGTTCATGACCAGTCTAAAAATACTGAAGAAAATAAGTTCCACATGGTTTATAAACAGAGTTATGGGTCATCTTGGATGACAAGGAGCACTAGATGTTAGATTATGGGGTTTTTTTACTGCCACCTCTTTCTCCTAATTTTTCAGAAGGGGTCTGCTTTTGCTTAAGCTCCTCATCCTCCCAGGCTGCCTTCTGTTGCTCTCCACACATACTGCCTTGCTGTTATTTGTAAAAGACAGCCAACATCTGTGCAGGTGGGACAAGTGGTCTGCCATACAGACCCTCATCAGCACTCATGTGCCAGCCTGCAAGAGGACCCATTGCAGCAGCTACAGACAGCCCTTTTTAACTGTAGAATAATGTCTTCTGGGGACGTGGGAGCATTAGGCTGGTAATGTTGTTTCCAGTAATAAACAAACAGGAAGCGAAGTCCTATTCACTTGCTCCTGAGAGCCCCACCATCTGTCATCATGTATAGATTTTCAGATTCGCTGGTTTGCTAATTAATCATATTGGGTGCGAGGGTAACTTGCATTTGGCATTTCTGCGGGGAGATAAGACAGTAAAGTCACTCCAGCATCTCTGCCCTGATTAGCATCATTGCAAGGGACAGCTCATCAGAGACGGCAAGTTCCTCGTGGCTGTTATGTCCCCTATCAAGCGAACAGGTGGCGAGTGGGAAGGCAAGGACAGGCTGTGTATGGAGTTTCTGCTCTGCTTGCCCGCAAAACATGAAATGGTGGTTATGACAGGGAAAACGATCTGTGCCAGATAAAGGGCTGGTGGAGATAGCATCTCTCAGTAAAACTTTGTGCTGATCTTCCAAAGGTTTTGCAGACACACCATGTCTGGGCTGAAAGATGTGCTTAAAGAACTGAATACCTGACACAATGTCATTGGCAAATGACATTGCAGTAAATGCAGAGGGAAAAGCTCGGTATTGACAATATGTGTTGTATATGGTATGATGAGCACACGCTGAAGAATGAAAAGCACATATTGCAGAATATAAAATGTCTCTGGCTGCACATAAACTATATTTCAAGTGTTCTTTGAAACTGGCCTATTTTTGTGAATCTCAGATATATTGACAGACAATATATAGCCAAAATGTGATTGCAGCAGTTCTAAAAATCATTTTAATGATGTAAAGTAGCAATATTTTTCACCAGTTATAAAATTATATTGGCTTCCTATAATTCATTTAATGGCAATTATACTAAAAATACTTCCACTTGAAGTAAGTATCTGTAAGAGCTTCACAGAAGTGGGAATGTTTGCCAGATATTTGCTTACACAATCTACACCTTCATAATGTAATCAAAGAAGCTGTTTTGCTATTAGTTCTGCTTGAATTTATAGCCTCCAAGCTACTGGCAGGTTGTGGATGAATAATGCCAGTGTCAAGGCACTGTGAAGGCTCAGAAGGAACGTAAAATTCCTTATATATCAAATTATTCTCCAAAGCTTTCGAAATTGGATTCAATTGAATGAATTCTTGGAAAGAGAAAGTAATAGCTTGTCTCCATTTGTAACTGGGCCAGGCATAAACTACAAGCTTTACTGCTGCTTCCTACAGTGCTCAGGAATTCAAAAATATATCTGAATGATGAGCAGCTGAAGAGGTTTTGCCAGTACTGAAACTGCGTTATCTCTGCCTTGAATCATTTTTAATGTTTGACTCTGCAGAGATTCAGACAAGAAATCAAAGGGCTGGATTCCTCAGTCTGTTAAATTGGACCGGCTGTTGAATTGGCTGTTTCCATGTAAATGGAATATACTTGGCCAGAAATGTCTCTGTAAACTTCTCATTGCTGTTAGTTGTGGAGCTTGTCATTGCTTTTCTCTAACTCCCTCTCTCCCAGGTCCCACCAAGTCAGGTCAGGGCTGCTCAGAGCTGAGCAGAAAGGATGTATGAGGAAGCAGATGGGAGGGGGGAGACCATGGAAACAGTTCAGGATAGGACTCTCAACCACACCTCCTTATCAGCTGCTATCTGTTTGTGTCGCATAAATCTGTCTGCCTAGAGCTTTGATGCAGGCCAGAAGAACCAGAAATGAGATGGGAACAGTCTTCTTCAGCTCTGAATTTTGTGTTTTACCTGGCATTTACTCTCATGTAGTGGAGAACAGAGTCAAAACTCTTTTGCTGCTCTCTTTTGCACAGGCTGGCTGTGCTGGGTGCTGGGTGCTCTGTGGGTGGTGCAGCTTGGAGCTGCTGCTGTCTGTGGAACTGCTGAAGGAGGGCACTTAGCTGTAGGGGAGTAAACTAGCAGTACCAATGCCTACTGCACAAACAGGTGGCAATCAAGACAATAAAGCAAAGTCCCTGGAAAGTTTTGTGCTGCTATTGCCTGTTTGATTTGTTACATGGGCTCTGAAAGTGGTAAAACCATTTCATGCTATGATAGTTTGTCGCTTTTTGAACTTTATCCTCTCTTGCCCTTGCAGGTCTCTTCTTCCTCCTGGGTTGGAGAAGTAAAAAGTGGTTTTCGCTTAACATGATGAGTCACTCCATTGTAACATCAAAATCTGGGCATTTATTTGGAATTGGAGCAAAATCATTTATAAAACCCCGCAGAAGCTATCTTGATTCAGATGATAAAAAGACATCGTTATAATTATTAGAAAAAAGTACCTTCTATTTTAATTCTTTCCCATCCTGTTTAACTAAAGAATAGGAATACAGCTGTGAATAAGGAAAATGATTTAATAGAATTCTAACACTACCTAAAGGGCAATTTCATATCAGTCTGGATTAACAAGTCTGCCTCGTTTATACCTACCACATGAAATTCTCAGAGTATAACTATTTAATCAAATGCACTAAATCATAAAAAAAGTGTTTCTGACTTTCTAGGAAGCCATAGCTAAAATATCTAACACCAAACTTTCTCACTTCACTCATTCCACTTTGCATTAGTTCTTAATTTAGAGCAGTACAGAAATGTTCTTGGCAGTTTAAAAAAAAAATAATAAAAAAAAGGCTTCCTAAAATAAGCAAAGTTAAAATTAATAACTTGTGGTAATCTCTGTGATTCTTTTTCTCAGGGGTCTCTAACTCTCTGTCAGGCTACTTTTATGCAGTGCAATGCAGCCCTCTGTAGAGCTGTCAAAGCAGAAAGCAGCCGCTCTGAATCAATCAGCCATCTCATATTAGCTCAGACTGAGCATCTTGCTCTGCAGCTTCTGCAGCTCAGGCTGGTGCATCCATGTGGCACCGTGGTGTGCTGTGTAGGACTCTGCTAGATCTGAATGAGCCATACCCTGAGTAGCTCTACATGCTGCTGTCTGCACTGTCTAGATATGCGAACTCATGGCCAAGTGCCCACAGGCAAATGCATTGCTAACTGCCAGTATGGGTACTGGAGCAGATCCATAGGTAGCTTGCACATGTGGTTCTGAAGATGTTTTCAGAAGAAAATTCCATCTTGATTCAGAGGTTTGTGGTGAACGGAGCTGTGGAACAATCAGTCATATTAGAGGATGGTGCTGCATCCTCTGTATGCCTTGCTTACAAAATTTTTGTCACTCTAAAATTGCTTTGCCTTGAGAGTGGTTTAGCTGCTAGTTGCCTGTTACCATCCGCTTGTGTAGCAAAACATAGCTCCAACCCTTCCACTCTCAGGGGTCTTCTAGACTATGTAAGTATGCTAGAATTGCTCCTCAATTCACTTTCCAGGGTTAAATCTACTCCCAATTTCCCAGGACTTGAGGCAGCCAGTTTTTGTCAGCCACAGAGACCATATTCATAGTTATGTTTTGTGTTAATGATACTGAGTAACACCAATAAAGGAGTCCTTTAAAAGACAGAACACTTTCACATTCCTCATATTGTTTCTCTTAGCTATGATTCCCTGCCACATAACAAAATTAATTAGTACTATGCATAGTCAAAGTAGATGAGGAGTCATATAGGTTGGAAAACACCCTTAGAACACCCTGAAGATAATCAAGTCCAAGCATAAATGTAACACTGCCAAGTCCTTAATGCACTGTAAAATCCCTGATAATAGGCTTGGTCATAAATATTAGTTGCAAGATTTACAATATTGGCTGTTGCAGGCCCTTTAATTTCACAGATAGTGTCAGCATTCAGAATAAGTCCCAGTTTACCAAATAATATAAATAGAGGGCAGGATTTGGCATTCTGTGCAAAGGTTTCTACATTGGTTCTGCATCATAAATTATCTGTGTGGCTCCTATAACCTAGGAATATGCTACTATAAGGGAAACTCCTGACAGCGCAGAGCTAGTGTTTGCTATTTTATGATTTGAAAGCATAAGGGACATGCTGAAGGTGCCTCTGCTGGCTGCAAAACAACCTCAGGGATTTGTTCTTAATGTCTGTTGAGGTTGATCACCAAACATGAAAAGGTAGAAAGATGTTGAAAGTTTGCTGTTACAGCAGTTACCAGAGATTAAATGGTAACCAGGGATCAATTTTTTTTGTGTGTGTGTGGACTAGCTTTCACTGTTGAGTAAATTCTCTTCCAGCCACTAGTATTATTGGGTTGTAGTGATAGTGGGATTCTTTTATTGTGGGGTTGTTGAAATTATTTTATCGATTACCTATCATTGCTTTCAGTAGCAGACAGCTTTAGCTAGTGTAGTGGAACTAGAATTTTTCCCCTTGATGTTTGCATATTCTAGCCTTTTGTTGAGTGTGCAATAGAGAAGCACGCATCAACCATCAGAATACTAGTCAGCCATGGCTTCAAATGTATAGTTCACAGAACAAACAAAATGTCAGCTAATTTAATATCTGCCAGTTTTCTCTGAATTCTATTGGATAGTTTCTTAGGGATGATATCAAATCTACAATTACGGGCTCTTATCATTGTCGAACTTGGTGTATGGGAGTACAAGTACATGGCTATTAACAGAAGGGGATAAAGTTGAGGCTCTTACCGTGTCAAACAAGCCATGTTATTGAGTCAAATTAGAGTCAGCTCAGCTCTGTCTGGCCGTGCTAGCTCACTTGTCTGGTTCCAAATGCAGCAGATGTGCTGGGAGTTGGCTGCTAAGGATGAAATGTGATGCTGGGAGAGATTCTTGAAGGCAGGAGGGAGAAAGACACATTAGGAGCTAATACAGGTGAGGAAGTGAGGTGGTTAGATTTGTGTGCAAGTGCCAATAGCAAAGCCATGTGGCATGTATTTTGTGATGAGAAAGTCTGGATTTAAATTAAGGAACAGTGGTATTCAATATGATTCATTTATTAAAACAAATTTGCTAGCATAATTATGTATGATGAAAAGCAGCTCTTGCCAATCAACAGCTTAGGTGTAAGTGGACAGAGCTACTCATTCCAAAGAAGATATGCTTTGTCAGATGGGTCTGCTTTGGTTGTGCACATCGCTATGCCCTTTATATGCTTCCAATGTTACAGACTTCTAGGAATCCTGCACCTGGAGCAAGGCCCATGAGAGGCTGCTGGGGAATCTACATTTATCCATTTCTATCTAATTCTGTCAGTGCAACAATGCTTTTTTCATAAAGGTTCACATTGTTTGGAAGATCTCTACTCAAAGTGGAAGCTACAAAGTAGATGAGTATACAAAAGGAGACAGAAGAGATGAGAACTGCTTTAAATCTTCTGCCAAAGTAAATTGCCAACTGACCCAAATGCTGCTTTCATCTACTTCAGTCTCTTGCAATGCTCTATGAGATGGATAAGCTTTTTGGGTGCAAACTTTTCAGTATAGATACATGAATACCACTGTTGTTGGAAAGACAGAGGACTGGAACTTGAATAGACAAAAACTCTTAAATTTGGGTTTTAAAGAGAGCTAAGATCTGTCATGAGATAACTTGATTTCCAACTCTTTCACCCCATCCTTGGAATTATCTCTTGGATTTGTAAACTTTGGAATTTTGTTGTTGGAAAAAATTGTTTTACACATCAGCACATTCTGTAAGTTCTAATGTGCCAGGAAACAGCAAGTGCTGGACTTGGCAGTGCTATGTTAGCAATTGTACTTGATCTTAATAGTCTTTTCCAAGCTAAATGATTCTATGATTCTACATACAGGAGGGATGAAAGAAACTGGGAGACCTCAGGCATGATTGCAAGTGGGGTAAGTGGGGTTGCTCTTGACAACAGCAGGCTGTTGGGTTCTTATTTGGCTCTACACCTAGTACTCACCTAAAATGTTCATGTACCTTGTTTCAAGGCGGTTTCTGATCATGTTAGAAATTTCCCACCTTGTCTGTTATAACTTCTGTAGCTGGCCTGAATGTAGCTTCTGAGATATTTCAAGACTGCCCTACTTGCAGGAAATTGTGTTGGAGCTGTTTCCCAGGGATATGTTAAACACTTTTTTCTAAGGCAAAAAGTGTCTACTTACAGTACAGAAGTACTCATTGGTGGAACTTCTTTCAGCTTCTGCAGCTGTGGCTGAAACTCATCTGCTGCCCAGCACCTCAAGGTTTGTAAGCCAGCACAATGACAGACATACGGTGACCATACATGGACTCCTCAGGTGTGTCATTGGCTGGGCATATTACGCCTTAAAGTCAGAATACTTGATTAATGTAAAGTGTTGAAAGGAGAATACTCCAGGCTGGTTCAGAGTTTTTTTTAGTGTTGCAAAGTGTGAGCAAAGCATGTTTTCAGTGCCCTGAGGACAAGAACAAAATAATCTCCGGAGGCAAACTGTCAGACTTTTGAGTCCTCCCCATTCCATTCTTGTCCACCTCCCATCTGTTCTCCATCTTTTCCCTGTAGCAAATACAACCTCTATCTCTGTAGAGGGACTGAGCAAAGCTGACAGCCTTGCTAGGGTTAATTTTCATTATGGGAATCAGCAGGAGCTGAGTGCAAATATAACTTGCAAATTGTTCAGTCCCACTGCACTTCAGTGGCAACACACTGCTTCGCTGTACCTACTGCTTGCACTGGCAAGAGAGGATGGGGAGGCAGAGGTAGGCTGGATGTACAGTAAAGGGACACATTAAAATGCCTGTGTCTTAAAGACAGGCCTGGCCTTCTGCATCACCATCAGAACAGCATTGAGAAGGCAACTGGGAAATAAGTACAGTTCCTCAAATACCCAAAGTTAAGCTGATTTATACCATTGATCTTTTTATGTAAAGATGAGCTTTCCTTGGTCAGAGAAGAACAGGCAACTTGGTTCACTTTAGAAGCAGACTGCTTAAAAAGTAGCTAAATCTTTCAAAATTTTTTTTTTGGGGGGGGGAGGGGGGGGCGTATTTGAGTGGGGTATAACTAGATGAGACATCAGATGGTTTTCATGGTACAACACTGGTACAACGTGGTACAAAACAATGACATTTCAATATTTAACATTGCTTGCATGTATGGTTGGCTCTTGCCCTTTTCTGAATATCTTGCTGACTTTGGTGTGAGTGTGTACTCTGCATTTCAGTGCTCAGATGAAATTTTTGACAGATTAATGAAAAATTATAACTGATGAGTGTGTATGTAGATTCTTGAACCAGCCCTAGAGTACCTGTGAAAGCCACTGAGACATTGGTGTTATAAACTATATTCTTATAATTCTCAGCTTCTTAGTAGTACCACCAAGATCATGCAAGTTAAGCTTTGCAAGGTTGGAATGACAGAGATCAGTGAAAAGAGATCAGTCACATTGATATAACAAACGAAGTGAAATTGATAAAAACAATCGGGTTTTTTTAGGATTCTTATTCTAGGAAAATGTTATCTGCAATATCTCCAGTGGCTTTCTGAAGAAAATCCCATTTTCTGTCCTTCATCCTATACAAAGTACTTCATCCTTTAACAGAAAAATATAAATTTTTAGGAATAATATCTGTCATTTATCAGTGGAGCTTTCTTTCCATAAAACTAATTTGTATCAAGGAAGTAAAGCTCTGTATGAGTCCAATGAGGAGTTGCCCTATGCTGTTTCAGGTTTCTATGTGATATTTTTAAAGTGAAATGTTGCTGAAAATGGGTGGATTGTTGTTGTTACTAGCCCTTTTTAGCAGGAACCCTTTTAAGCAGACATACCTTAATTTTTCCAGCAACAAAAAGCCTCATTCTGACCCCATGCAAGCTTACTATCAACATAATTTCAGTGGATTTCTGTTTCGTACATCAGGGATGACTTTAATATTAGGTAAATTCCTCAGCATTGCATTTTGGATGGCAGTTTCCCCCTGTGTAAAATGTGAATGAAGCAGAATAACACTTTGAGGTCTTTCCAGATTCCCTTTGTTGAAATCACTATAGCAGACACAGAAATATCCAAGGAGAAAATCAAACCTCATAAAATTGCACTTGTGTAAATATCATGCAAGTGTGGAAATAATTAAGTTTAAAGCCAAGTAATTTTCCTTTTGTGCTTGTTTGGCTATTATGCAGGTATTTATTTTTTTTTCTGGTTAGTAATGAATATGGGTTGCTTGAAAGTATTATAGAGTGCTCAACCTGACTGTGACAATCCACACAAGCAACCTATTTACCTGTTGACAGGAAGGTGTAATTTTCTATTGTGAATATCCATTAAGGATAGAAAAAAACATTACCCAAAGTAGGAGCCTGACCATTGAAATCGTGCAGGCTAAAGCAGTCTGGATGAAGATATAGATACCAAAAAAATTTGACTGTGTGCCTTACTGAAAAGGAAACCAGTGATGTTAGACAGATGCCCAAGATCTTCAGTGCACTCACTTCTATTGGTGCTCCCAACTGTCAGAAGAGGAACTGATTGAGAAATACTCTTAATTCAGGCGGTTGGTAGTTTGGGGGTGTTTTTTTTTGTGATTTGTTTTTGGGGAGGGGGCTGGTTTCCTTTCTGTCTTGTCTTTTTTTTTTTTTAAGGTGTGTTTGATGCAGGACAGTGGCATCCTCCAGGCTGTTCTGTACCATGTTTAATTAGTTGCTCTGTCTAAATGATACTTGGCTACCATAGCAGCCAGCTGTGGTGTAGAGATGTCCCAGCTATGAATCCTTGCTGCTAGATCAATCCCTCTCCTTCCATGAGAGAAAAAGGGATAGCTGTGTGTTACCCCAGGGGAATCTTTGGTAAGCAGGTTAAGTCAACTTTTCAGCTGCTGTTTAAGGAGCAAAACTAACCCATGCTTCTTAGCAGACTGCAACAGCTCAGCGTGGCACTCTGAAATCAAGTCATAAGCTAAAAAAATGGGCAGATGTTTCTATCTGTTCCACTGACTGGCAGTGGGAGACAATTCCCTTTCTAAAGAGCTTTTGGTTAGGTTACAGAAAGGTAAATATCACTGTGCTGATTTCAGGGGTTTGGGACTAACGTGCAAATAAATTGATTTATTTGTCCAAGGGTTTACAAGGCAGGTTTTTACACAGTTGGGAATTAAACCTTTTGTCTTCTGCATCTGTCCAAAATGACAACTAAGCAAGCACTTACCAGTTTATGTTTAAACTGGCTGTATTGTCGCAAGTCCCCACACTGGAACTCTCTGACATTGTCTGTTATCCAGCATCTCTCCTACTCCTTTTTTTCCTCTGGCAAGTCATCTAGTTATTACCAGACAGGTCAAGAGCCACTCTGAAATTGTCACATGCCACATTCAGTCAAGGGACAGGTATTTTCCTTTTTCTTTCCAGAGAGAGGGAGAGCATGTGGTATTTTCTCACCCAGACAGACTTACAATTACTTGTGTCCACCTTTAAAAATCAGTTACTCTCATCTCTGAAAAATTAACATACCTTTGATCCAGTGGTAATCTTAAGGAGCCTCCTGTGATGAGAGCAGGGATAAGTAAATTCTGGACCAAATCCTGGGCTATGTCACACCCTGCATCTCTCCTTACAGACTTTCCTTTCTTTATATCCTTAGACAAAGGCAGTTATACCAATGCTTAGAGCTACGCTGAGTATTCCGGAGTAATAGTGAATGCATTACTTATTCAGGTGGAATCAGGCCATCTCCTAAAAGGTTTGTTGAAAAATAAGTGGCAGCATAATTCGACATTGAATTCCCAATATAATATAAATAGCAATTCTATAAAACAGTATTTAATTTCAAGTGGGAGTCAGGTACTTAACATGGGGAAATGGGTGAATTTGTCATGCTCTGGTGAATTAGTTTAATAGGAAACAATCTCAGTTTGATTCTGACCTCTCCAAGACAGACTTCAGCCCCTCTTGCTGCCTGTAGCCAGACCACTCTCAGGGTGCCCCAGTCAGCTCACAGCACTTGTACTTCATCTCATTGTCACTACCTGAAATATTTAAACTCTATCTCACATACTAGCATGCTGTTTAACTCCTGTTTTGTAACTACACCCAGGAATTCATACCAAAAAAAGAGCACTCAGGAGTTTGAGCGTTCGGTTTCAAAGCTCAATAATATTGTTCAAAGGTTTCCTTGCTGCAGTGCAGTTACCAGCGTGTATGTAACACAGTGATGTTTGAGTCAAGAATAGATGTCTACCAGTAGCTATTAAATAAAACATTTTATTGAATAAGACCTGATGACTCAATAATATCAGTAAAAAGACTAGATGCGACTGTGGCCAATTTATGTTGACAGTAGTAGGAGCTTCCACCACCACCTTCTCTTGATTCATCTGAAAACAAGGGAGATAACTTAGCACTCTCAAGCTAGGATGCTGCTAACTGCCAACTGTCTATATTTCTGGCGTCCCAGGAGGACTGGGGCAAAGAGGAAGACCATGGCCCCTCTTTTATACGAATGACTTGTTATATATTATTCAGGCACAAGATGTCTCTGTGGGCTCTCCAGAAATTCTAGATTTAGAAAAAAAAAAAAAAGACAAATCTGTAACTCAAGCTGTGTGGGAAGCCTGTCAGCTTGTGTTTGTGGTTTTGTTTGTTTTCTTTAACAAATGTTTCCTGTGTTAAATGGGCTGATACATTATATTTTATAACATCCTTGCTGCCCCAGTCCATGGCAAAGGAGAGACTTCGATAAAGTGAGTGTAGTGAAAAAGTTGCATTTAGTATAGATTGTGACTGTAGAGAGCTTAGAAAGGAAGGCCTCAGTGTTTAGGTAGCATGGTTAGGCAATAAAGCTAGTCATTCTCTAATTTCTATATTGAGAATGACATTCAAATTGCCAAAGTGTTTAGGACATCAATAAATATGGTGCTTATTGTAGCTGAGTTAATACAACTGAAGAAAACTCAAGGTTTGAAATTTCCTAGAGTCTGAATGCTTGATGTGGCACCATAAAAGATTAATTCAGAATTAATTCTGGTATTCAATATTCTTTAGAAACGTATTTGTTTTAAAAAATAAATGAGCAGGACTTCTTTTTAACCATAAGAAATTGCTACAAGTATATGTTACACCAAAGCATTTAGTAATTTCCAATAAAAGACTGTAAGAGAGTAACTTGTGAACTGGCGTTTCACCTCTTTGATCTCAGATAAACATCTTTGCTTTCTAGGTTTGATGACAACCCCTTTGATCTTCCTGGTTATTAAAAACCACTCACGTTAACAAAATCTGTGTTTGGTCATGCTCAATGGAGCGATTCATAGTTTCACGCTGGTACAAATTGGCTTCATAAGTCACTGACTCTCATTTAGACGAAATTCTACCTCAAAGTCTCCAACCTGCCAAAAATGTAAGACACTTACGGATATCAACACCCACATCTTTTCAGCACAAATGGAGGAGGCCCAACAAATCTTGCTGAAGTAATACCATTACATCATGCACAACAAAAGCCAGTATCTTTTCCTCACCTCCCTGAGATATAACACTACGTACAAATTTCTAGTTGCTTGAAAATCCACCGGAGTTTGAGAAAATGCATCTTCATGTGAAGCTTATTTGGACTGACTGCAGGGTTTCTTGCAAGATGATGGTTTTCAGAGCATAGCATTAAGTTTTTATACAGTAGGCAAGCTATAACAATGATTATATAGAGTAATTGTGTTAGACTGTGCTGGAAAAATAATCTCCTTATGAACAATGGGAGTGATTACTTAAAAGACAAGCATTTTTAATTCAGTTGTGTCACCACAACAGGCAGTACATTTATGTTTTGTAATATTTTGTAATCAAGTGTCAGTGAATCTGCTAACAGTGGTTGGACTCCTACTTCCGTACTGTAACTGGACATACTGTGATCACTTTCTCAGGAGGAATCTCTTTCCGCCTAGATTTAGACTGAGAGGCACAATACAGTACTGATACAAATTGCTTCCTCTGGGACTGAAGAAAGTAAATAAGATGCAGGAAAAATGACCTCATGCATTAAATACTTCATTCTTTTCTTTGCTCTGGATTTGACCTAATGCTGTTGAAATGAAGAGATTCTTTCTCATTGACTTTATTGGATCTCGTGTCTCTAGTTGTTTTGCAACCTTCTTGTTAGTAGTAGGATTTATAACATTTCCACTTGAGGTATTGTGTGGTAGGACTTGATTCCAATCAGCAAAAAAACCTGTGAAGTAACACTAGAAATCTAACTCGTTATATAAATTGCAGTTATATTGTTAGAACTGTATAGGGAGAGCAAATTTTTCTTCCCCACCCCCTGATAAAGTTATTAGTTAGAATTTTGACATGTAGTTTGAGTAGACAGGTGGGGAAGAAGGGGATGTGTTTATTAAAGAACTAGCCTTATATGATCTCAAGGCATCAGCAGCAAAGCAGACAGACAGAGGAGCAGGAATATCTCCTTTTCCTACTTAGACCAGTTGAAACTAAGTGGGGCAAGGGGTAGAATCTGTACAAACTAATTAGAGAAATGGGTTGAAAAACTGCCAAATTTTTGAACAGGGAACAGCTAATGTGGCGGAATTACCAACTGGTGTTTAACCAGTGATTTTTGTCCATCAGAGAGGGTCTATAATAACTGGGGGGGAAATGGCCAGCAGTGGCAAACTTTCTCCCTTCTGCAGATGTCCCAGAGGCTTATTACAGCATCTGGTTCTTGGAGTGTTATATAACAGGTTAGAAACTGATTTACTTGCTTGTAAATTAAGAAATGTGATGTTTTACTATTAATCAATAGAGTTTAGAGTAGTAGACTTTTGGAGTCAAACATTCACATTGTATTTCCTGATTTAATGAGACAGAAGAAGTTTCTTATTTGAACTTTCTATAGAAAGAGAAGGCTTTGTGCAACAGTTACCATGTGTTCTGTTGTAGACCCAGTATTGAATTTGTATAAACTTCTTAGCTTTTATGCCAAACATGTATTTCCTTTGTTACAGTTTAGAGAGAGTTTGGAATAGAGGATAAATGCAGTTATAATCCACCGTAGAACTTCAAGAGAGTATGTATGTCATGAGTTTAAGGATGACTGCATCCAATTTTCGGACATTGTAGCCCGAAGTGTGTGCTTATGTAATTTTGGAACATCGTGTGTGACATGTCTGTGTTCTACGCAAGATACTTCCATAGATAAGTAAAACAAGATTTCAGTAATCTGTGTGGTTTTATTCCTGTTGGTTACTTAAACAATTTAGCAGGTAACTTTTTGGATGCAATGGTTTGAACTCTTAGATGAGAGTTCATTTTTCATTAAGTATGTTTCCCTTTTCAGTTTTATGCCCTAGTGGGTTTCAGGTTAAACAGACCTACTTCCTTAAATAAATGTGAGTCAGCAAAGTTACATCTAAGAATTTTATAAAGGTTATAAAGGCTGTTGAATTGAAAGTATCTTAGGTACTAAAATAATTGGATACAGAAAATGATGAGGTTTTTACCACGCTTGGATTTAAAGTTTGAGTTGTGAAAGGAAACTTTAATGGACTGTAGTTGGACTTTAAAAATTAACCATTGATTAAAACTCTTAGGTTTGGATGGCTGGTGTGCTTGTGACTATCTGAGAATGAATCCTAATTAATGTCTGTAACATGCTCATAATATCTGTATGCCTTGGAAGGCAGTATCTGAAGAGACCTTCTTACCTAACCCTAGTTCCTGCTGTCTCTGAAAACTTTTTGTTAAACTTAATGGTAATGCACTGATTATTCACCCTTTGTAAGTGGCAGCTTAACTGAAAGTGTGCTGTAGTTCTCTGCAGCTTCATAGTCTTTTGAAAACCCCACGAGGCTTCTGCAGCACAATTACCTCTGCCTTTCTGCAAAGTCTGTGTTTTCCTTTATTTTTTTAATTCCTGACAATTAATTCTGTGTGGCACTAATAGACAGGAGAAGTGTTTTATCACTCAAAATAAATTAGAATGGAAGTAAATACCAGCTATAATGTGTCCTGACATTCTTGTAAATCACACACAACTGCAATGATGTTTCCTCCTGTGACTTACCCTTGAAGTGCTTCATGTTTTGATGGGATAGAGTCAGAGGAAGGGAATTAGCTGGGCTCCTGAGGATCTTTTCAATGATGCAAGATCTTTTCCAACCCTTATCTACAACAATTATTATAATGTTTGTTAAAAATTCAGATTCTTTAGCAAAAGACTTATCAAGACCATGCCTCAAAACTATCTGAGAAACAGGCAAAGTGCAAAATTAGATTGACAAGTAAATTCGATTGAGGCACGTGTACTGTCAAATGTCAACACCGCTAAACTTCTGAAAACACATGTACACGAATAATTGGTCAGTCAAGTCATGACTTTGGTCCTTTCACAAGGAAGCTAACTCACTGACAGTCTGGTGCATGAGCAGAGCTGAAAGCATATTTTCAGTTATGCTGTTGTTATTTGACATAACGTAGTCCATTGGTTGATCGCCATGTAGAATAATATATTTCTTTGGTTATTTAAACTCCAGAAGTTAAAATCAGGAAAATTACGTTGGCTGTACCTGGTTATTGTTCAACTTGTTGTTGAGGAAAGCTTACCTGGACATTTTGCCATGCAGAAACCTTAGGGTGACTTTTTTCCTTTTCTCTTGGCATTTTTCAGGATCAGCTCTATGCTTTTTGGAAATTAGGACTTTTAACTTCTAGATTGACATTCTACAATCTGCAAATAATGACTTTTTTTCAAGTCATCATTAACAAAAATGTCTCTGAAGAGTGAAAAAAGTGGAGGCAAATGAAGATGACAACTGTCTCACCCCTCTGCCCCCTTCTCATCTTTTGTTTTTGTGTTGCCCAAGGGCATTTCTGCAGAGGTACAGATTGAAAAGGACAAATCTGAATGCTCAATTTCTGTTGTGGTGTTTGTTTACTCTGAACGCCTTTAATTACACTGAAGTCAAGGCTGATGTTTATTTCTTTTTAATAACAAATTTAACAAATTCACTCACAGAATGAAAATACATTTCTGTGTTAGGCAAAACAGAATTCTTTCTTTCTCTCCCATCTATAAAAAGCACCTGATAAAAACAATAAAACCACAGATTTTTGCTCAAGATGTTGTTTCTGGAACAGCTGTATGACATGTTCTTGTGAAAATTCCAGGTTGAAAACCTGAAAATTTCTGGTTGATATGACTGATATTTCACAAATACAGCCCTCTGTAGGATATCTGCTGTCTTTAACCCACCTATTGAGGTTTTGCAAGAAATTCTCAGGATCTTGGGTTTAAGTCCTGAATCCAAAGAAAATAGGTTTTATAAATATATAAAAAGAAACTATGAAAGAACTGTGTTGACTGTATCAGCTCAGTTACTCTAATGGACATTTAAGAAGTAAAGAATCATCAAAACAGCAAAAAAAATAAAACTTACATTATTATAAAATGTCTGAATTTGGCCTATTTTTAACCTTTGGGATGGATACAAAAATGTATTGGTGAGTTTTACTGATTTATCTCTGCACCAGTGCAGCACTGAGCTCTTCCTAAGTGACATGTCTTGTAATAGAAGTGGAGCCTGCAGAAGCTGTTGTGTTGTACAAGGCAGGGATTGGAATGGGTTCTATCTGACCCATCCTTTCTAGGACTGGTCTTGTTAGAAATGAAACAAATTCAAGCCTCTCCTTTTCACCTCTACTTCCGTTTAAAATCTCCAATGAAGTTCAGGTTGAAAGCAAGACTTTTCTGCTGAAACCTGCATCAATCAGGATTTACTCAGTGTGAGATTTTACCTAGCACTGTCATTAATTTGCTGTTTGTTTCTAGTGTTCCCAAGTGTTCTGGTTTCATATCTTCCCATAATAAGTATTCAGTTCACTGAACCTTATGTTCAGGGAGGACAAATGTTTCTGTAGCCTTAGATGTATCTCTGTGGCTGGTTACAGATATTCATTTTTCCACATTCAAGCATAACTTCACAATATAGCAAGATGAATTTCATATAACATTTTCAAGAGGTTCTAGGGTTTTTGTTTTTGTGGGTTTTTTTTTTGTTTGGGGTTTTTTTTTTTTCTTTCTTTGTGGCTGAAGAACAGGGGTAGTCCTGATAATAACAGAAAGATTAGCTTATTTTGCAGTCATCCTAGTTCTTTCAGTTTATAGAATTTGCCTCAACAAGATTGTTATACAACAGGGTCAGGGAGAGAGGAGTACCTTTAAGGTAAAGATAAAACCACATAATATGTAAATGTTTTAGTTTCCCCAAAGTATTGTATTGAAAATGTATTTTAAGTTATAATTTTTTTTTTTTTTAATTCAAAACTTGTGCTTCAGTTCCCAAGGCAACACAAACCAGGAATGATAATTTAGAGCTTCTTCTAAGTACCCTTTCATATGAAAGGTGTGAGCAGCTGTAGGTTTCTGATTTGTGGTTTGGAGACCTGTTGATGAAAGCTGTCAATTATAGAACCCATATTCTAACACAAACCCAGTCCTTCAGCTTTTCCATTAATGCACACTGCACCATAATTTTAAGGCTCTTTATTACTAGTCATCGTAGGCCCTGCCACACATCACTAATCTCTACTGCCTGAAAGATGCTGGGAATAGCAAGTGTCTATATATCAGTGTAATTTTAAGTTTTGCTCACATAATGAATGGAAATTGAATCAATCTCTTCTGGGACTTACTCCAAGATTAGACATTAAAGCAGGATTTTTACACATACACCCTACACACACTCCTGCAGTAAGCATGGCCTTGGTTAATATTCCTAACAGCTACATTTTCTTCTCAAAAACTAGCTCATTAGCTTGTAAAATATACAGGATTCATGTGCTTGATAGCAAATAAAGCCTTTAAAAAATTATGTTTAACCGCTAGGGACTTTAGGAGCCTGACATGAAACAACTTTTTTACGTACAGCTTTTTTGAGGCACACTTGAGTAGGTTGAGAATTCTAACTCTGGAGTTAAATTTCAAGGTTGTTCCTAGGATGAGGTGGGAGGAGTATGTGGTGCTTGGAGGACCAAAGTTCTCTACTGCAAGCCAGAAAATGCCATGAGCTGTGACTGCCTCTAGACTGAGACGTACTTATATCCTCATCAACACAGAGAACTTTCAAGGATTTTTTGGTTTTTTTTCAGAAGTGAAGAAAACCAGAAACAAAAAGGAGAAGGATTACAAAAAATTTAACCCTCTGCTACTTTAGCAGCTTAGCGAATTACTGTCTTTGCAGTTTAATTTGCTGAGTATTGAGGAAAGGTAAAAGAGGGTTGAAAAGCAAAAAGGAAAGCTTGCACTGCTTTGTGAGATGAGGGTGAAATACAGGTATCATAATGAAACATGAATACAGCATCTTCTGAAGGTTTTAAGGGTTAAGGTGAACTAAGAACCACTTCTATAAACTAGTTATTTTGTGAAATCCCTGTATAAAAACAGGTATTGATTACTATTTCACGCTTCAGTTCTCTTTGTTGTTCTGACAAACATGCTCAACTCTTTTAGCCCTAATTCATAGCTCAGGCTCTATCCTGTCTTCTTATGCTGGAGAATGGAGCCATTATGAACTCTGGTATGATTGTTCCATGTGTACCATAGCCTTCCATGGTTGCTTTCAGCCCCCTTAACTTGAGAGGATCACAGCCTTTTTCTAAATTTGGAAAAGAAACACTTCTGTAAAATCAGGACCTTTGCAGATGAGAATATACTGGGACCCCCCCATTTTTAGAATTCAAACTCCTGGTCTTATGCAATACCTCCTTAACAAAGTTCCTCTTGAACGGGTTCTCTCAGCAAGGTGAGACAAGGTGGTGGACACCAAGAAAAGCACAACAAAGATTGTATAAGGACTTTAAAAATAAACATTAAGATGGTAAATCTGGTACACTCTAAAACCTGGGAATACCCTGTTCTAAGAGAAGAGCTCCTTGTTAACTGCCTTACAGATGAGCATGAGGGCTTTTGCTGCAGAGCTCTTAGCTACAGCCTGTCTTCTGTTTCTGCAAAGACTACAACTTACTGCCCGTCTCCATTTGCTCAGACTTGACACCAGCTGAGCATTTTACTAATTTTTCTATTTAAAATGTTCTTAATATTATATGGTTACAGTTTATTCAGTCATCATATGCACAGATCTGCCAATGCAAAATGCCTACTCTGCTCTTAAACTCCAGAACTTCCTGCTGAAGCTACAATGATGCTTCTGTCCTCCCCACTCCAAACCCTCACCTAGTTCCTGTTCGCTGTGGTTAAACACCTTTCAGGGGTTGCGTGTGAAGGGCATCTAACTGAACTATGCATAAATTAAAGTAAAATAAATGTTTGTGAATATGGCATGCACTCGCAGTGTTCTGTATCTCCCATCTCCCCACTTAGACAGTTGAGATAATCTATCAGTTGTTGCTGGAAGTTTTAATCCCAGCAGATCCAAAGAACTTGCTGCATTTCTTTGCACCTCATTGCTTGTAAGGGCAGAGCTCCCTTCATCAAGACTTTTACAGCAAATATCATAGATTAATAAAAAGGTGAAAGAGCTCTGGTCCATTATTTATCCCTGACTGATATTTATTAGCAAAAAACAATTTACATTGGGATTCCTTTATGGGTCTGTGATTGTTGTAGCTGGGGCAAGTGGTAATTAAAACACTGCAATGTGTCCTCTCACCTCAAAACTGGGCTTTAAAATGCTGACAAGATAACGAATGGCGAAGTCTAATATCCATATTAATTTCTCAGGGTGTTTATATACGTGGCTGTGTGTTGTGTAGGTGGCTGGAAAGTTCAGGATATTTGACAGCTAAGACACATTGCTGCTGGCAGAGCCCATCTGTCTGATTAGCCTCAGTTCTGTGATGCAAGTATTCGTTTGCACACCAGCCTGAAGCGTCAGGCTTGACCATTCACATAAATCTCAACCAGACTTCCTAATGAGCTGTTGCTGCATGCACATCTAGAGCTAATTTTGGTCAATGAAGCAGTACATTAATTTTAAGAGTTGGCAGAGCCCTGTGAGTTAGATATTCCACAAGTTTTCCATACAGGTAAACAGGTGTGAGCTCAAGTTGACCAGAGTAAATTGTTAAGGAAACTTGGCCTTTAAATAAGGAATCTTGGTTCGAGTTCATTAGCTAACTTCCTTTCCCACTGAAAGCAAGAGCTGAGAAACTGCTTTTGATAGATTTTGAAGAATCAGAATATATTATATCACCTCTCTTAGGTCTGCCCATCTTGTGCTGCTCCCCTGGTGGAGAACAGAATGTCTTGGGCTCCTGACTGCCCCACCACTGCAGAGGAACCCTGCCAGAGTGGTTTAGGCTCTCATCATAAGTTACAGCCACGGTATTCACTTTATAGCAGAGATGGAGCTGGCTCATTTAGTGGGAAGGGGGTGGAACTTAAAGGTGAGTGTATGCTTTCTGAATTTTGTAGAAAATCACTTTGCAGATAGGTAGAAGGCGTGCTCTGGAACAAGCTTTTTCCTGGTTCTTTAGGTATGTTATGTGTAACTCCTCAATGAAGAGACCAGTATCAGCAAGAGACTCTTCCCGAAAGAGAGATTTAATTCCATGTCTCCTTTCTGTATCACTTTGGCATTCTGGGTTCAAAGTTAATGACAGGCAAAGAGAGGCCACACAGGTTTCACTCACCAAGGAAAGTCTTAGTCTAAGGAGAGACAAGAATGTGTCTTACCTACAGACTAATTCATAACTAATTGAAAATGATCTAATCCTTTTGATCATGCCTTAAGGGAGTTTGTACAGGTTATTAATAAAACCTCTCGCATCTCATTATTTTTTTTACCCTCAATCAGGAAGAGAAGTTATGAACCAAACCTTAATTCCCTCCCCTCTTTGGATTTTTTTAGAACAAATTAAGTAAAGAAAATAGATATTCAGTTGAAATAATTTTGTTTAAAGTCAATACTTTCTTTTCTGCAAATAACCCTACATTCTGAATTTTTAAATCTAAAGCACAGCAATTTGGATTTTGCAATGGTTGCAGATGTTCTTCAAATTGATGAATTCAATGAAATTGACTCTTTACCATGAAAACTTGATTTCCAGTACTGGTTACTTCACAATACAGACTTTCTGTACAGCTTGTGTTACTGTTGTGTGTGTTAATAATGCAGCAGTCCTTACCAGTGGTATCACAACTGAAAAGAGCTTTAGAATATCTGTATCTTTCTTGGAGAGGACGAGAAACTGCCTGAGTTTTGCAGGACTACATGCAATCAAATGCACCTGCAAAGGAACACGTATGACTTAATGAATTTTTCTGAAAAACTCGGCCACTGAAATTCAGTCCTAATGCTTGAAATGGACAGAATTTCTTTTCCATTTCCTTGAACAGGTGGGTTACCAGGTCATTGTCTATTGAGAGAAGCTTCTTTGCTGTATTGCCAACATGACTTTCTGCCATCATTATCCTTGCTTTGCTTTTGCAATTTAAGGAGGCTTCTTTATTGGGCTGTATGGCTGGAAGCCACAAAGCTTTTCATTGGGAATCAAGCCCTTGGCTGTTATGGGCTTAGGTAAGCATACATACACTACATTCAGCTAGATGTCAAAGATACCTGCAGAGTGCTATAGGAGTATTTTGCAGATGAGGCAAGAGTCTGGTGAATAATTGCAAGGAAAAGCTGCACATGAAAAAATTTGGAAAGGGTCCGTGAGGGTCATTTTGTCCTATGAATTAGTTTTTAAACCTCAAAAAAAATTTCAGTTGCTTTTCTGCAATCTCTAATTTTATGACCTAGACTTGCAAAGTACTTAATAACTTCTTCTCCTATTCCCTCCGTTTAGTAGCCTATTTTTAAGAAAATCAAGAAAAGTAAATTCTAATGAAAAATATACTTGTGCAATGACAAGGACTGCTGGTTTATGTTAATTCAACTGATCAGGCCATTAATGTCTCTACCCCTCAATTTGATATAGTTACTTTACGATGAGACAACATAATTTCTGTGCTCAGAACACATTAGAATTTAATTAGTACTGGCACAGAACAGTAGCACCTTGAGTAAAAGAAATACTAAATTGCTTCATTTCTGACATAGAAAATCAATGCATTCTCTGTTCAAACTTGAATTTTGTTTCATTATGCTTCTAAATAGATTTACAGGAGTCTATTTAGGATTTTAATATAGCTAGCGCATTAAAAATTAAAATACAGCCAGGACTGGGTCATTTACCCAGGTATCAAAGAAA
The DNA here is from genome assembly GCA_013400375.1 of Thinocorus orbignyianus. Lineage (NCBI taxonomy): Eukaryota > Metazoa > Chordata > Aves > Ciconiiformes > Thinocoridae > Thinocorus > Thinocorus orbignyianus. The sequence goes on along the minus strand of VXBW01005444.1, from coordinate 1,044,679 downwards.
ATGTATCATCATGATTATGGAGTCTATTCATCCATTAAGTTCATGTACTTCTCACTCTTTTTGGTAGAAGTGATGCTTATAGACTGACACAAAATAGTTCACCACCATCCCCAGCTGCAAAAAGTTTCTTCTTTTTCTTTTTTGAAAAAAGTGAGAATGAACTGGATTCCCAACTTTTGAGTTTTAAATGAGGACTGGGAGCTGGAAAGGAGCAATGGTTACCTACCCACTCATTTCCACAAGTCTCAGTTGTGGCTGGCTTAAAATTGTTGGTCCCCAACCTGAACCCTGAACTCTGGGGAAAAATGATGCACAGTGCTTTATGGCTGTGTCCTGTCCAGTCCAGTCCTAACTTTGTAAGGCCTGAAGCCTTACAAAATCCAGGGTTTAATAAGACTTTTTGAGGTTTGAATAGTTTAGTTTCAGAAATTAAGTTTAATGAACTCAATTAATCCACAGCCCTGACTCGCCTCTTTGGCTATAGCAGGTTGGTTACACCTGCCCAAGTGAGCGATTCGGTCACATTATTCTCTCCCTGAAAATCAAGTATCTTCAGCAGAATGGAGCCCTCCCCTCTCACTACATGAATCTCAATTATATCCCAATCTAGCCTGAAGCTAATGCATCAACAAAGACAACTCTATTAGACAGTCGGTGGTGCTGTAAAGACAGTGACCTTGGAAAATGGGGTGAGTTTTGTTTCCCCTACTGTTTGCAGGAGCCGTGCACACAGTTGGTGTTGTGTAACTGCCTCGTCAACAGCCTGTTTATTATCTTGTATTTTTTGAATGCTTTTTTCAGGCTGTGCTGGTTTCTGATCTGCTTTCACCTGCATTTGAAGGGCATTCTACTTCTAGATATTTTAATCAAGCCTCGCTGGAGTGCAGTTGTTTTCCAGTGTTCAGGTATCAAATTGATTCCTGCTCCTGCCCACAAGTGAGCTTACAGCATTAGAATACCAGAATACATATGAATACCAGAAATCTGAATATTCAAGGATACCCTTCCAATCTCTAATGACCTTATTTTGGTATTTTCAAAAAATGTTCTTTGTTTTTATTTCCTCTACTCTATTTTGTGAGGTGAAAAATTATCAAGAGAGCAAAGGGAAATATACATCCAGAAAAAAAAAAAATCTTTCAATAAATATTGAACTAAAAATTGCTTAGTAAAAAAGTTGTTAGCTTTCTGAAATTTCCAGAGCTCGTTATGCAATTTTTGGAACTTAAAAAGCTTTAATATGCTTCTTTCGGCTGTCAGTCAGCAGACAAGTGGATTCCAAGGAAAAAAAGCCTATGTAGTGTAATCTCCTTGATGTGGACCACAAAATACAATGCCAGCTCATGCTCATTATGCCAATTGCTTCATAAGGAGGCAAGAAGCAACTGTTAAAACTATCAGACAGCTTTGTGGCAACATGCCTTTTTATACCTTCATATTTGAAACTTGCACCAATTAAGGGGTAGCTCTTTGAAACGGTAATGAGAATGTGTTTGTAAGTGCTTGGATAGAAAGTGGGTAGAATTTGGAGTTTTGACATACTTACTCCCAAATTAGTGCCCAAACTTTCTGAGGAAACAGAGTTGTCAGCAAATTCTCAGTTGTGGCAGATGTTTGCTTTGAAACTTTTGGGGTTTGATGAACTTCTTGCAGATCAGAGGTAGGGTATTCTAGACATTTGTGTTTATGGTAGGCTGCAGAAACCTCTCACAAGGACCAAACCACAGTGTGGGTTTGTCATTGTGTGGCATATTTTTGTCATGATTACGTCTTTTTGAGTGTTGCCCAACTGACTGCAGAGATTGAGATTCCAACCTGTAAACACTTCCTTGGACTGTAATGGGGCATGTTGTCTGGAGAGGGATTCCCTTGGAATTGTACCATCACAAATGAATGTGAGAGTTCAGGCTACCTAAAGGCTCTTCCAATAATCTAAATATTTATATTGCTTGAATGTTTAATCCTGCAAGTGTAACACTCAGTAGAACTGTAATTTGTAAGGGATATATTTCTTCCAGTTCAGGGAACAGACATGCTTTTAGATCACATATGTAAATGATTAATTTACAGTAACAGACTGTTAACTGATGCTTTTTGAAAGTTTTTCTGAGTTTTAATCCAATTGAAAATACAGTATTAAGTACTTTTTGTTCATCGTTATGGACTTTCCTTTAGGGCTATGGATCTTTGTAGGATGAGAATAGGATTTATTTTGAAGTAACAGACTGAGACATGATGAAAACAAGAAGCAGAGGCTGAGACCTTAATTAAAACTGAGTTACATTTCAGAGAATTATTGAAGAAGAAGGAGGTGCTAGGGGCTAGAGAGTAGCTATAAATGTTTTTCAAAGCCTATTTGTACAGTGAAAAAGCCAATACAACAGCCCTATTACTCCCCTTTACCGTGTTGGTATTTGTGAAACACAAACTTCAAATAGGCTTAGAGCCAGGAGCTCCCTGTCCAAGGGTGACAGGCACATCAAGGAGCAGGGATGAAGGAATGGATGCTAGCAGCTGGAAGCACAGAAGCTCCTCTGAAGTTTGCTAAAGCTTTTTGACCTTGCTAGAATTCATTTCACTTCACAATCCTCTTGATTTCAGGGTAAGGTCTGGTAGCCATCGCTGTGAGGAGCTTTTCATTTAGTGTAGCTTGGTGTTAGAATTCACTTGCACTTGGTGCCCATGCTGACATCACCATTACCCCAAGGTGCTGAGAAAGCAGTCTGAATCCTTAGGGATGAAGCAAATACAGAGTTAAACCAAGCCCTTCAGAACCGAGAACAAGTGCAGGTTGATCTGGTTTACAAGAAAAGCATGAAAATTTAGGGTATTTTTTATTCCTTCTGATATATATCTCTCTTGTATCAGGGCAAGTATCCTGCTATGTGATGGGAATTAGATCCTTCTGATCTCATTTATTATAATCTATATTATTAAAATCTATAAAAATTTAAAATCTTTCATTGGCAAGTAAATGTAATGGCAGGCTCTATCTGGGAATTGTGACAGCAACATTACACGTCCTGCAGACATGTCTCCCCACCATGCTTTCATTCTTCCAAAGGTATCTGTGGCATCATCTTTAAGGAAACGGTCTAAAACCATCTCAGTCCCACCGTGTGTTGTGGGTTTGTCAGCTAGCTGCAGGCTCCTGGTAGAGTAGGATTAGAAGAAACTTGTTACCCTGTGCCAGTAAGATTCTCACCACGCAAAAATCAGAAGACACCCTAAGATCTTCCAGCCTGTTATGTTTATTCATCTGAACGGTGGCTTTGCTCAAAGCTCAGGATGTTATCCTTAAAACATCAGGCATTGATATGCCTTGTGATTAAGAGAGAGGTGTTGGTTTCTTACTTTGTAGGATTATCTACTGAGCTATTGCTGGTTTTCTCTGTGGCCCTCTTGAGAATATCTGAATTAAATATGATAAGAATTGATGAACTGTACTGGAAAATCCCTCAAGGCTATCAGATACTCATTTACAGGAGCAGAGGGAATCATTGTCCATACTCTAGTTGTGTTTTATCACAAAAATGATGCTTTAGAGACAACTTTGTGTATACCATCTCATTTTGAAGTTGGTTTGAGTTGTTTTTTCTCATCAGAGCACATTGTATTTGGAAACTACTAAGAATTTATTATTGTCACAGTCCTTTGAAGTCTTTTTTTATACAGATCTTTTACTAGTTCCTATTAGGGGACTAATTTATATATAGGGGGTGCGTGCATATATATAATATATATAAAAAGGAGGCATGTATAAGATTAAATTTCCTAGGTAAGTTACTGAATTTCGTTCACATTTTTACATGGCTTGTTCTCAAGAAGGTGGCTTCCATTTGGGGATTTGTTTGTTTTTTTTAGTTTTGCTTGTTATTTATGAAGGCTTTGGAATATATTTTCACACTTTCTGATTCAGAATACCCAGAATCTCGCTGTTGATCAAGGGAAATCTCTTCAGGTTAATAGTTGTCCACCCAAGCAATACATACAAAGATTTAATAAATAAGACTAGAAGACAGTAAAGCCTTTAACTTCCCGGCAAGATCAGAACAAGCCACTTAAAGCTTGTTGCTGACAGGCTTTTACTTTATCACAGATTTAAATGTAGCAGGCAGTAGCATATATCTACAAAAGGAAGGTACTTTTGCACAGTGGCATTCTCATACAAAACCCTGACTGCCACTGAACACTGGTCCCATACTGTGGTGGAATAATGTTTAGCCCTGAGGACACAGATTTGAAGCAGACACCTGTAGCAGTTGGTTTTAACTAATAGACCTGGTAGGAAATTTATCGATGAAATTCTCTGAATCTGCAGTCAACCAGAAAAATATTCCCTTTGTGTAACCAGCTCATGAAAGAGATTGGTAAAAATTGTGAATCCTGCAAATCTGTTGGGATAGGTTTTGTAGAAACTTTTTTTTTCTATGCATATAACTCTAGCAGTTTCTTAAATCAACTCTTTGTGTTTAAGACACCTGGTAATTCCTGATGCCTTGGTGAAAGCTATTAATAAAGCTGTTACAGGACTGAGTCATTCAGTATGCTAACTGTTAGTGTACTCTGACTGTAGACTAATAGAGGCACTGTAGTTATTTAAGCATCTGAATTCAACAATAGTTCAAAATTCTACCCTAAAGTCCTCAGGATAATTTGGAGTAAATGAATGTCTTTCTAGACTTAGTCAAAGCAATTACATTCAACTAGATGCCGTGTTATAGCACAACATTTATCATCATTTAAGCACCACAAAGTACTAAAGAACTCAAACTTATCTTTATTTCCATGCTGGCAGTTTGGTGGTCAGGCTGACTTTGTGTCCCCCGGTCTCTACATTAGTAGGAAGAAATGTGAGCTTCAAGCAGAATTTGAGCGCTAACCCAAATGGGAGCAAAGAACAGACAGACCCAGGTTGACTGTAATCTTTGTAAGGTATTTACAGATGTTATATCAAAGGAACTTTTCAAAGGCACTATGGGAAACAATGCCTCACTTCAGAGGTGTATTTTTGGGGCTACTTTTGATCCTTTTTAAAATATATAACCCCATGTTTTAAAACTTAAAACAACAGAAAGTACATGTGGGATATGGTATCCTTTTGAAACAAAACAAAATATTTGAACCTCAGTTTGGAAGAGGAGGATGTCTGTTGTGAAATATCCAAACCTTCTGTCCTCTCTATTGTACTGAAAGATGTGTTAAACCTCAATTAAAGAAATAATGAGTACACTGTTATCATACAATTAAAACAAAGACAAAAGTGTGCAATATTTCTTCTCATTTTAACCAATGAAAGCTAATGGTGATTTATGCCTTTCCTCCTTATGATAGATATGATAGAGATTTATTATAACTTTTAGTTTTATTTTCCAACTCTAATTGTGGCACACGGTTGTTGAGAATTACTAGCTGTTGTGTTTTAGTTCAAACCGTGGGGGTTTTTTCCCTCATTAATCCAATAAAGAGAAAGAAAAAGCATTTCATGGCACAACTAATACTTGCTTTTTGATGTGCCATTAGTATAAAGGTTTCAATATTTTATTCAGTAGATAGTGCAAAATGAGGCAGAAGGAAATTCAGCTTCCAGTCAAAGCAGATTAGGCAAACTCTTCTACAGGATTTGAACTGCCTAAGGAAAGGCTCTGCAGGCCACTGAAGACTTTAGTTATTTTGCTACAAATTCAGGATACTGGAAATCTATGTTTCATGGATCCACAATTAATTTTGCATTTGTAATTAGACTGCATCAGAATATGTTACCAGGACTACTGGTTGGAAAAAAAAAAAAAAAAGTTGCTACTGTATAACTTTCTGGTATATCTCACCCACTCACAACCAAACATTACCCCATAAAATATCTTCCCCTCTTAGTACAACCTTCAGATACAGATCTGGAGGAGGAGAGCATCTCTATGTGATTTCCCAGGCCACCTCTTTGATTGTAATCTTGGTGTTAAGCTTCTTTAAAATTCTGATTTATTCGTCTCTATGTATCTTGGAAATAAGTTAACTTTTTCAGTATTGTTCCTGTTGCATTGATGTCAAAGTATGTAAAAGCTTCATTTAGCTTCCCATTTTCATGTCTTTTCTCATGTTAGCTAAGAAAAATGTTGAGATTCTTTACATTAGTTGCTTTTTAAGGAATTAAAATGTGTAACAACATATGATTGAATGTGAATCCTTATGCTAACAGAGAAGGTAGTTATTAATTATTTTAATCCCTTTTTTCCTCCTTAAGAGTACTGTTGCAGCATAAGAACTCTAATATAGGACTATATAGACAGAGCTAACACACAGAAGTTGCAGCAAAAACTTTCACCCACATGCCTGCTTGGATTCAGTCAATGAGAAAGTCCTCTTCTTCATCCCAAATTGGTATGATAGGGACGGAAGGAAAAGACACATTTTGGCAGCATGTGAAATATTCGGACGAGTGATGTGAACATCTCTTTGGAGGAATGCTTCTGACTAAAGGGTTTGAAACCTTGGGTGTCATGTTCTGGAGATGTCTTTGGCGCTATTACTTTTCTGTGTGAGCTGAATGAATAATGAGTACCCATTCAGTCATGGATAAACCTCTTACTGCCTATGAATGTTGGATACCAGACTGCAAAAAACAGCTTCCCTTGACATCCGAAGTGTTTATGTCTCTGGATTTGGTCTATCTCTTCTGACAGCATCGGACATTACTATAAAACTGATGCAAGCATTGCGTAGAATTGCCTTTGCGTTACTAAACCAAGTCCCTCTACTGGCAACCTATCACAATAACCTACAAGTCCACTCTTCAGGAAAGGCAGATCTTTCTATGTTCATAGGTACTTTGAGATGTACAGACTTACCAGCTACAGTAGAAAAATAAAATCAAGAAACTACACATCTCTCATCTGAATAGGGGTCTTCATAATCCAGCACAGTAGTCTCTTGCTGTGCATTATCTAGGAGTACTTGCTTCATTTAGCTGTCCATCTGCTTAAGAAAAATACAATCTGATTTTTGGAGTTGCGGCAGCTGTAGCTTCATTGACTTTAGTGGAGTCATAGTTATGTTTCAAGCAGGAACAGGTTTTTACTTGTGAGGACACTTGTGGAAACTGGGTAGTTCTAGTTTTTCAGGCCTTTACGTGTTTGAGATTCTTCCTGACATATACCGCAAGGAAGGATTAAGACCTGGTTCCTCAATACATAGTAACATTTTCTTACTTTGGACCCTTAACCTCTTCTGAAGAATAAAGTCTTTGAATCAGCTTCCAAAAGCTGTGGCAAACCCATAGGTTTCATCTATATCATCTTCTGCCCTTTCTTTTATTTATTACCTCGTTTTATTAAAAAAAAAAAAAAAAGTTCTTTTACCTTCAAATTATAAAAGAAAGGGCCTCTGTCTGCCTCCCTCAGAAGCAGGATGAAGCCTGAGACCTGGTGAAGGCAACACAGTTAAGAATTCACCCTAATTTTTAGAGGTGCTGGCCGCTCTCAGATCTCATTTCTTTTGAAAATGCATTGTGAGGCATCAATGCAGGATCTAGGTCAAAGACAATTAGAAACTCCAGTGATTCCAGGACAGAAAAGAATGTACTCCAAACTAATGAAAATACTCTTTCAAGCCACTGTTCTTAAATATGTGAAGAAAACTTTTCTCATTCCTAATGAGAGGTGAAACACTGAAAGATTTAACAGAGTTTTAACAGTGAGCTCTTGTACCTTTTGTCCTGCAGAAGGTTGCAGATACTCACTTGGGGTATGAGAGTGCTTTGCTTTGATTCAACCAGGGATCTAAACGTGTGCATCTTTCTGTTTGCTTCAGCTGCACTGTGGGCCCTCTGCCCATCCAAGGTGGGATGGCTTCTAGCTCTCAACCATCAAATTCCCTCCAGTGGAAGGTTTTCTACATCCAGCAGTTTTCTGCTGGCGTCTGGACACAGAGCTGATGCCAGGCTTTGGTGTATGTAGCCCAGTAAGTAAAGTTCATCACTCACGATGATGTGAAGAAGATGAAGTTTGGCAAAACTCCAGCTGCATATTGTAAATGGTCTCTCTGCGACTGGTTTCTAAGCCGGACAGATCTGGTTTCTCCCTGTTAGATTCTGTGGTTGTAGATTTATTCACATTACTGTTTCTTGTTAAAGATAATGCCCTGAGGGTATTAAGGTCTTGTTTGACCGCAGAGCTGAAATATAAAGCTCCAAATTCCCCTCTTCATTGTATCTAATTAAGGAATCTCATTAACCCTCTCCATGGATAGATTGAGAGGATGTCTCCTTTCTGCAGGCTGCTAATAGGTTTTCTGGTAGAACAGCATACTTATCTGACCCCTGGTATTAGGTTCTGTGTTAAACGTACTCCACCAACTCGTGGCAGTGACACTTCCTTTTTTTTATTAATTCTTTCTGAGAAACTTCTCTGAACTAAAGCTAGATTTTCCCCTTTTCTCACCCTGCTTATGGAGCTCTGCCATTTTAAGAGCTGGGAAACCGGTTACCTAATCTCATGGAAATTTCTAGGATTCAAAGGGCAAAGGATCTGCTGGGAGGTAGTGATGGTGATGGGCAGATAAAATTCTGCTTCTGTTCCCTCAGTTAACTATGCTGAGATAACTGGACAAAAAAACCCCACAGCACAATTCCGGTTGTGATTTTTCCTGCACGTCATCTCTGCACCATAGGTATTTCTTTAAGGGCGTATGTGACAGGATGGTCTGTACCAGACCAACGACTCTTCTATGTTTAGAAAGTTATCTGGTTTTGTTTATCAGGAAAGCAACGATCTGATAGCAGAGCTGAATGCAAGAAACTCTCTGGGGGCTGCTGAAGAAAATCTGGAAAGTCATAAGATGATAAAGGATGTGCTGCAGGAACATGGTGCAGGAACATTGCCCATCTTCTGCAGTGAGTCAGCTCCAACCCAGTGGGGTTGATTGTTTCCCACTTGGCACCAGCCTGCCAGCTCAATCTGACTTCAGCGGTCCCCCTGGGGTGTCTTCCCCCTGGGGCCTCCAGTGCTGAGGCATGGGAGGGGGTGCAGGGCCAGGCATTCTTCATTCAGCAGCCTGGCTGTGCTGAAAACCTTACCAGAGCACCAGGGGCTGGGAGCAGGTGCAGAGGCGGTGGCTGCATGTGGATTCCCCTTTTGGTCTGATGCAGTAGAAGCCCAAAGCCCAGCTGGGTTCCTGCTCACTGTGTGGCATAGGAAGAGTAGCAGTATGGCTTTGCTGAAGGAACTGGAGCTGCTCACCAGGGATAGGGAGGCACTTCGTGGGCACTGTGTGGCTGAGACTGCAGAGTCTCCTGATAGAAGTGAGTATTTGGGTGTGGGTAAGGAGGTGGAGCAGTAGGACAGTTGTCAGGTGGACTTCTAAGTAGGCAGAGGAGGATGGACACATTACCAGAAGGAAAGAGAAGCCGCAAACACCCCATGTAGTTAAAATACCTGGTCCGTACTGGAATCAGAGCCTGGAAACTTCAAAAGATACTCATGAATTTCTGTTTGCTAAATGGATAAATCTGTGGCTGAAATACTACCCTAAGCTGCCACATGGATTTGTGTATTAAGGACGTACTGTTTGCCAGGCCTTTCCCTTAGCAGATGGGGAACTACTTCTATTGAAGTGGGCTTTGAATGATGAAACAGAAAACAAAAGGGGGGAAAGAAACCAAGTTGCACTCATTTAGCACAAAACCAAGAAGCTGAGCAAACTTTAGTGGAAGGGCATGAGGTGAAATTATTTAAATTCCCTGTTCTCCACTGGAGAAGAGAAGTTGAAATATTTACGAATGGGCTGTTTGAACTAGCCCATTGTTATTGAAACCTACTGGGAAGACTCACAATTTTGGAATGTTATAACAATGCTTGTATTCTACTAGGCAGACCAGACTGAACAGAACAGCAGGCAAGAGCGGCCACCAGTTGGTAGCAAATCTGGAGCACTTGCTGATCCATATTTATATAACAAAGCATGAGACAGGATTGTCTGCTACAGACTACCATAATACCCACATTAGTGTTTGAAGAAGTCCCCTGCAGTCAGTATTTCTAGTTCAAATCTCTGCCCACGCTGGCCTTCCTGTTTACTCTTCTCTGGGTCCTCATACACACTGGCCCTTTCATCCTTCACGCTAATGGCCATGGGTAGCTTTGTTGGGATGATTCATGTGCATTACACCTCAAGGAGAATATGCTGCGAAGTGGAAGGGCTGTTTTCCAATCAATGATGATAAGCAAGAATCAATCATGTACCATAACCTGCATATATCACAGAAAGGGACATATATTGAGCAATGCTCATGTTCTGAACAATATGCTGCCTTATTAATTTTCATGAGTTTTTTCCAAAGACGCATTAACTTGGACAACACAAGGTCACTGTGCAGAGAGCTGGACAGGCACTGCAAATTATTTTGCACAAATTTAAGTGAATTCTCTTAGGCTCATCCTGTATTGTTAATCTCTGCAGAATCCTGAGTGGTCAAGTTTACTCTTTCCAGTAGGTTTACCTATGCTGTTCATAGCAGCCTGCAGAACTGCTTCTTCAAAGCAATGTTTAATTCCTTTTGCATAACCATAAACGCCAGCAATGATACTGGAGAAACAATAGCACATGAATTATACAATTAACAAAGGGCCCTGGGAATATAAAAATACCTGAGGGACCCTTTCACTGAGTTGAATAAAGGAGAAAAAAAAAAGTCACCTTAGCTATCAGAGTCAAGCATTAAGTGATTATGTTTAAGTGAAATATCAAGACCGATATTAAGATAAAACTGTTCCCCTGTGGCCTTTAAATCTACGGCCTTTAAATAATTTTCTTGCATCCACTGATCTATTCTGAGACATAATCTGTGCAAAGTCCTCTTAAACTATCAGGAAAAAACAGTGTAAATTTTTCCCAGTGATCCTGCCTGCTTACAATGCAAAGGACAAGTATGGCACAGCAGAGAGGATACCAGGGTAGTTGAACAGCTTCTGGACCAGAGTTGGCTCACAGGAGAATGCTCTTCTACAGAGAGAGGTCTGGCTCTGTACGTGCCCATTTTTAAACTGATAAAATAAGGTAAAGCTAGAATTGGGCTTGTTTAAATAGCTGTTCTGCAGTTAGATTTTCCCTTCTATTGTTGGAACTTCCTTTTATTCTAGGATGTTCTGCATATTGGGGAAAAAAAAACCAGCAATAACATCAGAAGAAAGAACCTTTAGCAAGAAAATCTCTGCAAATCCAGGCCATTGTCTGCCTCTGTAACCTGGTAGTCACAAAAGACAGATACTGGGATAGCTTGTACTCTAATCAAACAGAATACTCAGATGTGTTTTTTGTCTTTAAACCATCTGTATGCATTTGTGAACTGCATAAGCTATTAGTCCACATTATTTCTCCGGCTAACTTAATACATGCCTCACACTTGCATGATAGTATATTGAAAAAAGATTCTTAAGTATTAGATTGGCTTTGCAAGAATCCTGCCCAACTCAGGTGTACTTGGCTAGTATATTAAACCTAAAGCATCCTAATTATCTAATTTACGAATATTTGAAACCTGATGTATTGATGCACTACAAGGTTAATTGCTCTTCTTATGCAATCAGTAGAACCATATGCTCCTTATATAATAAAAGTAAGCCATTATCACTTTCTACACTTTTACATCCAAGGTTCAATAATGACAAAACTTTTATCTGAACCCTCAAAACATTAATTGGTTTCTGTCTGAATACCTGTTTCTTCACAAAACCCCAAATCTCACTATCTTGTTTATATATATTTGCTCAGCGATTCCAAAATGATATTCTTAGAAAACTTAGAAAAAGCCCACCTGGGTGTCCTGCTTCAGTTCCTTTATGTAAGCTTTTATTTTTTCTACATATTTGTCTTCTCCACAGTTGCAGGCTGAACTGGCTGTTTAAAGCTAATTATTTCTGGGTAGATCAGAGATGGAGCTTCTGAAAGATGCTTTTCTAGCATCTGTCAGACTCAGAATCTACCTATTTCCAGAATTTAGATGTTTCATAGAATACCTATTATTTTTAGTTTATTTTGATGCAGTTACTCAAATGTGTTGACTGGATCAAAGCGGGTATTTTAAATATAATGGAACACAGCATTGTAAATTTCTGTTCTGCAATGACCTTCCAGTGGAGGAGTATTCTATAGTGGGGAGAAAAAAAAACATTTTGACTGAACTGAAACCATTTTCTGAAACTTCTCTCTTCAAGGAATGTAAAAATTATTTTTGTGTTTCTCTTTGGAACAAGTCTACAGAACAAACTTGGAAATTAAAATTTTCCCTGGAAATAAAAATTTCAGTTCCTTCTTGGCGTTAGTCAAAACCAGTAAGTTAGGAGGTTTCAACCTTTGGTCTGCAGGTCACAGTGGGGTGTATGGATTACTTCTGCAGGATCTGTGTGAGACAACTAATAAAAAAGGAGTCATTACTTGCAGACTGAAATTCATTATACCAGTCTCTGTTTCTCAGTTAGAAAGCTCTTGAGGTTTGCAAATTGAAAACACAGTAGTTTTCAACCTCTCAAGGTAACAATTCCTGGTGATATGTTCCTATACACATTAGTAGATGCTGGGACAAATAATGTGTAAGTAAACAGTGGCTGCTGTTGAAACTCTTTGATGCTGCACACTTACTAACATCAGCATCTGCTTTTTGTCATTGTTTGTTTAGTGTTCAGAGGATTTATGTCATTTCAAATCATCCTGCAATAGCTGATAATGTTTTTGTTTAAATAGGTTAACTTGTCTAAATAATGAAATACTTGTGGATCCTTTGACCCAAACTCAGTTGAACACAGATGGGCTGTCTGTGATGAAAGAGAGAATCAATAGGATATTCCAGCCTGAATAAGTCAGTGAGTCAGATTTCATCTTGCTTATGCTGCAGCTCTCTGATGTTTATCACTTCTGAAATAACATTATGCTCAGTTCATATCCTAAAGAAAAGAAACATATTTTCCTGGGCCACCTTCTTAGCAAAGGTCATCCTGTTGTGCTGTCTTAATGCCCTCCAAGTGTTAATGGGTGAGAGATATTACTAAAATAGCTGTCACTTTATGTATATAGTTCCCTGCACATTGTATATTCATAATTATTTGAGTTTTCTGGGGATAGGAAGGAAAGTACACCATTTTCAAATTCATTATAGTTCTGAGAGATTTAAAAAAAAATAAAATTAAAAAAAAAAATCATCTTCATAGAGTGGAACAGCTGTGAGAAGATGGGATCTGGCTAGAAGAGCTCACCTGGCAGCTGGTTCAGACTGGAACAAAATGTGTGTGTGTTTTGATTTGCTTCACAAATAATATTCAGGGCCACTGTTTTCCTGGTGGGAACAGCCCTGTGAAGTTCCCGCACAGGTAGCGAGTCCCCCAGCATTGTGACATTCCTCCTGCAAGGGTTTCCCATCTCTTCTGCCTGGCAAAATAGGTGCAAACTGTGCTGTGCTAAAGAAAAGGCGGAGCTCTGATCTTCTGCCGAGCTAACAGAATGGGTTGCAGGCTCTCAACAGCATATTCTTCATCACTGTATTTTCCTATGCTCCACTGAGAATCTGTAGAAACTTTTCACTCTTTCATATTTTAATAGGTGCAGAGATCCACTTCAGACAGCTTTAGCAAAAACTGTTTACTTCTGTAGGTTCAGACCAACTCTTGTTAGCATGTATACTGGGCACTCTGCTTGATTTTATTATTCTGTTTTAAAAGAGCACCTTTTACTCTGCCAGTGGTGAATGTGCTTATGCCTTCTAATTTTCATTGCTACTTTATCTGAGCAACTTCTATCCTTCCCTTGAAACAAAAAAGAAAAGCTCCAGAAAAGTTTGATTCCCTGTCACTCCCACAATGGGAAGCATATCTTTTTAGGGGCTTTTCCCTACTGTTGGAGGGTCAAAGGCAGGTGATGTAAGCAACTAGAATCTTGGAAGCAACTAGAATCTTGGCCATGACTAAGACTGGCCTTAAGAATAAAGTAAATAAACCTTCCTGAACCCAGACTGGAGAGAATGAAACCCTGCGTCTTCACCTTTGCCTTTTCTATGTATCTGGGTATGTCATGCTTAAAAAAGAAATGTAGTCATTAGTATAGTAAGTATCCTTCAGAAGCATTTTATTTCATCTGGGACTCTCAAAGCATATCTTGGGCCATCCATAGTAATCAAATGCAGTCCAAAAGCCCTGCTTCTGGTGGTTTCTACCACCATCGGTGTGGAGTAAAGGACAACATCCACTGTCTCCCCACTGCTTGCTTCCAGGCTGTGATTTGCCCTATGAAGCCATTTGTAATCAAAAAGGTGGATATTGAGAGGAGTTCAGTCACTGCTTTGGTACGCTGAGGCAAATAATAGTGCGAAACTAGCTTGTAATGCAAGCCACAGCCTTTTGTAATTGCTCTGAGAACCTTCAGACATCACCAAGAGAGCATTGGTCTTGTGCATAACTCAGTGCATGTGTTTCATGCTTCGTCATCATTGCGGGGGCTGGTGGGAGCAAGGCTGCACTTGGAGGCACACCGACACACCGCTGCTGTGTGCTGGCTCTGCCTGATGGCTCCTCTTTTAGCCCTTCAGAGTATTTTTATTCCTGTGTGTAACTTGGCTGTCCCAATATTTCTCTGAAGTAATTTCAAATGCAGTCAAATCTCTACAATACACATCGTAAGCAAATTCTCTTTCATGTCTGTTGTATGGAGGCTTGCTATTACCCTGTAATGCTTTATTTATATATTACATGTGCTGTTTCTAGAAGACTGTCAAATGACTGTCAATTATTTATTCATATCAGGTGGAGCAGATGTAGAGGAACTGCCATATTCAAAGTTAAAGAGCACTACCTCAAAACTTTGTAGGAAAGAAATAATTCAAATTTTAATAACCGTACATTTTACCCATGTGTTTTTTCTATTTCTAAGCTTTTTTTGCCTGGGTTGATTACCATACACATTGCTGTAGGTGATTTTGTTTGAAGGTAGTTGAGTGAAAAATAAAGATTAATCTTGACTGAATTTTTAATCATGTTTGCAAATGAATTGCAGCAACCAAATACCAGCTGGTGTGGAAATGCATTTATCAAGAACATATGGAATAGAAACTGAGCCACTAGGTAACTTTACCAACTTAGCAAGCTCTTTCTTCCATAAACTTTCTCGATTGATAAATGATGGGATTGTCTATAAGTAACCAGCACTGGGAAGCTTTATACATAGCAGGGTGGGATGATGCATGGGGAAAAAAACAGGAGACAGGAGAGTGAGCAACTCTGGGAGGCTGGGGAGGCTGAATTCAAGCCTTTGCTTTTCATAGGCTTTGTGTGGTAGCAGACTCTCTATTCCTACCCTGCAGCTTACTTTACAGAAAAGTGGAGCACAGGTAGATGTCATGTGATGCTTGGATAATGTCCTGATAGAGGACCCAAAGCTGATGAAAAAATATATTTGAAAGGACTGAATGAAGTAGCACGTAGACAGCTGGGCTGATGTGTGTGGCATGAAGATCTGCTTTGTGGCAGTCCTTCAAATCCCTCGCTATAAGTTGACATGCCCAGTGTTCCCAAAGGTCCAGGGAGAGAGATTTGTCTTCTAACTGTCATCCCTCTGAGGAGCAGCTGCCGGCTGCCTTATTCCCTCTCTTGCTGTACTGTTTCTAGCACTGTTCTTTGGGTACATGAAATGCTATTGATTTGCCTCAACCATTACTGCCTACTCAGTTTCACTTCTGTTAATCCTTTTTAAGTACAAAAGCCCCAAGCTGTCCCCTGGATCATGGTGGAATCTTTCTGAACATTTGGCAAGAGCACGGTCTCAAGGATTTTCTTTTGGGACATTTTAACTTTTAGTGATGTCACTCAGTCATTTTGTATGAAAAGCTAATGGTTTTGAGAATTCTTAAGGACAGGTTTGGTCAGATGCTGCTCCTGTTGAAATTAGTATGATGGTTATTACTGATTCAAAGGAAGCTCAGTAATTTTATGAAAAAAAATCCTACTTCTAAATTTTGAGTCATTGTCATCTGCTTATCCTAGCATATGCCATCAACCTGCAGCTTTCATCTGTGTCTTCTCAAACACTGATATCTTGGGTAAAGTGTCTTGAGTCCATTCTTTCAGTTAAATCCAGCTGACTGAAGCCAGAAAGTCTGAATCTCATTTTCACTGCTTCACCCTTTCGTAGAAGGTTATAAACTGCCTGAGTTAGAAAAAATATTCCCATAGCAGTTCATCTTTTCCTGAACCACGTGGGACTGTCCACAGTCAAATCAGAGCAAGGAACCGTTTAGGCCAGTCTGTTCGATGGTAAGTCCCATCCTCTGTCTTTCTATGTTTCTAAGGGGCACATAGTTTGGAACTGGGTTGGTTTAGGATTTTGTTTTGGTTTTCGCCTTCCCCTCTACTCCTCAGCCTAGAGAAAGTGTTTAGGGGATCTTTCCTCTTTCCATTTTGAAATCGCCACATAACCTTGCAGTGTTCATTGCTTTCCCTGTATTATTGTTGTAGACAGTGTTAAGATCCTAGCTGATTGAGTTTATTGATTTCTGAGTGATCTCTGGAGTGTTATTTCACATTCATGTTCTGTCAGCATTGTGTGGATAGCCTGTGATAAAGAATTTTGTATTTATTATAAGTGAAACTACCACTCTGCAGACTTTCAATTTCAAGGCATTGAATGGATGTAGGAACACAAGGAGCAGTATGTGCAGTCTCTCTACAAACCACTTTTTATGTGAAGATTTAAGAAATTATTCAGGGCAGATTTATTTCTCTTTTTGTACAGTAACTAAGTCATATCTAAGAGCACAGCCACATACTGGTTTGGAGGACCATGGGAGGAAGAAAAACAAAATGTGCTGCCCTCAATTTTTTGTGTAGGCCACTTTTTTCCATAAAAACATTTCATGATTTGTTACAGATAATAAATTGTTTTTCTATGCTCTAGACTAGTATTTTCTAATTAATGCTGGCATTTGAACTCTTGCTTCTGAGCTCTGAACTATAGAAACCTACTGCAAGCCTTGACCTACTTTGTTCTTCTCCAAAGCTCAGCAGTAACACTTTATGAAGACATGTTCAGAAGTGTCACTGTGCTACTCAAGGCTAGCCATCTTCCTTAGTGCCCCAGAGCAATGCTGCAGCTTACTCGGACGCCTTTCCCTTCCACTTGTCTCTGAACTATTTTAGGCAACAGCCAGTTAATCCTTTCCTCTAGCAAAACCCCTCAAAGGGTTTGCCCTGAGTTGGGATGTTGCACCGTCTCTAAAAGGATGCTCTTACAATGCAGTGACCAAAATGTCATAAAACCAATTTGGAAACATGTTATGCATAATGTTCTACTACTTTTCCACCAACCCTGGCACTACCAAGTCAACACATCAGACAATGTTGTGTCTATCAGCATGGTGATGGTGTGCCTTGAACTTTCCCATTGGGTCATTTCACAACGCAAGTTTTAAAAAATGCCAGGAATTTGCAAATGTGTTTGAAATCAATGGAATCCAACAATCATTAAATAAATAAAAAAAAAAAAAAAAGAAAAAGAAGCTAGTTTTAATTCTTAACATCATGCATAGTTTGCATGTTCTCCAGTGGGACTCTTAGGCACATGAGATTCTATTAGTCAGCAATTGCCCATCCTGGACTCCTTAGAAGGCTTATGCCATTCATTTTCCTGTTGCTTAGTTGATGATAATGGTCACCAGGAGCAATGTTTTATAGGGAGAGGAATAGGGAGTTGTTAGACCTCTGGCAAAATACACTTCAAGGGAAAAGCTCAGATTATACACTTTGAGCAGAGAACAATCACGGAAATCCATTAAAGGAAATTTCTCACACACTGAGTATTTTTTGTTTTTTCCCTTATCACAAATTTTTTCCTGCTTATCCTGGCTGTGAACTTCAGTCTGTCACATGATGTAAACAGCAGCTAACCAACCAAGAGCTACATCTATCTTATCTGTCATTAATTTTCCACTTTCCAATCTGCCATCAAACTGGGCTGTGGATCCTGGAAATCAGTCTCATCTGTCAGCAGGTTCCTTTCTGTTTTTCCTAGTCACTCAGTCCAATCTTGGATTGGTACGTTTTTTGTTCTTCTACAATGATGTTTTTCTTGTATTCCTCTATGAAATATCATATTTTTCTGCTGTGACTTTTTTTTTCTTTGTTTTGTTACAGTTGCTATGTTGTAATTAGTGATGAGTCATCTTTAGAAAGCTGGCTCAGGTTCTTCAGGGTTCAGATGTTTTCCTGCCTTTAGTGAAAATCATAGCCCCGTGCCACTACCTGCAGCTGAACATGACTATCCACTCACATAACCATAGTTTTCGTATGTAACAGTTTTGTTTCTAAAACCATACCCTCATTTTATAGCATACCTATTGCTTAACTCAGTTTAATTTTCATTGGCAGTTGTTGAAACTTAGTATATTTTATTAGCTCCTAATGATATTTGGTAGCATTCTTTTCTAAAAGTAATGATTGGAAATCTCAGTGTAATTGCAAGATACTGAACTATGAAGCTGGGCCAATTTACTGGGATTTGAGGCAGCCTAGCCATTTCTACTCTTTTTCTGATTTCTTTTTCTAGTTACTGAATGAAGGTTAAAATAACATTTCAAGATGATAGAGTTGAATCACCTACAAAAACACAATGGAAGGTGATTGCAAGTGTGTGGTATGATAAAAAGCCCAGGGTTTTGCTATTGCATGAGAAGCTATTATAATAGACAAGAGTGAGGTCAAAGGCAGAAAACCCAATGATTAAGATGTATTGCCACAGAAACAGGAAATCTTTGGGGAAACATGCGATCTTGAACTAAATGCCAATAAATGTAACAAAAAGTAGACAAGATACGTGTTAGAGAGATGAACGAGGGGGATTCATGGGCTCAGGAGGTATGTGGGGAGTGTTCAGAAGAGAGGATTCTTGTGACAGTTTGGTAGACCTTTATCCAGCAGCGCAGCAGGCGATAATATTAGTTAAAACAGAAACTGCAACAAAAAAGCCACGTTTTTTTTCCTCCTCTACCAGGGGAACAGAAAATACCAGCCTCAGCTCTGTCAAAATCAAAAGAGCTAACGCTTACTGGTATCCACACCTTTGCTTCTGTAACAAGGGGCACTTGTCCTGTTTCCTTATGCCTTCTTATGCCTTGGTTTTGCTAAGGCACAAATGTTATCTGGTGGATCTGAGGTAGTTGAGTGCGAGGAGTGACTAATGATATCTGTGGCCAAGTTGCTGAGGATAATCTTTGTTTTTCTCAAAATGTGATGTATGTGGTGACACAGTTCTAAACAAAGGCAGAAAATTGTGCAGATTCTTACTAAACTGAAAAGTAAGTCATTCAACTTAATATTTAGAGAGACAATTAAGGGAAATGCTAATGAGCTTAGTATCAAATGAATGTTAACCTCCCAACTTCCCCAAAATCCTGCTTTAAATCACCTGTGCTTTGCTTTGCTTATATCTGATGCTCAGAAAGAAATGGAAACTTCAGAGTGACTTTCATAGATCTTTGCAAGAGGAAAAAAACTTAAAAAATAAAAAGCCTCTCTGCCAGAAAGTCTTCATTAAGTCAGCGGTGAGAAACCTTTTGTCCACTGCAGTTCTGCTGCAATGAAGTCAAACAGCCAGAACCCCTTCTTCTGAAGGAGAAGAGTTAACTGTGGAGATAGGCCATTGCACACAGCATGTTTGTCCTTGAACCACTTCTCATGTTTATTCCAAGCTCAGCTGAGTCTCAGCTTTGTACATTAAATAATCTACAAGCCGTACCTAAAGTTTTCTGGGTTCTGCATTCATCTTTGTATAATTTTGTTGGCATTAAACTAGTTGGAAGCATTTGTTTCTAATAACTAACTAGCTTCTAAGATTGAGTGCACGTTTGAAATCCAGTGTGTGGAATGGAGGAAGACACAGGCACTCCAAAGCACTTTTCTCCTTTAGATCTTACTTACCTCCTTTGATCCTGGAGAACTACAGTAATGAGGATTGAAGAGAGTAATAGATCAGTAAGTTCCTTCTTTGTGTTTCTTCTGTCCTGTTTGCTGTCTTCAATATTACACTGAGACTGAAAATTCTCAGGGATATGGCTCTGTCACTACAATAAGGGAAATATGGCCCTTAGGTGGTATTCAATAAAATTTAGATGGCAGCAGTAATAGCAGATGTCTTTATTGGGTAACTCGTAAAGCCCATATACAGCACAGCATTATAAACATGTCCTCTTTGCTGGGCTTGATTTTGTTAATGAAGTAGTGAACAAGAATACAACAGACCATTCAGCTACACCCTTCTTCCCAAATTCACCTTATGGTTCTTACTCCAGCTGCAACATCCTCTACATCAGCTTCCGTAAGGTGGGATAATAACCCACTGGCACCATGCCCTACCTTCCCATCACCTTGGACACAACTGCTGCCCTAAGCTCTTTCAGAGAAACATCATTAGTTATTGCAAAATGACAAAATCACCTGACTGCACTGCCTGTGTTCCCAAAGTTGGTAAACCAGCTGTAAGCAAAAGATGTATCCATTTTTATCATCAGAGTTTACTAATTCTAATATCTGTTCTTTGCTTTTAGAGCGGTCTTGTGGCTTCAGAAGAAATGTTTGCTTTTCAGATCAGCCTACAAAATTGGGGAAGGAATTAGAAGGTTTTAATAGTTTCATCCCTGTTGAATTCTATGAGGAATTGAACTGATTTAAGTGGTGTTAAAATCTTTGGCCATTCATGGCTTCTCTAATTTGTGGCATTTTCAATGTATCTGATCTGTAACTGTATCAGAATATATTTCTGATCGGGCAGAGATCAGAATTCAGAGCAAAGAGAGGTAGTTGTAGCTGCAAATCAGTAGTCTCTAACTTCCTCTAAAGAGGTGTGTAGGGCAGCCCACGTTGGGACTGCCCCGACTGTATCCCTTTGCCCCTGTAAAGCAGGCGTCCAGCCCTGCCAGCGGTGTCCTGCTCTGTCCGGCTACTTGGGGTTTTGTCAGTTCCTCTCCAAGGGGCTTGTATGACGTTCCATTTGGGAAATGGAATATCATTTAAGGGAAATGCAGATATGGCAAATAAATCGCTGTACTCTGTTTATAAAAACAATTTCTTTTAGACTTTGTATCCTTTCTTTAAAAGTTACATGAACTGAGTATTTCAGTTCATTTAAACTGCTATATTTTCATGTGAATCTAGTGAACAGGCAAAAATCTTTACTTCCCCCCCCCACACACACACACACGGCCATATTTAACAAGGCTCCTCCTCACAAGTGACAACTTTCAAACAGCTGTAATACTGCCAGCTGTGTTCCTTCTGTGCTGCATTTAAAATTTGTACTACTCTTTCACTCTGGCAGAAGTTTTCTTCATAGTCTTTTCATTATTTTTAAGCCATTGAACTCTCAGTCCTACAAATAGTAAAATTGCACAAAGGCCAAGCAAAGCAGGAGCGCTGATTTGCCATTGGCAGGGGGGAGGGTGAGTATTTTCATCGGTACTGGATTCGTGGCACAAAGTCAATAACTAAGCAATATTTATAGAACTTGGAGATGATTGTAAACATACTTAAAAAAAAAATCTCTTCAGCAGCACTGAAAATGTAATAATCAGTGATCACAAGTGCTTGAGTTATTTTTTCTATTCTCGTAGTCAAGTGTTCCTACAATACTGTTCTTGCTGTTTCCATTCCTATATTAATATAATTTTGCTGCAAACAGTAAACATAGCAAGAAACTGAATAATCGGGCTTGCTGCTGATGTGCAGAGTCCAACAGTTAGCACTGTTCAATACAAGGTTGAGCTTAGCTCTGAACCTTTGAAATACCAGCTATGATGCGCGTTTAGTGCTTCTACATCTGCTTTCCTTTTTTTTTTTTCCTAATTATTTTTTATTTTAATGAAAATGTTGCAATAAAAGATGATCTGTATGGTCTTTTGGGGCACAAAACCTACTACTACTACAATGCAAATTCAGTAGCTATCAGGGCTGTAACTGCAGTCTGGGAGCCCTGCTGAGATACAGGGAGGAGTAAGATACAGCTATAATAAACATTTAGATTGGACAACACAATTAGGATAAAAGATAGACAGCTGGCTTTTATCTTAGAAGAATCACAGGAGCAATAAGTGCTACCTGCACAGAGAAAGGTTAATCAGAGTCCACACCTTCCTTGTCTGAGACATAGATTGCACCCGGAAGCTTGTAAGATCAGTTCACAGCAAGATGACTTTAAGGTGTTCATGACAACTCAACACTGAGATCTGCAGGGCAACTTTCTACAGGTCCTGCTTACAGACAGGCAAAAAGAGAGGTAAAGACTAATCTGGGACTTTTTTGCAGTGTTACTGAGTATGACAACTTTAAGTATACAAACAAGAAATCTCTATTATGGTGTTTATCTTCATAATTAGTTTGGTACAATCAGAAGACCTCAAAACTTTATCACGTGAACAGATTTTGGTTTGCAGTCCTTTGGTCTTAACTTTGGTGCCTCCCTGTCTTACCCACATGTCACCGCTGATTGGAAGTATGAAAAAAGACTTTTCCTGAATCCCAGGATGGGACCTGAGCTACTAGGCAACTCTGCAGATACAGTGATATTTTCTGATCTTGTCAAGATGCTTTACAGTGTGATTTTTTTTCCGGCAGGATGAACCAAAATAACTAACTGCATAATGTTTTATATTGGGTCTTGAAGTTATCGAATGCCCACACTGCTCTGTCACATGGAGATTTCTAAACAACCCAGTCCATGCTGAGAGCTCTCTTCAAAATGGTACCTTCTTAATTTATCAAATCCTTATTCCTCGCTACACTTTGTTAAATTAGATTATCTATCACTATTTCACATATTCTCTGTCTACATGTTCTTTAATCCGGGTCATGAGGAATGGCAAATTTTTCTATGTTCAGGTTCACTTTATTCCTGTTTTATTATATAATTTATGAATTACAGTAGTTGGGACAGATCTTCCAAAATGTGTCTCAAAATGTGATTGATGAGCTGCTCAGTACCTGCAAAATTCACCTTATCAGTTGTTGTCGGCACCGTTCTCATTTGCTATTTGTCTTATTTCCCTAGCCCTGACCTTGAAGGCTGTTCACAACTGTTGATTTGCATAGGACGTAAACCAGTTCTGCATATGGGAATACAGCCACCAAGACTGCAAAAAAATATCCTATTGTGCATTGATTGGTTTTGTTTCTTCACAATATACAAAGTCTTTCTATAGGAGACCTGATACAGTGAAGTTGTCTGTGTATAGATCCCTTTATATAGTTGGATCAGTATGCATAGAATTTGTTTAGTAGTAAATATTATTCACCTACAAGAGAAAAATAGCTTAATTTAGCCCAGTATTTTGACTCAGTGGCTGATTGTCAATGCTGAGGGGTGAGACATGTGTAAGATCATCACAATAGCTAACAGTTCGCATTTAGCTTGGGTATCACTTTGTTCTCTTAGAGTTTTATGATTTAACTTTTTTGTTTTGTTTTGTTTTAGCATGCACATCAGCATGGGTACTTAGTCACTAATTCTGCACATGTGTTTGTTCAAGCATGGAAATAATACTGCTGAAATGATTGAGTCTAGTCAAAGCCTGAAGGTAAGCAAAGAGTATTGCAAGGTCGTGGCATTAGTCAAGGGTGTCCAAATGATGGCCAGAGAGATGGATTCAGCTTGTAAGGCAGGTTTTCTTGGCCTCCAGAAATGTTAGCTGGCTGGCTGGCTGGAAGGTAAACACCACAGAGAATTTTTCTCTTCATGCAAAAGCAAATAACACCTGGCAAGTTATTAAGTGCTGCATTTTACCTCATGGATGTGGTTTTCTTGGTGTGACCCTTCCAAGGTAGCTGGATTAAGGTGGTGTTTGAGCGAGAGGGTTTGACTGACCTGGCCAGTCAAACACAAGCCTTGAAAACAACTACATCTGCATGATCTCCAGCAATTTTGGACTATTCACATCTACCTCAGTGCTTGACAAAATAGTACATTCTTCCTCCAGTGGGTGGCTCAGCTTTATATAGGATTGCTGTCCCTTAAACATTATTGTCCCAGACTGTTCCATAGTACCATGCCACTGCTTGTTTTTTCCTCTCATTTTAAACTTGTGCAATTCAAAGTAGAATTTGGTCCTATATATAAATTCTTGTGCTTGGCAAAATAACAAAGCAGTGTTAACAAAAGGTAGCAGTAATTGCAGCATACTCACGCTAATTGGTAGGTAGAGTTACAAGATACTGTATGCAGCTAAGCTATGTCGGAGCTACAGAATTTCTTCTTGACATTACCTGTCTATTATATGCAAATGAAACTCCACTACAAGGATTCTCATGCTGGCAAATCACACATGGGGAAGCTTGAAAATGCATAGTGGCCTTCCTCCTTTTCTCAATCTTTTTGATGTCCATCTCTGCCTCCTCATCCAGCGAGTCTTTGTTTCCTCTCTTTGTCACATCTGTTACCTTCCATCTCCAGATCTGTTCTCAGTTGTTGGACACCCTCTTGGGCTTGCACATGGATTGTACTCGGGAGAATCAGAAGAGTTGCTGCCCTCCTGCTGGCAAGTGATTTTTCTTTGTAGCCCACCTTGGAAGAAAGAGTGTTAGAAGGTGAAGACTGAGAAACTGAGCTGGCATAGTCAAAACCTAGGAAATGAAAACTGGGAAACAACTAGTGCAGAAGGTCCATTATGCAAGGTCTACAGTGCTTTTGCTTGTTTATGGGGAGGTACTCAGATATGAAAAAGAATAAGAAAACTTTTTTTTTTTTTAATGTAGTTTTACTTGCCACAGTGGGAGGAGGTGGCTGGCTGTTGTCTCTGCTCTTCGCTGATTATGTGACTAGGCTAAATTTGTTCAGCTGCTGCAGAGAAAACCTATAGAAAGGGCTGAGTAATAAAGAGAATTGGTACAGAGCCCTAGCTCATCCCGAAGACCTGCACCCAGACTAATAAGCCTGCTGTTTCCAGGGAGGTGTGCTGAAAGCACAGCCACCCTTTCTGCTCTGCTTCATGACCAGGATTAGATCTTCAGTTAAATCTTGGGTTGCCTTCAGTTTTGCTGGTTCAGCAACTTCCTTAAAGCCTGTTATTAAAAAGATGTGAGAAACATTTTTTGATAGTCAATAGTGCCTCAGTTAAAGTGGATGGCAGCAAAGCTTTGGGTAGGTTTTCTCTTTATTTGTAGGGCAAAATCCTCTACTAGCATAAATCTCTGTAACTCCAAAGATAGCCAAAAAGAAATTGATTTATACAGAGTAGGATCCAGACTCGTGTTTGTCAGAGTTTGACACCTATATTAATACATTTGAATTATTTTTACTTTTCCATTTTAGTGTGAAACCCCCAAATAACAAAAAAAAAAAAAAAACACCAAACCAACAACAAAAAAAAGGACAAACTTTAAAGGCAACAGATGAAAGAAAAAAAACACTAGAAAATAATAATAAAAATCCCCTGAGTGATTTGTTAAAAAAAGCAGTAACTGTTGTTAACAGATTAGTACTCTGTGGAGGTCATTCACTTTTGGCAGTAAAGGTCAGAATGGTATCACATGGTAGTTCTCCCACCTGGGTGTTCAGGTTAAAAAGATGTTTTATGAGAAGTCCTCCTCTGTTATCAGACTCTTTAAGGAAAGCTGCTGCTTCAGAGTGCTTTGCTCCTTTGCTATTACATGGCAATTTTCCGAAGGCAGGCAATAGCCTGGTGCTTAATGTACTGCAGTTTCTGCCATTTATGCAGAAGCTAAATGTTCAGTATTTTGGGGGGAGAACATCAATAACATCAAAGTGGTTTAATGAAAATCAACACCTGCAAGACTCAGCCTAAGTGTGCAGATTAGCTCCCCCCCCGTCCATTAAAGTAGTGTATCTGCTTAGATACTTATCTGTCTTACTGTGCTTAACTTTTTCTCTGGGGTCCCAGACACTTACTCTGTGTGTACTTTCCCATAATGAAGAAAGATATCCAAGTGCATTGTTTGTTTTAGGTGTGGAGATACGATTATATCTGTCCCTCTGGCCTTGCTTGCTTAATGAAAGATACTCTGTAGTACGTTCTACAGCCATTTCTCTCTGTCCCTTGATGTTTTTATAATGCTTAGCCTTTCAGAAAGGATTGGGCTTTTGAGACACCCTCCCATACACTCCTTGCAGTCCAGCCCTCGAGCTAGGCATTGCTGCCCAAGACAGTAAAGCTTTTACTGATTTGAATAGTGCTGTATATGTCTTAGATTGGAAATTTATTTGGTCTTTCTGTGTTTTCCAGTGCTGTTACCCAGACAAACTCTCAGTGACTTTATTGAGAGTTACTGTTGCCATATTATCATAAAAAATATTTGCCTACATCTGTAACTGTTTCTCACATTCTTTAGAACAAAGTCCTTTTCCAGCTTTATCAGGCCCTGCTGAAGGAAGCCTCCATTGGCTTTTAGAAGACTTTGTCTCAGACAGAGGACTTGGTACCTTGGTTTTCAGGTTTAGAGCAAAATTTGGCTAAGACTTTGGCTATCTCAAGTTTTGATCCCTCACTTAGCTTTTTCTATCAGTGAAGAAGTGATGTATTTGAATCCCTTTCATTTTTTACAAAACTCCATGGCTTTTCTGCATTCAGCTTCTAACATCTGATAAAGCAGCTCACAGAAGTCAAGTATAAACTGCCTTTTGACTTCAAAGGGCCATGTATCAGACCTTCATTTGTCTGGCTCTTTATCAAGAGGAAACTCTCAATTTCTAAGCACAGGAAAATTTTTGAAAATAAACAGTACTAGTGAGAGAAGAAAACATATCTTTTACAAATGTTTAGATCTGGACTATAAGTCCTTGAAATAAAATACACTTTGTATTTTAACATTTGTAATAACATTTTGAGTCGAGGTGAGAAATTTTGACTTCATTAATGCTGACATTCTCATTATGCCTCCCTGTGTTTTATCTTAATCACTTGGTGTATCATAATGCTGATTAATTTGTCTCCTCAAGGATCTCTTTTATATTAATGTTCTGTTTTTTTCAAACACTGCACAAAGAAACAAAAACTAATTAATTGCATTAATAACATTTTTTGGACTCCTGCACTTTATCTCACACTCAGGTTTTGCCAGCAAGCCTGCTGCATAATGCACTGCTGTGATTTTAAGATTATAATAATCCACGTATTTTGTAAGTGGGCTTCCCTATTCTATTTGTGTTTTTAATGTACATTTAGGTTTTGCAGTTCATGATCAAATTCACAATCAAACTAAGTTCTCAGTATGATTTGTCTAAATGTGTTGCTTTGATGACCTGAAGCAAGGCATAGTACAGAAGAAAGGCATTCACTGTGGCCGTGTTTATGTTTCTTATGTAGCAAGCTAGCAGATGATAGACAAAATCCTGAGCTGGTGTACCAGCTAAATCAGAGTTACCTAGGGACAATGGTGGAAATACTTATTCCCATGGATGACTCTTCATATAAGTAGTCTTACAGGCAGCTGCTTGTAGCTGGGTGAGCGTAAATTGACAGGAATAGAGTACTGCGTGTGGGATCAGACCATAGAATTCCAGATTTATACTAAGTGTCTGACAGTTATAAGTTATTTTGTGCGTGACTGGGATGTATACCTGCCCATCTTGAAATACTACAAAATAGTTCAAAGCAAGCAAATCTTAATTCAGTTGTCGCTTCCCATAAAATAAGCCAAGCTGATGCCCGAGGCCTGTCAGCATCACAAAAGGAGAAAAGAAATATGTTTTGCCATAATTGAGGTTCCCTTCAATAGCAGTCGTTCGGAAGTAGATATAGCTTTGTGAGCATTACAGTATAGTGCTACCCATTGGGTGTCAGCCGCAGACAATTAGTAAGCAAAAGCAATCACCAGAAGGCAAAAGAAGAAAACAGATTAAAAAGAATTAAATGAGGCAAAAGAAATCCAATAATTTCCATTTGTAAGGAAAGGATATAATAAGGCAGTGATACACTGCAGATTTATCTCTGGAGTAAAATCGGTCTTTATAAACATACAATGCCTTCCTTTACCATCCTGCGGGATCCTTCACTCAACGGATCTCAATCACACAATTCAGGGGTAAACTTGTGACATCAGGCTGTAAAAAAGAGTGGTATTCACATTGATACTAAGCAGAGGTAATTTATCTTCATACAACTGGTTAGTGGCCCTTAAGAACTTTCTATTAGTGACAAATCCTGTGTATAAAAAGATGAAATTGCGCATCCAGTAATGGCCGACCAGTTATCTCTTTCCAAAGACAAGAGTAGCTACTGACTGTATCATGGGAAAGCATCAGCAGTTCCTAAAGGCAGCCAGTTTAAAAAATAAACCCAAATCCACAAAACGATAGATAAATAAAACCAGCATTAATGTAATTTAACAACTGTTCACTTTTCCTTGATCAGTCAAGCAAAAAGGCTTCTGCCCTGGAGATTTAAATGTACCTCTGGGTGTTTGAGTATTCCACTCTCACACTGCAATCACAAGCAGCAAAGCCAACAGAAGGGAACATTCTCTTGCAATCTAATATGATACAATTCCCTATCTCTTAGCTGCTTGACATCATGGCATGAATAATTGTGGACCAATGGATATAGAACCAATCCATTAAAAGATCAGGACTGCTTTCGTCAGAATGCTGTCTTGAGATCTTTTATCAAGGTGTAGCATAGTTTCACATCTAGTGAGAGTGGCTGATGGGTAATGCTAACTCACAGAAAGAAAAAATCAAGCAGGAAAAGAAAAAGATTAGGAATAAACATTTTGCAGTTTATTACATCCTGCTTCCAGACAGAGCAGTTGCTGCTCACTGCAGCATTCTTGAATATCAGTAATGGTGCTTAGCTCTCCGAAGCCAAGGGCTTCCAGTCCAAAGTTTTTTGAAGCCATGTCTTTTTGGTTTGGTTTGTTTTTTCTTAGGGGATGGAATAAATTAGTGAAAACGCCTGGAAATCTGATTCAAGCAGCAGCACTGGCATTTGATTCAAACACATTATGGGGACTAGATGTTTGGTTGTTGGGGGAGATTTTTTACATTTCCACAGGACATGTGGCTAAATAGCCTGGGCATGAGAACAAAGCAGCTGCAAAATAAATGAGGCAGAGATAAAGCTAAAACCTGGCCTTGTTGGGAAAGAAGTGAAAAGAGATCTTGCCAAGACCAGACACAAAGAAAGAAGGACTGGCACCCTGGAAAAAGAGACTTGGAAAGAATAATTTGTGAGGGATACAATGAGGAGGAAAAGATTGTTCTAGAGAGACACGGAAATCTGGGGAAAGGAGACACAGAAGCAAATGCACCGTAACGGAACCTAGTTCAGCATGTCTAACCAAATGTGGAAGATAGGGAAGTGAAGAGAGGCTCGAGAGAGTTTTCAAAGGCTTTAATGCCTTCAAGAGTGGAAGTTGCATTGCTAAAAATCATACAAATCATAGATGTCATGCTTGCAGTACACAGGTTATCTGTAAAAAAAGATATTTAAAAACCCAAACAATAATTAGTGACCTGTGCAGATCATGGGGATTAATAACAAAAAAGGAAGTTTTCTCCAGAGCTCCATATAGATTTCTATTTTTTTTTCCCCACTGACAGCACAGGACTGTCTGTACTTAACGTTAACTGCTAGCTCCCTCTAGTATGCAGCACCGGAGAAAACTCTGATAATATAAGTTTAATTATTTCTTTCTTTAAGCCATAGTTTACAAAGAGATTTTTGAAAGCTCAATGTTGAACTAAGCAAGGAATGTGAAATCCTTTTTTTAGGTTTCAAGTTGGAAAAGAACACCCAAAAGAGATTATTTTAAGAGTAAAGAATAATTACAGCTGGTTTAGTATGCACAGTGTGATGCCATATACTGTGTGAAAAAAAAATCTGACACTATAGGCATCATAAAATCATCAAGGCATATAAAAATGTCCTAGTAACCAGCAGCCAGGGAACCACAGAAATCCGAAACTATGGCAACTCATTGTAGGAAGAAGCATCCGTTGGAGAGAGTGAGAGATTAAAAACAATAGCCCCTAAATCTCTCTATCAGCTTGGGCCCTCATTTTCTCAGCAGCTTAAACCTTTTCAGCTTCCCAAGTAGAATTCTTTTTCTGCAGCTTCTAGAACAGCTGTCCATGTAGTTATTTTGAGGAAAACTTAGAGGTTTCCAACAATACAGTTGCCTGGGAGGGCAACTTTGCCAGTGTGCTCTTCTAGGCAATAATTTGTGAAAGGAAGAGACAAAGTATAATTTGCTGGAAGCATAAAGAATGCAGAGAAAGAAATGGGAAAATATCAGCTTCTCCCCTGTCAGGATGCTTCCAGCTCTTGCTGTTTCTGTAGGATTATGGTTTCCAATCTGTGGGGCCAGTTTGCACCACTGAAATTGGCTTTGTCACATCAGAGAGAGAGTGCAGCCACTGTAGCGCAGCAAATAGGGGTCAGTGAGGAGTGGGATATCGTTTGGAAATTTAAAAACAGTCAGAAACTTTACATGGCTGATTGCTGTGGGCTTTTTTCTTTTCTGAACGTGTTTCGGCTGCCTGTGTTCTAGTTTAACGCAGGTCCTGGACAGAATTGTTACTAGGTGAGTTTCTTTGTTTTACAGGAATATGAAGAAACAGATTTTGGTTCTATGTCTCTGTAAAGGGCACATGAGTAGATATTATAGACTCAGCTACGAGCATTTTCTGTAGATATGGATACATGAGTATGTATCTAAATGAGAGACAGCAGTACTTAGTTCATCCAGTGGACCAACATCCTTTTCTGGGTCAGTAAGAACATTGTATTTTTATTTTTCTTTTAATCACGTTTTTGCACAGTTAACACTTCTCTTTCATGATACATTCTCTTCAAGTTGTTCATCTTCTTTCTACAGCAATTTTCTGCAGCTAATGAATGCAAACTGCAGCTTTATTCAGAGGATTAATTCAAATACTCTATGTTGCAGGAATGAAAGCCCTATTTGTGAGTACTGAGATGCCTTGCACGAGCACCACTTCTCTTTGCATGTACCACTTCACAGTAGGGAGCTAAACAGTATTTCCATGACCTGAAAATGAAGATGTTTATGAATGTCTGTTCATATTTTTGGAAGGTATGGTCTTTGACATACACTGTAGACATATTTTAGTGTTCCTTTTTACATGTGGATGTGTTTTAGCAGTGAATGACACTTCTATCAGAAAACTAAATCCCAACCTTATTGAAGCCACTGATCTATGATGCCCCCCAAATCGTATGTAAACATCTTGGTGCAGCAGCAATGATATACTCAAACACAGACAAAAGCCCCTAGAAGTTCTGCACAGAGTACTTGGATGATGTGGTCCTTTGTTTGAAACCCCTCTTAAAATTCTGGAGATGAAGAAGCTCTGTCTACATATCATCCTAAGCAAGGAGAATTGGCAAAAAAAATCTGATGGTAAAGCTTATTTATCTTCTTGTATGAAACACTAGGGGAATTTATGTATGGCTGAGAGGTGCATTCATGATCTATAGCACTTAGCTGTCAGATTCTCAGATCTGTTGAAATATTCCATCTACTTTCCCGATAAGTTAGGGGAACATTAATGGAGTTTTGCTAATTTTTAAGTATGACAGTTACATGAACTGTTTTGTCTATAAATTTTGAATATATGGATTTAGAGTAATTTATGCTCTTCTAAAGAGCTTGTCTCTAGCAGTTTCACTGTGCTTGTGTCATAGTATAAGATCCAGTACCCCGGCTACTGTTTTGAGGTGTATAAACGCTGTTCCTGATCGATTCGCTCCCTGCCATGGTCATCTCTGTGTTGCCTTCCAGTGGGGAACTGAGAGGGAGGGCAAGGAGCTGACGGATCCTCTTGCAGAGGTCAGGCTCAGAAGTGCAAGCCTGCCGGGAAGGGAAGCACGCCCTGCTACAGAATGGTGATGTATTTCAGGAGGTGCTTTCAAAACCCACTGCAATTACTGGGGGTGTTGGGCAGCATGTAACAGAAATTACTGTGCTGAGGGCTCACTGGAGGCAGGCAATCAAGGCTGAGACAGTATCACCTAAAGGTGAAATGAACCATAAAAGAGTGAATATCACTGAACTCAAAAGACATGTTATAAGCTTACTGTGAAGGGTGGGCAGCCAGGTGAAAAGGCATAAATCCAAGTGATGAATGTATTTGTATTTAGAGGGAAGCAAGAAGAAGACTGGCAGAAAGACAGTCATGAGCGTATTGGATCAGAGTGAGCACCCACTTTGTATGATCCATATTCATTGACAGTCTGCACACAAAAATAGCTGGGCACATTGAGTCACAGATTTCTGATGTTATGCTGGAGTATTCTTCTGGGCAGAACTCAGTTGTGTAATACACACTTCAAGAGCCCGCCTATGCTTTCTTTAAAAAGTGAGCTGCTCTGATAATTGTGTTCAAAGACAAATGTGTTGAATAATGTGGTGTTCTTTGACAATGCAGGGTTAATTCCCACCTTATATCAGTATGTGAGAAGCCAAAGGCTCATTAAACTTTAATAGATTAGAGAAAGTTGGAGAAAACAAGACATACTCTGTTGTGGCTTTACTTTTATTTTTAGATAATCTCCTTGAATATAGAAAACACTCTACTTTGAATTAATGACAGTCCTATGAATAGGATTTTTGGAACTTGATTATGAAAATCATTGCTTTACTCTGAAGAAAGAGAACAGCTTCCAAGGTATCTTGTTTTCCTTGACACGTACTCCAGACAGTGATGTGAAACCATCTTATTATTTAATATAGGTTAAAGGGGATAACGCTTTATTTTACCTTCCTTTTCTGGCTAAACGTACCTGTAAGGAGCTGTTTTTATTATTCTCTTCATCCCTTTGCCAGTTCAGTTTAAGCTGCACCTTGGCTCTCCTGACCCTATTGCTACCCAACCAGGCAGTATCTCTATCCTCTTCCCAGGATAAAGGGTCAAACTAAAGCCTCTTCACTTTAGAAGAGAGGCACAGGCAGTGGAAGTAGGGACAAGTATTGTGGGTGCTGAAACAGTGGAACGAGTTGCTCAGAGAGGTGAAAGATACCCTGCCCCTGGAAACACTCAAGGTCAGGTTAGACAGGACTCTGGGCAACCCAATCTAATTGAAGATGTCCCTGCATATTGTGATGGAGGTTGGACTAGATAACCTTTAAAGGTCCCTTCCAACCTAAACTGTTCTATGATTCTGTGATAAAACCAAACTCCTGGTGTTAACAACTTTCAATCCTCCCCCTCAATTGCTGTTGTACTGCCCTCAAGCAGGAAAACTCTATAGTCTGTTAATAAGCCTGCCTTACCAAGGAAAGTAATACTTCTATTTTTAGACTGTAAAAAATTGGCTGCTTTGTGCAGGTTGTCTAATGAAGGTGGAGTACAATCCCTGATCACCTCTATTCAGAAGTGTTTATATAGAGTTTAACCAGCAATAATTCAAAGACCTGCTGATATAATTAGAAAAGTGCTGGCTGAGCGTAGGTGTGTGCTGCAGTTTTCAAAGATATCTAGAGCCCTCATAATCTCAGCCTACTTGGATGAAGAAAAAAGCTTTTGATGGAAGGCATATTCACAAAATGTACAATATGGGAGGTCTCAAGAAACTGAGTATTTTTTCACCTAAGCCTTCTACAAATCTTGTCTCTTTTGGAACACACAGATTAAAAGAAGTCTTATTACTAAGTACCTGCCAGGCACAATTCTCAGTGATGGAACAGACTGGCTTCTTGGAAGTCAAAATACATTCCTCAGAAATCCCAGATAGAGATACAGCAACGATCTTTCAGATCACTTTTTTCTCCATATCAAAATAAGTAATAGTATTGAATCAGGTAAAAATGAAAGCTTTCTAAGACACCGCAAGCTTAGGAAATCCTTTCTTTAAGCCTTTTTAAACCCAACTGCACATCTTGCATTGATTTTCC
Organism: Thinocorus orbignyianus; assembly: GCA_013400375.1. NCBI lineage: Eukaryota > Metazoa > Chordata > Aves > Ciconiiformes > Thinocoridae > Thinocorus > Thinocorus orbignyianus. The sequence goes on along the minus strand of VXBW01005444.1, from coordinate 1,010,798 downwards.
CACATAAATTCATATTCAGTTTTCATTTCATTTTGCTTTCAGTAAAGTCAGCAAATCCCTTAATTACCTTGCTGCTTATAACTGTCCACAACTGTCTGTCTTGATTTGAATGAGGCTGCAGTTTTACTGCAAGGAGAGAAATCTAAGAAACACAGCGGAGTGGAGAAGAACAGGTTTGGTTGTGCAGTGTCACCTTTTAACTTGAACATAAATGTTCAATTATAATTATAAATATAATTATAAATATTCAATGTTGCAAATTGCACTGTGCATGCTGCCTTTGCTTGCAAGCTTCTTCTGTGAAAGGGACTGCCAGAAAAAAAAATTGCTTTGTTCTTAGCCTCTTGCATTTGGGGTTCTGCATTAAATGGATTTTTCATGCTGTCTTCTGAGTGTCACCATGACACATCGAATCACAGCCTCCCTAATGAAAATCAGAGAAAGAGAAGAGCCCACTAGTCATGGTTTTAGTTTGGGGGCACTCTGGTTGAGATGTGAACTAAGGTAGAAGGAGACACATTTCATTATCAATTTTCATTATCATTTTTGTGAACAAGCACATCTTTCTTGGGAGGGTAATTCTTTAATGATTCCTTTATACTGATTCAGAAAGGAAAGGGGAAGAATCAGCTTCGCTAATACACACGGCAGGGATGTATTATGAGATGAGAGTTCCCGAGTCCAGAGACAAAGGATCTCCTAAATATCTTCTCCCATTTAAGTAAGCAAAAGTTTTATGATTTGATGCAAGGGATTTAAAACCAGATTTCATTAAGTTTGACAGGAATTTAACTTTTATATAGAACAATGTAACTGCAGATTTCAGCCTTTGGACACTGGGGTAGTCGTGGCAGGTTTTAGTGGCTGGAATCAGCAATTACAATGGCCAGCTCTACTGGTGGCCGAGGCATTCGCTCCTTTGTACCCACTGGTACATTTGAATATTTTATGTCCTGAATTTTGTCTCCAAGAATGACTGAAATAATACAGGAATGCAGGCAGTTGCCAGGGAGCCAAAGCTGCACCGTTATTTACATTCCCAAGGGTGCAAGCAAGATAACTGAGCATCTCTGCTGTTGGTCACATCGTGCCCGTGTGCGTGTGTAGTAGGACACAGCTATGGAGCACTTTGGAGTTTTGTCCCAGGGAGGGCAAAGGCCAGCCAGCAGGTAACTCTGCCAGGAAAATACCAGATAGTTCCCAAAGGCACATGAAATTGTTATTGTTCTGTTTGTCCTGGTTTTCTTACTGTCCTTGATTTGGCAGGCTCTGGCGTGCCCGCTTGCACTATAGACTAACCTGCAAGGAAGTCTGACTGTTGAGTGAAAACTGCTTTTTGGTAGTAGATGTCTACTAAAATTAATGGTGAAGTATTTATTAGCCTGGTACAAATCATATAAATTCATCTAAATCTTTCTAAGTACATACTCATAATGCAGCCATACGCATAATACAGATTTTTTTACAACAAAGTTAACATAAAAATTGTATCATATGTCCCTGAACAGCAGCTGGGTCATTATGGAATAGCTTTTGAAATAGAAAAGGTCGGAGAAATAGCCAGCTGCTTCCTCATCCTGCCTGTGCTTTCACTCTAGGCTAAATTATTATTCCACTAATTAATAATCTGCATGCAGATTAAAATGATTACTCTACAATATATATTGCATGACAATAAAACAGTGACAGCAAATTGTGCTTCAGTGTTCATAACAGCTTAACTCTCTAAACAGAAGATGTTTTCTAACACTCAATTCATGTCCTTCTGCTGATGATTAAACCCTCACTGATTTTGTTTTTATTAGTCCTCAGTGATTATTGTTCTTTTATCGCTATGGGGTCTTTAGAATTAGCCACAGTGGTTCAGAAGCATGGCTGTTGCTGCATTCCCTTGTTAAATCAGGTTACTTCTCTAGTTGTCAGGGACTAAAATCAAACTCCTTTGTTATAAAGTTCTACAACCCTTTAAATATTGATTATTACGACTATGTAGAGCTGCTGAAAATTTATTTTTGTCTAGACTAGTTCAGAATGGGAAAAACTTCAACGACAGCCATGACAATGCAGCTGCTGCTTTCTTCCTGGAAAGAACAGCCTGGCTTATTCTCCTTGTAGCTCTGGTGTCCCAAGGGCTCCTACCTTTCCTCTGGAATCTACGCAAGGTAAAACTGCTACTTGCGAACTGCCAGAGGTGAACAAGCTGAAACTCTAATTTTTCATGGTTTTGAATTTTGCTTGGTTTGCACTGGATTGCAAAAGTGTCAGTTCTTTAGCAGTCTTGAAAAAGAGTCATTTAGGGAAGTTTTTAAGGGCTCCTTTGTGACTGCTGGAAGCATAACTGCCATCGGTGCAGTTTCTTTTCACTGCTGTGGGTAAATGATGTCTGACTTGGTACCAGAGAAAGGCAAACTGGACTAGTAGTTACTTGCTCAAGATCATGCAGTAAGTCAGTGGCAGAGATGACAAATGAAATACAGTAAAATGCTTGCATTGCATGTGATGAGGTTGCTTAATTGTCTAACTAGTCATTGTCTTCTCTGAATGCGACAAGAAATAGATTTTCTGACATTCCTTTCCTTTCCTGGGGCTTAATTATCTAAATAAAACTTAGCTTGGCTGTTCTCACCATTAACTAAGAATAATACAGGTCAAGCAATGTAACTGAATCTGTCAATTCTGTCATTCTGCAGAATGTGGGTTCATTTATATTTAGGTGTCCCTGAGAAAAAAATCTGAAATTCATTGAAAAACAAAATCATTGTGGTCAGTTAAGGAACTCTCCTCATTTGGCACATCCTTACTACTTTATCTTACTTCTCAGACAGGCTGTTAAGTCTTTGTTTCAGAGTATTTCCAAAGCTGTTTACCATTGTTGAATGGAACAAGTTAGGTAAATGGAAAACATTTATATTAATACCTCCTCCTACCTGTCTGATGGGAGCCTTCTGAGGAGCATTGGCATGTCAAAGCTCCACCCGTACTCTGCACTGCGTGCCTTTCCCACCAAAGGATTCACTGAGGGGAGTTACAGAAAGCTGAAGGACTGTGAAGTCACCTACAAACGAGATCTAGGGTGTATTGCCAGGGAAGTAGGACAACTGCTGACTTGCACTCCTTAGGGTTCTAGCCAGGACTGCTCGTCTATTACAGGATTTGTCATGTATCCAATTAAAAGTCTCTCTCTACAGAGTGCTCAGCCATGAATGCAGGAACGTACTTTCCTTTCAAAATTCCCTTTCTGCTTCAACAACATTTATAATCCAATTTTCACCAACAGAGATGAATCATGTCCCTTACCAACACGTTTACAGTGGATGGAGAAGAGCAATCACACATATTGATTTCCTTTCCTTCCTATCTGTTCATGTTTTTTTCTGAGAGTGCTATAAGTAACTCAGCTTCTGTTTCTCTTTCATGCTGCTAGTTCTGGAATCAGGTAAATAAAAAATATCTTCAGGAGAGTTGTAGGAGGAAGATGGCTCAAGTAGCCATTATGTGGTATGTATTTAAAGCTCCTCATTTGCTCCCTTTATTGCAAGCCGGAGACAAGCAATAGCAGAAGACAGGGGAAAGCCTCTGCTCTTCTCTTTTCTCCTCAGTTCCTTTCCTATAGGCAGTAACACGGTGATGAAAGAACTTGCTTCCCACAGCAGGGAAGCATGTGTCCAGAAAGAAGGCAGCTCTTTGAATCTCATCCCCTTCCCTGGCGGCTTTGGAGACAGTGCTGATATTTGCTGCCCTTCAGTCACAATTAACAAACATGAATAAATTAAAGAAGCTTGCTCAGAAGGACGGGCTGTAAGATGTCTTTCTCTGGGTTCAAAGCTGGAAATCCCGTTATTCCAACTGATTGATGTGGTGGATGAATCTGACCTGCTGACTCATACACTGTGATGTTTCTGCAAAAACGATTTTCAGAGAATACAGCCCTTCCAGACAAGATGCAATAGACCTATTACTGTCACAGCTCAAAAATAATAGATGTCTCTTAAAGAAGAATAGAGTTTGCACATAACTTCATTATTGTTGTTGAATATGTATTTATTCTGGTTTGTGCATTAACAATAAAAAGAAGTTTGTTCAAAGTTGTCAGGAAGTCTTTTGTTTAAAAGTAAACATGAATAGGTATCACCTTACGTAATGCATGCATCTGATGTGTCCTACTTTCACTGTTGGTTTATCTATTCTAAAATCAGCTTTGTTTTCTGCTAAGAGGATCCCCAGCATTTTGGTTTCTCTTGTGCTTCTTTCTGTTTCCGATGAAACCAAGGAGACACTCCGTTTTCTAATGAGTAGGAATAACATCAAGCAGGACAAGGTCCCCTGGGGCTCGGAGGCAGGAAAGGCTGGGTGATTGGGTGGGTAGGTGGGGACGGGCCACCCGCAGGGCTGGGGAGCTGGCACTTGGGGAGCCCAGCTGGCCCTGCTTGCATCACTCTGCAGCCTGAAACTGCTGAGCTGCTCCGTCCTGTGCTGGGTGAAAAGATGGGGAACCTTTCCAGCCATGTTGCCTGTACACCTGCTTGTTACTGTGTTTTGTGGACTCACCAGTCCAAGTCAGGGCTAAACTGGGCCTCCCTGCACTTTGTCTTAGTTTGCCACGTTGACATGCTCTCAGTTTACAAGTGTCATGACTCTTTTACAAAACACAGTAGATTTAGTTCTCTTCTGCTCTTTCTGTGTCAGTATTCGAGGTATATCTCCCTAGGCTCCAATATATAAACCACCAAGAGATGGGCATTTCAAGAGTGCAATTCAGAGCACTTAAATTAGCTCCTGCTCCGAATTGCCCTGTGAAGGTGCCTGTCTCTTTCTATTGATTACAAAAAAGTGCTTACAGAGACCAGTCTTCTGTGCCTAAGATTAGTCTCTGTGGAGACCCTGCTATGTATTTCTTATTGCAACCTATACTAGAATGGTAGTATATAATAATTTCTTTGATTATTACATTTCCACTGCTCTTTGCTCGGTGGTGTTGAAACCCTGTACAAACATGAATGATCTGAGTCTTTCGGTGCCCATTTGCTGTAAATAAGGATTATTAAGCCTATATTAGGACATGGCAGAACTCTTTGTTGCCAGCTTTAATACACACAGTGAATCAGAGCAGCATTAGAAATCCAACCAGCACAATAAAACAGACTTCTGACAAGTCAGAATAAAGGAATTTTTGTCTCTTTGTAGGAAGGAAGGCAATCAACTTATTAATTAAGAAAATCTTCAATTGAATCATCCCTCTATGTCCTCTCATTTCTCACTGCTGCAGTTCTTTTTCTGGTAAACAGTTTCACCCAGTTCAGACAAGACTTACAAATTTTTGCTAGACTTTTTTGAGCAGTGCAGGCTGGGGACACTTTTATAAACATAGCTGCTTGTTATGATTCTGCAAAACAAGAATCACAAAAGCAACTCAGGGCCCAAATTAAAAATAAGAGTAAACTATTAGGCTCTCATCTGTTGTTATTTGCAAGGCAATAAACCCTCATGCTGCATTCATACAGACTGTATTCAGCACTAGCTGGGTGCTTGGAGTCCTCTCTGTCCTGTTTCTTGTGAGTGTGACATTCACTTTTCTTCCCATGCTCAGGTGACAAGTAGGCAGAGCCATCAGCCAGCTGCCAAAAAAAGCTTCAGGGGGTTTCATATTAAGTATTTTTAATATTAAAAAAAAAGTGCTAGAAAAGACATTATTCTGACTTCGCATTTCACAGCCATTTGAAGTTGTTTTGATATACCCTAGTGTCAGAAGTTTCTTTTCAACATGGATGATAGGGACCGAGAATGGACAGTGGAAAATGACAGAGGAAGAAATAGATGATACAATTTGTTACTATTTTTTGTTGTTTAACTGACAGACCCAGTTATGAAAGGGGTATAAATGATTACAGCCAGAGAAAAGAAGTCTGTAAATGGTAATTTGCTTTTTAAGGGCACAGGCAATATAATTTGGATCACAAGTGGGAGAAATTACTTAGAAGCTGTGAAAACAAACCAGAATATCATTTATATTACCTCTTTTATTTTCCCTTCTCCTTTTTTCATTTTTTCCCCGGAATTATTCCTTTCTTGCTTCTCCCCAGACATTACAGGGTTTTGATTTCCCTCTCACTACTTTCTTTAAATGACCTAATGGTAAAAAGCCTGGGGAATATTGCCACCAAACTGCTTTGATTTCATTAATGGAAAAGCTATACCTTAAATTAAGTATTTGCGTAGCCTGAAAATTAAAAAAATCACCTGCAGGACTTGAGCATTGCCAAGTGGGAATAAAGGGAGCTATTTCATAAGTCAAAACTTGACTTGGACAAATGTATAGTTTCAACCAAAAGAAAGAGGAGTGCACGTGTTCAGTGTTGGTTGACATCAGAATCAAGTAACACAGCCAGTCAGTTTTTCTATGGGAATTTGCAAAACATATGTCTACTTTTTGGTTTTTCTTCATGTTTCTTCTGTATTCGTTAATGCCCACTATTTAAGTAAAAAAAGTGATAGGATAGTGTTTAACTTTCAGTACCGTGTGACAAATTGAAATTCTTCCAGTTCTGATTTTTACAGTAGAAAAATTATTCCTTTGGTGGAAAAAATACGCGTTTTCCTGGAAAATCTGAATATTTTTCAAGATTAAGGAGTGTTGTTTGTAAGGCTGTATCTGAAAGAAAGCAGATATGATTGGTTACTTTTGCTTTTGTGAGCATGGTGGTTCTTGGTGGCCACAACCCAGGGCAAACAATTTCCCAATGAAACAACATCTTCTGAAAGGGAAAAAAGATTACTATTAAAGATGCTGTGGTCAGTGCCATTATTAGAATGGTCTAATATGGAAGGGATGGGGTGGAATGGATCTGCCCTTCATTGGGAACAAGTGTTATGAGAGGAAAGTAATTAAGGATTGCTAATCCTTTCAATGGCTATTTAATTACAGTGACCTATACACTGTATTCAGATAGGTGTGGTTCTTCAACTAATCCTTTTAGTACTAATCCAAGCAAATAGCTGCTATTGCAACTATTGGTATAGTGCTGTGTTAGGTTGTATGTGCTGCAGAAGAAAAGAGCAAATGTGTCTGAGGAATTATAGTCATGTCACCAAGAATGACAGGTTCACTCAAAACAACATTTAATGAATTTTTTTTTGAAATCTGTAACTTTTGTTTAATTCACAGCATACTAGATTTTTATGGATGTTTTTAAGTTGCTTAAATCATTGATATGACTTTTATAATGATGTCTACATTGATTGTTTCTCCTAATTCGTCATGCTTCAGTTCTGCTGAATTCCTTTAACTTGTCTAAATGTTACTCTTTTTATATTACAGCTTTGTAGTACCAGAACACAGCATGCTGTCAACCACTCTGCTTAATTTTAGAAAAGGAAGCAAATAATCACACTGAGAAATAACGTGGTTCTGACTTGATTACTACTGTAATCAATGTGAGGTATTACTTTGACTTTACTGTCTGTTAGAGGAACTGCTATTTATTTCTTTTTATTTTCTTGAACAGAGAAAAGAGAACAGTTTCTAACATATGTCTCTTTCTCATCTTAGCTACTACACAGCTCCAACTCCAATATATACATAGAGGAGGCATATGGTTTAAAAAGTTATTTTTCTTCTAAGAAATCCAGAAAGAAAACTCTCTTTTTTTACAAAGAGAAATTATACTTTTACCACATGTCTTCTTGTATGTGTGCTGAGAGTAAGGCTGAAAGACATCTTATACCAGATGTATTAAACCCACTTTTCTTAAAAAAAAATCCCAAATGCAAAGCACACTTTTAGGTATAATTTTAACTTACATATCTTCTGGATATGTGTGTGCTGCTGCTGTTGTAATCATAGTTTATGAAGCTTTGAATGCTAACGGTGCATTGCAGTAGGAGGATAGATGTTGGTACAGGTTCATTATAAGGTTTTGTTGATGTAGGCAAGGAAATAGAAGTGTGTTCCGCTGACCTTCTGTGGGTTTTTTGCTAGCTTTGAGAAGACTATTACAGAAAAAGAACCATGTAACCTTTGCCAGCATTAAACAAAGTAAAAGGCCTTAGTTTAACTGAAAATCAGGGAGGGTGTTGCAATTTACTTTGGACCACAAAAGTCTCAGGAAGGTGGCAGCTATTCAGAAAGGCAATTTGTGAATAATGTGCAATTCTAAGGAATGATAGTGATGGCTACGGTGTTATTCACAGGAGAAGTAACTTGATCTTGAAAATGAATCACTGTCATCCCAGCATTGCACTCTATTTCTTGCATGATTAGGACCCCGTTGGAAATACTACTAATAATTTTTATATCTCAATTAGAAAGCTAAAAAACATCATGACATGGTTTTAGAGCATCCCAATCTAGCTATATGCAAGAAGGAAAATGTAATGGAAAACTATTATCAGCAAAGTAATCCATTCATAAATGGTCTGTCAGGCTTTGATGAATTTCTGGTGATGACCACATCACATTTTCTGCATATGTAGTTGCTTGTATTTGGTTCAGGCTTTTATTATTGAATATGTTTTGTTTCTTTCTGGAATGGAGGAAACACTGGGGAGTATTTCAGTGGATGTCTCAACACTGACAAATGCAGCCATTTCATACACAGTGGGATCCCTGGCAAGGCTTTGATCCCAATATATCAAGAATCAACAGACAGTGGACCAAATCCATCTCTAGTACAAATTTCATTGGATTCCCACTGAGATACACTAAGGATGAATTTGATGCACAGTTCTTGACGAGTCTGAGTTACCTGTGTTTATGGTTTGAAGATATGATCCCACAGTAATTCCATGTGCAAATGACAGGCAGTAACTTTAAGGGCTTGACAGTCACTGCAAAACAGTTGCTGTGTTGCAGTCACTCAGCTGAAATGAATACATTTAAAAAATGCTATTGCAAGGCATGACAAAATATACCGGTAAATCCTGTCTGACAAAGAGGATGGGTGATTTTATTAAGGCTCAAGATGAAGTGTGAGGAGTACTCATTTCCCCTTGTGGTACTAGCATGTGTCTTGAGATACTCTGAAATGGCTGTTCTGTACGTAGACGGGTAGGTACTTAACATACCAGTAGATGGTGCTCAAAAATAAGCAGCATTACATAGGGATTTTCTAAAACCAGGCCACCACTGTGCACTGCAGATGGCTTCCCTTGTTTCCCTCCATAGGGAAGCTGGGTGGTTTTTGATCTTCAGTAGGCACTAGTGTTGCATTTCAGCAGCTTAGGTTCAGGTCTTTTCTACAGCCTTCCTGAGCGTGATGTGTTTATGCCTAGATTCGTCTCATGTAGCTGAGATGCCTGAGCTGTAACAACCTTGCTAAGTAGCAAAAGGAAAGAGAAAGCCAGTTCTCCTGCAGGTCAAGCACTTGGCTGCAGGACTCTCAACCACCCCAAGGAAGAGCCTCCTCACTGACCCTAAGGAGTGTTTAGGCTCCCAAGCTGATGTGCAGCTTCAAGCTGCAGTTAAGTCACCTCTACCCTTCTGGCACATCAGTTCTGCATCTGTAAAACGAGACTGTGCTACTGCATAGTGCTGTTGAGAAGAGGAATTGATGAAAGACTATGAAGTATATTATTAATACGTTCTCCATGTTGGCTTGGGCAGGGTTTTCATGGTTCTGTATGTGAGTTGCCTTGCAAGCAAAATGGCAATGCTAACACAGCATCTAAAGGGAGATTCATTTGTAGCCTTAGGCTGCACTGACCTCCAGGAGTGGGGCATACGACAGACGAAAAATACATATTTTATTAGCAGTAAAATTTCTCCTGGCTACTGAAATTTTTAAATGTTAGAGAAATTCCTTTGTCACAGAAAGCTCATGTTAATGGAAGCTCTTTTCAATAGTGGGGGTCAATTAAACTGGAACGTGGGATCAGTTAGAACCAAGAACGTGATCTGTTAGATGACACCAATGTTTACTATTAAGCACACAGCTCATACAGCCAACAGACACAGTCACATATTTCTATCATATCAGTAACTCCAAGGCAGTAGGGTTGCAAAAGCTCAAAAACTCATGACACACTTCAGACAGACCTGACCATTAGCACACAAGAGAGCTACACATTCATTACAGCTGGAAACATATCCTATTACACCTTCTTTGGCATTTCCTTCCCCGATGTTCTCCAGCCCTAATCATGCATAAATCATGCTGTGGTACTGACAGCTCTTAGATGTGCTAACACCGGATTTTTTTCTAATTCCCAGCCACAGACAAAAGATGTCAGTCAATAAGAGCTTGAAACATAGTTTGAAAAGCTTGAATTCCCAACTCTGGTTGGTACCAATGAGCAGAAAAGTAAGATTTGTAACCAGCGAAATGGTTGCTCACATGATTAATGTAATGGCAAGTGGTCAGTTCCTGTATTTTTCTAGTTATTCCAGCACATGACATCATATAATGCAATACTAGTATGTCCATTAGAGAAAGTCTTTCAGAGCAAGTATGTGTTCCTCAGCTTGGATAGCAGGTGTTTTATCAAAAATACTCTCTCAACCATTGACAGCTGTATATTTCCAGAAAACAGACTTGCTCTTATTTTTTGTAAGTTTAAGATAAAGCTGACAAAGAGAATTCTGTGTTAGGAGTACAGAAAAAGAGCAATTCACGTTACAAAAAAAGTGTCTAGCAGATACTGTAATCCAGTTTTATTTTAAATTTAAAAAATAATCTGTCATCAGCAGTGTGGTGCAATTTCTGATAACATAGTCAGAAAATATATTCTAGAATAATACATATGTGTTTAGTGTGCCATCTAAACTCTCGGACATCTTCAGTGATAGCTTGTAATGAGCACCAATCAATGTAGTCTGAATATGGATATTTGCTGAGATTAAATATACTGTTTAAAAACAAAAGGTATGTTTGGGAAGCATGAAGAGATTGGATAACTCATAACTAGAAGATATTAAATTAAATCAAGAAAGACTGCAAGGAGAAGATTTTCTAAGTAAATGACATTTAATAATCATTCTTATCAATTCAGAAACAGAGGCTAGATGTGCTGCATTTTTTCTAGTTGAAATCTTGGTTTGAGTGAATTTTCTACAGCCTGCAAATGCACAGAACTGCAGTGGAACTCCACCACACAACAGTCACCCCAAAGCATCCATTCTTTGTATTGTTGTGCCATTCTTTTTATCCATTTATCATCTGATTAAGGACCCTTCAAAAGTGGTAAACCACTGTTTCGAGAAGAAACCACAAGTCCTTTTTCCAGCAGCCACAGCTCTACCTGGCAGCAGGGAGCCTGGGCTCTCCCACGGTGAGGGAATCCCTGCTCTTGGCATGGCATTAGGAGAGGAAGAGGAGAAGGGTGGAGAATGGGGAGGCCTCTCTCTCTCCTGAAGACACCTGGATGCCACAGTTCCTGAAAGAGGGCACAGCAGTGGCAGTTTGGGGACTGTCCATGATTTCTATTGCTGTTTCAGACTAACTGGATCTCCAGCACATTGATACATTCCACTAGGCTTTGAGGTGTTTGTTTTTTTAAGTCCCACCCTTGGCATCTGATGTTAAGATTTAATGAATTATTATCTTAATTTTGCTGCTAGCTGGAGCTCTGCTCACTAACTCTAAAGGTTTCAGCAACTTTACTACACCATACATTTCTGATAACTTTTCAGGTATAGAAAAAACTACTACTGAGCTGACAGGGCACGATGTATGGTAGGAAAAAACGATTACTGTGATCGTATCTAGGCACTGAGACAGAGAGCTACTTAACTTCAGGGTGCACTTTGCAGAAACTCGGCAGGCTATGGAAGTTATGAGATTCTGTTGATAATTAAGGAACAGCTAGCAACAATTATGACATCTCTGCTTATTTTTTGAATTTTTTTAAATATAGTATGATATATTTTTACTGCAGTCCACTTTCTGAGATGTTCTTGCTTGCCTTTATGACTCTACAACACAGCAGCACACATCTTCATGTATGTTCACATCTGTTTGATGAGAAAACGTGGATGCAGATGCTAAGGAGACCAATTTAGAGATGGAGGTCAGAACCTGTGGTGAGCTTCTCAGTTCACTGAGGTTTGCAGAGGCTACAGTTTGAGGTATATTTTCAGTGGCAGCACCAATTTCCATAATTGCAGATCCCTGCTGCTCATTTCAAAACACACTGCAGCAAATCTCCATTTCTTCTGGCAGGCTGTTTGTCAGCTGTTGTTGTTCCTAATCCAGGTCACTGTGCAGAAGCCCTGGTGTTAGTCCAGCAGAGAGTGCCAGGGTGGGATGATCTGGCTGGGACGAACCATCATAATGGCAGGAGCCAGGGCTCCCCATGCAATCTCCTCCGGCCACCCCAGCTGGTGACAGCACTGCCTGAAAATTTGTATGGCTGTGCTTCACAACACCCCTCCCGTTCCTGCCACATCCACACACTTGGAAACACACAGATTTCTTCCATTGTTAAGATAGGGAAAGGCTCCCCACACCTGAACAGAGATGTAAAAGCCCCTTCCTATCTTCAACCCTTTTACAGAAGCACCAGAGAAAAGGTGATGTCTCCAACAGATTCTGGTTCTAACTGAGCCACATCTGCTCCATGTGATCCTATTGTTCCATCTTTCCAATTGCTATTATGAGTGGAAGGAAGGGAGCTCAGAGAGGTAATTAATAAATGTTGTTCTGATATTGGTTTACTGATAGAGTACTCTATAATTCTGTCACTTTATAATGACACTTGGTAAAATTATGACATTGGTAAAATTAAATCCTAATGATTTAGGATTGAAAGTGAAACCTAAGGAAGGTATTTCCTTTTTACAGTTGAAAAAATGAAATAACTTTTAAAATCTGTCTTTACCAAAACTAGTTACCTCTACTTTCAACAACTCTGTAGGAATTGGAAGCAGAAAAGTAGCACAATTATTAAAAAAAAAAAAAGAAATTTAGTTGTTAATGAGAAATGTAAGTCAATTAACCTTTTCTTCCAATTATTGTATATTTGTAACCTCCTGCTTGCTGAGGTAAGCACAGCTTCTCCCTTTTGACTCTTGGTGGAGCTGGCATTGGTTTGATTGCAGCTACAGAGCTTAATCAGGAACTGCAATTAATACCCCCAGTGTGATTACAGCATCTCTTTTGCTTGGACATTTGACAGATTTCTAATGCTTTTCAAGTTTTTTGTAGATAGGGAGAGAGGCCTTAAAGTTTTCACTTCTCAAAAGAACTGCACATCATACAGCGTCTTTAGTTACAAAACTCATTTGGGTTTCTACAGAATTTTATCTTTTGAAATCTAACCAGATAAATGGCAAGCCCAACTCAGGAAAACCTACTCATCAAAACTGAAGAAAATTACAAATAGCTTGTAGCACTTTTAATTAAGATTCTCTTGAAAGGTTCAAGAACTTGGGTAGCTCAGAACAGAATATGACATACAGTTTTCATTTGACTTCCAAAGCACTTTCTGGGTGAAGTTATTAGCTAGACATCAGGACAGGTATCTATCTGTGCAGCCAGGAATTCAAGTCAACGTATTGTTGATATGTTTGCTTTTGTCTGCCTTCATACTTCCAAATCTTGTCTGTAAGCACAGGATCATAGTAATCAAGGTTGTAAAGCACCTTGTGACATTTGCTGTGTGCCTGTCAGTGCTGAAGTAGGATCAAATGTATCCTCAGCTTTCCCAAAAGACCATTCTTTTACCTATTTTAAAAACTTAGAGATGTTTCTTCTTCTTGTATCTTGCATAAAACTCCATTTAATTCACCCGAGAAATAATATTTGCTTTTTTGGCAACAGTGACATGTTGTTGATTTATATGCAGTTTGTGATAAATCAGCTCCTCTTCTGCAGTATTTTTACCCAGCCAGTAATTCCCTATTTTGTACTTGGGCAGTTGATTTCTCCTTACTAAATGTAGTACTTCACACTTGTCTATTAACATTCCTCCTGTTGACCTGGGTTCATTTCTCTAGCTACCCAGATCATTTTGAATTTTGGTTTTCACCAACAAAGTGATGCAGACACCCCAATCTGTCTATCATCTCTGCATCTTGTAAGGTACCCTGATTTGTCATCAAAGCAATTAACCAAGTTGTTCTGTGAGAAGTCAAGCTAATGAAGCCTGATTTCCTATGGACTTTTGTTCCACAGCTGATGCATCACAATACCCCTGAGTAAACACCAGCAAAGAAGATTTAACCGCTGGCACAAAACACAGTGTAACTACTTCTCACACATTAAATGCCTTCTATCCAGCTGTGTCCTTGGAAGTGAGTTAAGACTCTGAAAGTGAAACATCTGTAAAAGACATGCAGTTTGTATTTTTATATGTTGTTCATTGTTTCACTTTCTCAAGTTAGAGCTTCTTTAGACCCTACTGAAAAACTTTGAAGGTCATTTTAGTTGCACTCTTATTTATAAATTGCTTTCTTGGCCACATAGTGCCACTCACAGTAGATTAAACCTGAGACTCTAGCTCTGCCTTTGTTTTATGGAAAAGATTGATAAGTGATTTACTGTCTGTAGAATGGTTTACAAATGAGCTCTTAGATAAGTAATCGGGAAAAAGATTTTTTCATATGGAGTTATTTTCCACAGAGAACAAACGGGTTGTGTTTCTAAATACTAAACGTAAGTATGCACGGACCAGATTCTCAGCTGGAGTAAATGAAAAAAGTCAATATTGCTTTATGCCAGCTGCAAATATTTTTCCTGTGATATTTTTCCTTGTACTGTAATTTTCTCTAATGCAAACCATAATTTCTTCTCCCTGAACTCAAATTCCGAGCTCCTGTAATTCCTGCATCTGTTTATTTACTTTCTGGTTCATATTCTTTTAGCTGGGTTTATTAACATACTATATTTTCCTCCCCCATTCTACAGTATGTGCACTGCATGTTTAAGCTCTCATTTATAGTCCATGTTTGCTTTCTTTGATACTTCTTTGTTGAAAATCAATAAAAAGGCGATTTAGGAAAAAATGTCATTTTCTCCGAAGTCTAGTTAAAGAAACTGCCAAAAATTAACAAGAGAGACCAGTACTGCTGCCTGGAAGAACTCAGATTTCTTACTGACTTCAGTAGGATTTAGCAGGGTAAAGAGACTCCAAACTATTAATCCATTGTCACAGCTGGGAGCTGGGCCTACGTATGAAAATTTTGCTTAGCTCTGTGCAAATCACTTCAGTTTCAGTAAAAAGAAAATGTATGAAATATAAATGCACAATTTAGTAATTCCAGCTCCTAACAAAAAGAAGTTCCTAAATATCCACTTCAGAGGCCTCAGATTTTTTGGTGTTTATTTGACAAATCTCCATTTCTAGTACCTACTGAAGACTGGACAAGCTGAAGACTGGTCACAGCAAACTTTGGCATCAGGCTCTAGATTATACATCAACAACACAGGTGATGTGAAAGCTTAAGCCAGTAGATTGCCAGGCACGAAAATTACATGTGAGGAAACTTGCTTTAAATTTGACACAAAGTGTACACAGCTGTCCACAGCTCTGAGGGGCTTTTTTTCCCCCAGAAGCTGAAACTAATGTATTAAATAAATTTCTTGTCTGTTTCAATAAGTAAATAGTGCTGTGTGATGAACAAAACTGTACCTGCAGTTCTGTCCATCCCACGCACTAATCAGTGTGCAGATAAATGTATTTTAATAATTTATTACCATTTTACTTCAGTAGAGCTCTATTATGCTTTTCATTCTTGCTGTAAATATGTAAAATGCTGTTAATCAACCTTTGTTAGTGAATATTTGATTAATAGCTTGCAGATGTACTTGCCCCTATGTGTACTGTGTTAAATGCAATGTACCAACACATAATTCATTATTTTAATAACACAAAGGGCTAATAAATCAAAGGAACTCTTGAGACTGCACCAGCCAGAATTACCAAAGGAATAGCTGGGCATTGTTTTAAAAGTAATAAATTTGTGCATTGTTTTAAGTATAGTATGGACTTGCTAATCAGCTACCTATGAGTCCTAATACCACATTCACTGTGGAAATGCCTAAGGACTAGCAAACAGCAGGTCGTTTGCCCCTAGTCCCCCTCTCTCTTAGAGCGCAAAAATCAATCCCAGAGCCAAAGGCCTTACAAATCCAAAGAGACAGGATGAATAAAGGGTGAGGAAAAGGAACAGCAGGTACTGATGAGCACACAATACGATGTCTGCAAATATCCTTTTCACTCTGTGATGTGTGTAGTCATGTAATTTCAGTCTTGCCAGTGCGTTCAAGTTAGGAAGGTGAGAGCTACCTTAAGAAACAAGAGGGAGGAAGTTGCAGTGAATAGGCAAAGAGCAAAGAGGAGAGAATATTAAGTCAAAACTGGTGTAGGGGGCAGCCAGATGACACCATCAGTGTCCATCAGTGCTTGTCTGAGCTGCTGCACCCACTGCTTTAAAATGTATGAGTGATGCTCAGTTTGAGCAACCTGGTATTTTCTTTAATGGGTAATCACTTTCCGTCCAGTTTTATGTCCAAAATCTTTACTCAGTGTTAATCATTGTCATTCTGTGGTGACAGTTGCATTACTGAAAGACCCCTTTTTGGTGATGTGTCATTCAGTTCCTGAAATTCAATGGAAAGAACTCTCCAAGTGGAATACCACCATGGGAGAGTTTAATGTCTTGACCCAGGATTAGTTCCAAATATGGAGCCAAAATAGAGAAAAATAAGGTAATGTGCACAAATTCTGAGACTAAGACAAGAACTGAGCTTTAATTCTTTGAGCATTCCCACCCTCTGCAACATTGCCAGTTTCTAATGGAAAATATATCTTATTTATAATAATATGGTAGTTGCAGATATATTTAATGGCAAGTGCTATAAAGTATATACAGTATCATCCACCAACACAGTTGCACATGTGATTTATTATTCTCTGATATATTTCACAGACTGCTTATTTCTGGTGACCTTGGCCATTTGTTTGATTCAATAAGGGATTATCAGATGTGATAGGCACTGTATTTAATTCTGTAACTTGGTTGAAAGCTGCACTGCTTTGCATTGATTTCCATGTGCAATTAATACATTTTGTCGGTGACAAATGCATGCAGAGATAATATACTCTCCTCATTTCAATCTCTCCTGAGTACATTTTAAATCAAAATAGCACCTGGTGGCCGAGCCCTCCCGACAAGTGGTAGATTTAAGGTGGAACAATAGTATTAAGATTTGCTTGCATAATATTATAGTATTTTTCAGTAGTGAAATAACAATTCCCTAGAAATCCAAGGAACTCAACAGTTTAGATACCTTTAAATCATCACCATCGTTAAATGGCTTTCTTGAGCTGTGTCTTGCCCATAGTCACAACGCAACTGAATGTCAAGTTAGCTGAAGAACACAGGAAACGATCCCCTGAAATGTGTAATGTCTTCACTCTGATACCCCTTAAAGACATGACCGTTGTACAGCTGCTAGATAATGGCATGGTATGTGGTCGTATTGATAGCTTGAATGGATCTGGCTCTGAAATGGGATTTGAGCTCCTCAAGGAACTGTCATCTATTAATCTGAGCTTGTTCCAAATTTAAAAAAAAAAAAAAGTGTGTCAAGATTTCTTTGAAGTTTCAGAGATCCTCTTATAATTATCTTTGGAATATTTAATTTTGGTCTTCGACCTATTTCGGTTTTATCTTTTTGACTGGTATTGTTCAGCACGTAAGCTAAAAATCATAGCTACCTAAAACATTTATTTCATACTTCAAGACAAATAAATGTTTTAACGGTATTCAACTAATTTCTATCTACAGTTTTCAAGAGATTGCTATCTGTTTGTGAAATACTTCAATTCTGTCAAATCTGCATTTTCAGACGTAAAACTCTTCCATTTAGAAGTGCAGTCAGCTCTGATCTGCAGTGTCTATGAAGCTGCAAACTTTTTCATCTGCCCAATCTAGAAATGGACCATGACTGATAAGAGTGTTTCAGCACTACTGTCAGACTTCAGAGAATTGAACTATTAGAATATAGACCAAAATCTTTCCCTTTGTTTTTTTCAAAAACATCCAAATAAAAAAGTTGCTTTGTAGCATTGCCTTTGATATTCTATAGAACTCCCTTTAGAACTGTGGTTCACAGTGAACCTTTAATTTCTGTTAGATAGAAAAAATAGCACTGAAACCTAGACCACAAACAAAAATAAATAAAAAAAAAGCCCCTGCCTTTTTTATCTGTTTATATTCTTACAGAGCTGTTAATACAATTCCATGTGACTGTCTCAGAAACAGTAATGGATGATGTCTTCATAGTGCAACAGTCTGATTGGAAATGTTATTCCCAGTTTGCTGACAGTATTCAGAAAAAAGGTAGACAAATAGCGAGGCTTATCTCACAGAACTTTAGACATATGAAAAATAGATTTCTGGTCTAAATAAGCTAGACTCCCTCTATATTCAGTAGAGAGAAGGCGACTTCTAGGCAATGATTTATCCTACTTATTTCAGGAGGTATCATTTGTCTTGTGGAGGTAGCCTAGACAATTCACACAAACACCCAGCTTTCAGAGGGTGTTGTGGGAATCCAAGTGATCTGCACAATTAAAACAAGGTCTCCACAACTACAGCTGAGTTATAAAGCTATAATTACTCTCCATGCATTCCA
This sequence comes from Thinocorus orbignyianus, assembly GCA_013400375.1. Classification (NCBI taxonomy): domain Eukaryota; kingdom Metazoa; phylum Chordata; class Aves; order Ciconiiformes; family Thinocoridae; genus Thinocorus; species Thinocorus orbignyianus. The sequence continues at coordinate 992,226 of VXBW01005444.1, read as the reverse complement.
GCATATACCTATAGCAAGTAATCATAGTCACTACGTCTCTGAGAATATCATAATCTGTAACCCTAAAAGCAGAGTAACTAAATTATGTGGAGGTATTTACAAAACCAGGGGTATATATATTCCATCTGCTCTTCCAAGCCTTCCATTTTCACACTCAAAGAAGAGATACACACCTCTGCCAAGCATTCTCATTCATTTTGCATTTGGATATGTTTTATTGGCTGCATTTTCCCATGCTTTTTGAATCTTTCTTCATTAGCATCCTCTAGCATCTGACAGGTAATTTGCCTGCCTACAGCTTCCTCTATTAACACTACCTTTAGACTGAGAGCATAGAAGGAAATGAATGCTGTGCCATTTAATGGAGTATCTGTCCCTCATCTGTTTTCAGTCTGTCATGTGTCCTTCCCACCTCTTTCCTATGCCAGTTACTGGGGGGAGGGGAGCTGCCTACACCGGTGTGGAGGTTTCTATTGCGTATTGCACAGATGTTGGTCCTAACCCAGTGTATGCTGCTTGTTATTCAAAAAGATTACTTCTGCAGATGTTCCTATCGCTATGCCCTCCTGTCTTTTCCTCTGTCCCTCTCTCATACATGAACAGATTGCAGTAATTTTTTCATTTTTTCGCCTCCGGAGAACTAAATCCCAAGCCAGCCCTCTAGATTTTCTTTACTTATTCCTAAGCAGCAGTTCATTGAGGCATATGGCTTTCTCTCCTTCCTCACCACTTGGACAGATGTTTTCTCTCAACTAAGTACATTCTTAATCTACAAGAGAAATGAGGAAAACTTGCATGACTTGTTAAGAAAAAAGAAAAAGCCTTTTTTTTTTTTCTGATGCAGATTACTTTTCGGTTGCATGTACCTTTAATGCCATGATTTTCATATCAAGACCAGTTAATATAACAAGACCAGAAAGTTTATTCTGATTACACCCCGTGTGGTAGGTGCTGTGCAAGCAGGCAACAAGAAAGATTTCCTACCTGAAATAGCTTCATGTCGTGGTTCTTCAACACACACAAAAGGACAGAAGGCAAGTGCAACAACCAGATGAGAGGATTTGAAGTGGAGATGAGACTTCTGTGCTCCACGTATTAAGCAGTGGTCGAAGCCACCCCTGTTGCCTAATGGTAATGATTGGTTTATAGGTGAATGTTTGAGAGATAAGAAGTTATTAGTAACAAACGTCTGATTATTTGCAGGCACAAAATGCTGAAGGTACACTTAAACAATCATACTAAAACCTTTGAAATTACTCCTGGGCAATTTTAAGGTCAGCATTAGCAATAGTTCTTCAATAATTCAGATTGTGGTATGTTCCTCTTACTGTGGAAAGGAATGTTTGTATATTCCCTGCTGGTTTAAAAATACACTTTCTTGCAATTATGCAATTTTTATTTGCTCTTAACTTCTTCTTGTAATAGGCTCTTTCTCAAAGTGGAGGTACCACAAACACTTGCATACTTCTGCACGCACATGATGCCCACAAGCAAACATGAGAAAGTTTCACAGTTTAGCAGCAAGCCGAGAGCTGAGTGTCCATACTCATGTACAGGGCTTTTTATTCAGTGTTGACTGTCTCTCTGACAGACTTATAAATGAATGAAAGAGTCTGTCTCTAAACCCTTCGTTCTTCACTACTCGCTATAGCTTTTCCTAAATTAATGATCACAACCAAGATTTTAATATGGTACCCTTGTCTTTCTCACCATAAGCATCCCACACACATTTACACCTCCCACTGTGACAGCTGAAGAGGCAAGAATGAGCACAGCCCCAGTGTAAGCAGAATCAAAGAGATTTATTCAAGGGTTATACAGTTTTTGACACAAGAAACTTTTCTTGTGACAATGGGCTGTTGGCTAACATTCAAGGTGATCTTCCCTGAGCCTCATTAAGTTGTCTTCAGTAGTTAGGTTTAAAATGGGAGGCTGGTGGTTTCCTAGCTGTCTGGAAGAAGAAAGGATGAGATTCATCTCTGCTTGCAGTTCTTTTATGGCTGAGTAAAGTGCCCTGTCTGATATTCAGAGTGACTGAATACAGAGTGAAGAATGCTGGCTCCAGTGAAGTCTACACAAGAGATATAAACTCTGCTGAATTAGCTCTTCAAATATTTTGAAATCCTGCTGTATTAATAGGATTATTTTTCAGCATGACCCTGAACAGACTCAGAAGACTATCAGTATGTTTGAGGCAGACAGTAAAAGGGATGGAAAGTTAAACTTTTTCTGGGTACTAGAATCAACAGGGCTGCTCCTGTGACCTTCAAATCTGGCTAGGAATAAGAGCTTTAGACTATAAAGAGATCTTATTTCATGGGTAGGCAGGAGGATAAGCTTGTGTAGGGAGAACTTTGGTGGTCTGTGGGATTCAGAACGCTTGGGATGTCTGAAGGATGAACCCTCAGAATTGTAATTTTTTTCTGTCTTTGCTTCTGAAAAGCATCTAGAAGAGACAGAATCAAGAAGGGTACCACTAGCCAACATTGCCAAATCCCAAGCATTGCCAGATTCTTTTCATCTCTTTAAATAGCTGAGACAATGGATCTGAAGGAAATGCATGTACCAAGATGTTAAAAGCCTCTTTCTTTTCAGACATTACATGCAGTGTATGTTTCAGATAAAGAGTTCCAAGAATAGGGGAAAAGAATGGATACACAGAGAGAGAGAGTGTGGAGGCAGCGTGCTGGCCCAGGGCCTAAAACAGAGAAACAGGACAGGGAAGTTCACAGAATAAACCTCACAGGCTGACAGAAATTAGCATCCCTTGTATTTGGTGTTGCCTTTCTGCTTGGGGGAGAGATTTTTTTTCAGATATTCCTAATGGCATTCTCAAACTTGACGGTGCATCTCCTCATTGACTTCCTGGGAGCCAGTCTGTAAGGGTGTTGGGTTGGAGCTCTGAGCCAAGAGAGGGTCTTTCAGCTTTTGTTTTAAGTATCTGAAATCAGATTGGCTGTCTAAGCTGCCTGTGTTTTCTGGAATTCACCTCCTCTGTATTCACTGTTCACTGCATGCATTTAAAGCAGCAAGAACGACAAATTAACTAAAATAAAATGAAATTAGACTGGTGCAGATACCTGTGTAGGGTAGCCCCACAAGTAAGCTGAATGAGTTGCACTTGGAAAGTGGATACATGATGGATTCAGAAGCAGATAAATTCTCCTGAAATGAATTATTCTTATCCTCCAAATATTATTAATTTGGATCAGAATGGGTCTTTTCAGCTATAGTAATATTCTTCAAACCCCTGCATTGTGATACAATATTGCTCTTTTATTAAGCTATAGTACTAGTAGATTGTTTTAAGCCTTATGCTGTGAATCTCTTGCAGATGAAATACTATAACAGGAATATCTGTATGACAAGGAGACTGGAGGATGCTTTTCTCTACAACTTTATCATTCCAATGGTCTGGAGGATCTAGATGATTGAAAACCAACAAGTAAATAAAGCCCTATCTATTACATACCCAAGTGCTGGGTAAGTGAGTATTGAGTAGTGGGAAGGAACGTTTAAATGATCATGTGAGGGTAAACGGTGCTGCGCGGACCTAGTGACTGAAACAACATTCTAATCAAATCTGACAGCTCTATTGCATTATAATTATAGACTGCCAGAGGCGCTTTTTAGACTATCAGTACTTTTGGGATAGTTTGCATCTAAATTAAAATTGAACTTCAAAGCAGTTTGATAGTAATGTGTTTCCAAGGAGTTTCAAAAATGTGAAAGACACTGACTGATTAGCATTATGCACTGTACCAGCTGGTTGCTACTGTAAAAAAATAAAATAAAAAGTAGCAGCCATGCTGATAATCAGAAAGTGGTATCTTGAATCCTGTTAACTTTCTTTTGAATTATTTATTGGGGGGTTTTGTTCCAGTCTTGCACTTCCTTTCAAATGTTTGTTTAGTTTCTCTCTAAAAGAAAAAAGATTGGGAGGAAGAGAGAGAAATCTGGAAGATCTCCAAGGGTTAGCTCACCAGCAATCTGTTTAGATGTCCTCTTCTCAACTGAGCCCTGCTTTGCTCAATATTTATGGCAACGTTTAACAAATAAATCTCACCCACCTCCCCATTTACAGCAAAGCAGAAGATTGCAATGCTTTAGGGGAGGATTACCTCTTTTTTATCAAGAGGAGAAAGGAAATGCCATGAATATATGTTAATTTCTGAAAAAGATAAAGCACAGAGCTGCAACTGCAAGCATCTGTCTGTCCACATTACAGATGTTCTGCCTGGAGCTTTTTTTCTGATCCCATTTCTAGACAACAACAACAAAAAGGAGTTCACAGTTCCACAGTGTTTTCTCTTTCTTGTAATACTGTATAACTGCTAATTGGAAGCAACAGACATATTCTCAGGACTTGATCCTGTCTTCAGATACACATGTGCATCACTTTGCACCTTGTACAGTCAGCCAGTGTCTCAGCCAGAAGCAGACAAGACGCATTGCAAGGGAGGCTGTATGCTGGAAGGAGGGAAATAGAAGCTTGGGTAGATCAGGGCCCTAAATCCAGTTCAGGTGACTCCACTGATTTCAAATAGAGGTTGCATTTTCTGAGTATCTATGTGTTTGTACACCAGGTTCTCATCAGCTTCTGTGCTTTGATGTGAAGCATTCTGTAATGAAGATATCTTTTGTCTTAATTGTTTTTCTTCGCTTCTCCCCTTTGTTGGATTCACCCAGCTTCAAATCCTTTAAGGGATGCCCTGTTGAGACAGGGCACAGTGTGTCAGACCAACGCTCTCTGTTCCAACAATGGCTAAGTCTGTGTTTTTCAGAAGAGTGTGACAAAATCACTATGAGATACATTGATTATATTTTTCCAATATGTTTATTCCAGGCCAAAACCAGAGACTAGATGGAATGCTTATAGGAGGATTTATAGGTCTTTAAAATTTTATTGAGTTTGATGACTGTAAGTGAAAGAAATACCAGTTACGTAATCCGGGAAGGTACAGCCTGGCTTCTGCATTTCCCATACTGTTGACTGGAATCTGTGAGCCTGATCAAGAGTTTTCTTGGGACACTGGATCTATGTGAGTGCCTACACAATCATCTACCTGCCTATAGTGTGCTTATCTATATAAATTTTGTGTATGCAGAATCCAGCTAAACAAATTCTGTTGAGGAATTTGAAGCTTGCTTACCATTAGACCAATTTTGAATAGATAAATAACTTTTAGTAAAAATATCTAACCTTTTATGTTCTGATGCATTGATTTCCACCCTGCCAACTACCGTGTTAGGAACACCTCTTGGAAAAAGGCAATGTTTCTTTCATAGTTTCATTATTATTGCTCTACTGCTGTGGCTGATTTTGGATGTTTGTGTTTATTGATAATTTATTCATTACTTCATTTGCAGATAGTCTATGTTAATAGTATACAGGAACTCTTTCCAAAAATTCAAACTCGTCAAATGAAAACCCACTTCAGGACTGCAGCATCCCTGTTTTCTAAGTCAGAGCCTTTATTGTCACAGAATTAGTTTGCAGAGTTTCTCAGTGACGGAGAGATGGTCGAAAACCAATGCATCTTTCACAAAACATGTTCTGAGAAAATATTTACTATTTTACAACAAAATGTTGAAAATTCATCAGATATAACTCAACTGTCATGCACTTCATTTTCATCAGAGCCAAGACGTGCAGAAGTATGCAAGCAACATAGGTCAAATTTGTCCATGCCATCACTGTAGTTACACATGTGACCAAGTATTGCATGTACATATCTAAGTTCATTTAAACAACTATGAATCAAATTTGGGCTACTTCAGCTGCAGATCTGTAAAGGCTGGATAGTGAGAGCTTAACACCACAAACTCACATTTCAGCAGCAGGTTTGTCAGCTTTAATTGCAAGTTAGGATGCTGAGCACTTATACTTGGAAAGATAAAGATACATGTTTAGCTTCCCTAATGCTGACTGGATCCCTTAACAGTGAATCCCAGACAGACCCTGCTTGCAATACATATGTTTACACACAGGTCTTGCTGGACATGATGATGAGAGTATGCAGTAGCATCACTGTCCAGAGGTCATTCAGGAACCACCCTTTGTACATTGCTCATTAGATCTCACCTTGGAGCTCAGTTGCTGCTCATTCAAGAGCTATTTCATAGTAGAGGGGTTCACAAACCGAGAGAAGCTCTTTCCTGCCCAGTTCTGCTAGCTTTTTGTCTCAGCTGGCACAGATACTATGACCCAGTAGCACAGCAGGATTTTATCTTTCATAATTCCAACAGTTTTTTTTACTGTTAGAATTACCACCACAGATCATCACTGCAGGATCTCTTTTCAACAAGAAAAGACAAGTTATTAAAAAAAAATGCTTGGAGACATTTGAACAGAAAGCTGTTATTTCCATTTACCCCTTGACAACATATCAGCCACTCTCAGAGATGGGGTGAGGTAATTTTTACAGAGCATCTCTGCTTTACTGCACTCCCTTTCCATCCTCCACCCACTTTTCCCTCTCTCGCTTACCACATGGAAATTCAGAATGTTTCTCCAAAAATAGAGTTCAGATCTGAAGCCTGGATATGTATGTGCTGGAAGTTTGTAATTTTTGACATACTTCTGGTGGCTTCAAAGAGTATATGCCAACTGCTAGCCTGGAAGCAGTGAGACCAGCTCATAGCTGCAGGATCTGAAGAAGCACCAGCCTGTGGAGTTTCCTGCCTAGTAAAAGCTCCTCAGTTCAAGGCACACAGGAGCTCTGAAAAGGGGATTTAACATAAGTCTGTCCAGCTTATAGCATAATCTGGTACCTTGTTCCCACTCAGGTAGTTCACTTTGTATTGATTTACCTGCAATTCCCCCTTCCAGGAGTCAGCTTTGGAAATAAGTCCTGGTTGACTGAAAGACAGAAGAATGCTTGCACACAAATTTCCATATGCCAGGATTATTTCTACTGTGGCACATCCCCTTTTCATATCTGCTTTTTCCTCTTTCTCCTTAGCTAGTTCAAGTGTCAACCAACATACAATTCCATGGTTAGAAAGATGCGTCCCTGCCTTTTTGCCCAGCATACTTAATTAATAATAATGCAAATATGCTTTTGTAGCAATGTTATGTAACACTTATACAGCACTTTCTTCAAGCAGAGGTCTGTATGTAGACATAAAATGTTACTATAAGCATGGCTTACTGCTAAAAGGAACACAGAAAATCTTTGCTACCTCTCTGAATACAAAGAAAAGTGACAGATGTATCAAACTCCCTATTGTTAATTAACTACCTGTAACTGGATTGCTTGCCTTTTAGGGGAACATTTCTTCTAACTGAATATGGATAACAGACTTTTAGACAGCCAACATAGAAGAAAATACATCACAGTAGCGTAACTCTATTTCTGTTGGCATCATCTTAGATTGAGTCCTCGGGAACATATGGAGTGCACTGAGTGAGAATAGATTCAGTCGTGCTTTTCATGTTTGCTGGCTGGGAAGTAATTGTAGCAGAAAAAGAAGAAATCACCAACTTGTACTGGCATGTTCTTCTGCCTGCTTAAATTTATAAATGTAAGTATCCATAGCCAGCAAAGACTTGGCAATAAGTGAATGCTGATTTCAGGCAGCTATTCCTGTATGAGATGTGGTGGTGACAACATACTTATGTCATTTGCCTACAAATAGCTGCTATGAATCTATCCCAAAACAATGAAATAGTTGTTGTCCCCAGAAGTTTCTGGCCTGCTACAGCACAAAGATAAAACAATTTAAGATGGTTTGGTGGTTATTGTAACCTACTCAGACTTAAATGCTCTCAGCTGAGTTTCTGGTTTGCCACAGACTTTCAGTCTGACCTAGAATAAATTGTTTAGTCTCACTGCCAGGCAGAAGGGTTGTTAGAATGCATTGGTAAGTCTGTAGGAGGCACACAGATATTGTGGCCATGGATGGTGTAAAAAATAGCACAAGAGTCACAACTTGGATCCAGTATATACTCCACAGGTGGAAGCTCTCAATCAGGGGAGAACATATTTACCTACACCATGGGAAGAAATGCTACTTAAGGATGAAAGCTGTGGGAAGGTGTGCTTACAAAGTCAATACAGAAAATTAAGGACTCAGTTCCCTTGTATGATTGCAAGTTCATGCCACAATCACAAACAAAAAACATGCATCTTTTTGGGTGTTGTGGTGGGTTGACCTTGGCTGGCTCCCAAACGACCACCCAGTTTCCCCTGCTCAACAAGACACAGAAGAAAGGTGAAAAATAACAGGGCTCAACATACAGATAGGTAAATAACTTAAAAATTATGGGGGACAGAGGGTTGTGGTCAGTCCCTAAGAGCTCCTCTCCACCACTCCTTCCTCCCCACACACCTCCCCAGTGGTCTCCCCATCATGGCTGCAGGTACTCTGCCCGGCACCACAGCACCTCCTCCCACTCCTCCTTCTCTCCACCTGGGTGCTCGCGGGGCTTTCTCACACTTTTTAACTCATTCCATGCTGATTTTGCACTTCTATAGCTGTGTTTTCCCCAAGGCCACCCCAGCCTGGCTGCAGGGTTGGGCTGGGCCCTGCGCTGGGTCTGGCTGTGTCTGGGCCAGGCCACCCTGGCCTCTCCTCACGGCATGGGCCTCCACCAGAACCCGGTATAAACGCCAAGCAGCGGTGTTCAACGAGCGGGATGATAGCAGCAACATCTGCTCTCCTTGGTTTGGGTGATGAGGTAGGAGCTGTAAGTCAATACTTCTTCATTTTGCTCAATACCCATTTCAGATGCAGATGTTTCTTTGGGAGAGGTAAATAAAGTTTTTTCTCTATAGAGACTGTAGGAGATAAAGGAGCTCTGTTGGGGTCGGGGCTAAGAGTCCCTGAATGATTGATTTTACAGTGCTTTGTCCTCAGAGGTTCTTCTGATCTTAATACTAAATGTACTAAATGCTATTAAGTAGTAATGCACTCTCTTAAGGAACAAGGCACTACCAGCTTCAAATATCAGAAGAAAATACAAGCAATTCTAGATGGTTTGGAAAACTAGTGCTGTGGCACAGGCCTAGGGAAAATTGAGTTGGTGAAAGGCCTAAGATTCAGATGCTAGAAGTCGCAACTCAGACTTTTAGTCTCAGTTCTGATAAGATGAATTTATTAAGAAAATATAGGTGATTGATAAAAGAAGTTGTTTATAGGAGCAGTTTGTTGATGATAAAATCAGGGCTAGGCCTCCAGTCTGCTGTCCCTCTCTGTGGGTGTCTGAGCCTCATCCAAACACTGACACACTCTGCGAAGTGAGCCTGCGCTTGCAAATTAATAGTAATAAGGCTGTATAGAGTGACTTGTCTCAAATACTGGTGAGCACCAAGCAGTCAGACATTCCCACTTGAGAATGCAGCTCCTTAGCAATGTTTTGGAGAGGTGTTTTGGAGGGCTAGTTCAGCATAGTGATAAAGACAGTCAGAGTTCAGAGTGACCAGTGTAATCGATTTATACCCATGGGACCATCATGCATTTCAGGTTCGGTTCATCTCTTAACTTACCATTAGACACTTTTCCAGTTCAACACACGTTGTGTCTGAAATGCAGAAGAAAGAAATGAGCAATAGGAAGAGGGAGCAGAGCTTTTCTTTTGAGTATGGAAATTATTCTTCAAATGTCTTTGTTGACAGCTGGCATGGCACAAAATAAACATAGGTCTATTTGCAAGTAAGCAAGAATTAGCATAAACAGCAGCTGCTGTATTACCAAAAAACATGTAACAATAAAGATTTTTTTTCTGCCTTCAGAAACAAAGGTAGGTAAAAAGCCTGCATGAAATAATGAGTTAGTTAACCACCTGTTAAAGTTCTGAGCACTGGCAAAATGAAAGAGCTATTTGCTGATGGCATAAGCATTTTTTCTGAATCAGGCTTTCTAATTAAAACTGAAGCTATCCTTATGATATAAAAAAAATGCAGTGTGGTGTCAAAAATGTCCTCTTCCTCACTCCTCCTCTCTCCCAAATCAGGGGATTTCCTGCACTTGCTTTTTCAGTTGCTTTCTTGCTGCATCCAGCTAATTGTTTCAAATTTTTCTGAGGTTGCTTGGATGTGATTTCTTGCTCTCTCTCCTTTAGCTACATAGTATATGAAGTTAAGTGAGGCTATCAGGACATATAATTGTATTTATGGCCAGATCGCATTCAGCAGAATAAGTTTATGGTCTTTTGTCTTTATTTCTTTCCCTGGTAAAAGCTAGTTAGTAGCATACTCAACAGCACTGTCACATTTTAATAAAAATTAATGATCCAACATGGTGAAATGCAGAAACATGAGAAGAAGCAATTTTTAGTGCATAATTTTAGATTGATGATGCTTGAATTTATTGCTTAATCTGTTTCCCATGGAAGGTGGCTTACCTGTTCAATTAACTTTCCAGTGTAAGTGGTGCATCCAACTACCCTCAAATTCTGTAGATTAGCATATCTAGGTTTTCTTTAGCATTGTGGTCCACATCTCTATTGTTTGCTGAAACTACAGCTATTTGTCTCTAAATTTTTCTGCCAATAGGATGTTTTAAAAACTGAAAACACATTAAATAATAACCTTATTTAGAATTTACATAGAACTTTGGAACTTCAAAAAGTCAGTTCAACATAAGGCTCAGTACATAGTGTCTTGAAATCAGTGTGAGTCTACACTGTAAGTTTTGGTTCAGAATAGTTCTGAGTCAGATCCTAATACAGTTGCTTACCAGATTATTCACTTTGATTCATGAGTCAATAAAATTAGTGGAATAAAATATTACTTATACTCAGTAAAAGTATCAGAATCTTACTGTTTAGGAGTTTCTTATTTAAGGCCCTGCATTGTTTTCTTTCAGAAATACTTCGCTTTCTTGCTATTTGTAAGCTTTAAAATGTGTTGTGGTTTGTTTTGTTTTGTTTTGATCAGTAGCTTTTACTGGTAAAATATTTTTGATAAACTATCAATATTTTGTATGGAAAAAGTTATGTGGCCTTTGTGGAATGTCTTTGAAACCACAGGCATTTCTGATTTGATCATAGTTTCACAGTATTTCTTTTGTTTCCACTGTTGGCTTCTGTTTTCAAGGTAATCATATTTCAAAAGTGTGGCATCGTTTTGGTGGGTGAAATACTTCGGAAGCTTTTGAAATAAAAAGCATACATAAATTTTCAACAGTAGGATTCTTTAATGAGTAGAGAGAATAAATCTCACAGCTTGCATACAGATTTGGCCAAATTTTCTTCAGTCACAGTTATTAAAAATATTTTTTCTTTGGCTGTAGTTTCTATTTGAAGAAGAGGAAAAAATCCTGCTATTTGCATTATAGATGGAGACATCAGCATCATGACCCCAGAGGTCATAGTAATTTTATTGCAACACCATTCACAAAGGGGGTGGGTTTTTTTCCTGGAGTATTGGGGTTTTTTCTTTTTTT
>VXBW01005444.1:673661-980826 GCA_013400375.1 Thinocorus orbignyianus | reverse complement strand
TTTTTTTTTTTTTTTTTTTTTTCTTTCTGTAAACACTTGATCCACCCTGTCTGTCTGCTGCATATCTTTATATCTGCAAAAGTATCTGGGCACATGAGTCTGTATTTATGCAGAAAGAGACATAGAGTCTTTGTTTTCTGCCTACATAACCTGAAATGCGTGAAGTCTTTACACTCCCAAAGCAGGCCACATTGTGTTAAAATGCTATCTATTTTATTTTAGGTGAGAACATTATTGTCTCTCTCTACTTACTCTGATTTGGACTGTGATTCTTTCACCTCCTTTAAACAGCACCTCAGTCTGTGGAAAGCAGTGTATAATCTCCATGGAGCTACTCTTGGAGTAAGCGTAGAAGCAGAAATGTCATCATTTGGTCTTTACTTAGCAGTCGCAACAGCAGTTGAACAAGATCTGATCTTATTTTACATCAGGCAGGTATCAATCTGATACCAGATTTAAGTTCATACTGGAAATAGATCTTGCCAGATTAGACTTTTCTCATTCTATAGAACAGATAAAATATTCTAGGTAAGAACATACGTTAAGGTATGGGATGGGAAGCAAGAGAACTAGATAAAACCTGAATTTATGGAAGATACTCAAGGTGGTTTTTTTCTTTTAGTAAGTCCACCATGTTACACTTGGTTTTCATTCTTTAGTGGACTCCCTGAAATATCTGATGTGATTCAGTGTGGTCAGTGTAGACAGCTGTTACCTGCCTCTGTCATGTGCATGATTTTTCTTCCCACATAAGATTTGTGGGACAATAATCACTTTGTTGATGTGTTGTGGTCAGAAATTACACTGATGGTTTGCCACATGAGCAGATACAAGACAGTATGAATACCAGTGTGATTTGTGTCCGGACACTGGTTTTCCCACTAAACTGAATCTTCTGGTTTACTTCCTTTGGCTCTCCGAGTTGCAGATTTGGGTGTTGATCTGCGAGGTCTTTCTTTTTGGGCCTCTCTTTTCTTGTTTTCCTACTTTATCCTACTTTTCCTACTTTCTACATTTGCAGTGCTGCATAGCAAACAATGAACAGTTTGTATTCTTGGATCTCAGGCAGCTGAGCTCCTCTGCCCCACCCATTTACCTATCCTTCACTCCTGCTCTAAAAGAGGAAAATATATATTTTTTTTCTCACATCAATTTACTTGCAATTTAAACTACTGTATGAATTTCAACATATGCAAAAATTTCACAAACTATCATGTCTAAGAAATGTCAGGCAATTTCTTTTTCTTTTTGTTAAGGCAAATTCTGGGTCTCACTTCTCACTCAGTTGCTGAAGTTGTAAGTTCACAATATTGCTGGGTTGGTGCAGCACCGTCTCTCACTAGACATTATAAAGGTGTATTTTGAAGAGAAAATTAGAGGTGACTAAAACCAAGGTGCTTTCTTACTGTTGGACACAAAATGTGTGGAGTACATATTTTTTGAATACACGTATCAAGAGGTGGATGAATGACAGGCTCACAAAGGCAGACATACACACACGAGATCACTCTTCTTTTCATGACTGTTGCAAGATGCCATGCAATTTCTACAGAGGGAGTTACGTGATCCTGCTTTGCTGGAAACCAATTCTTCCATTTATATTCTTCAGAGTTTCCTCTGCAATCTAAATAGTGTAAGTCTCGAACGGCTGAGTTTTTGGTTTGGGTTTTTTTTGGACTATACAGCACATACCTGTGGTATAAAAAAAGTAATTGCTATGCCTTTGTGTCTGATGCTATCAAACTCCATTTTTAACAGTCTTATTTTATCTGGGAGTATTAGGTTTGCATTTTAGATCTGTTCAAGATTTTGGATAAGTTTATCAACAGCTTTGTGCCTCAGTTTACTTCTCAATAGCAATGTTATTTATTGCCATTCTTAAGCATTTGCTGAAATGCCATTGGGAAGTGCCCATATAGATCCCATTTCAGGTTTTAGGAGGTCTTAAGTCCTTCCAGCTGAGTGGAGATTTATTCTTTACTGCTTCCAAAATAAGGAGTTTCCCCTCTTAGTGCATGCCAAGGACGTTCAGTTTCTTATTTTCACAGGAAAAATCCACAGCAAAACACAGAACTAAACCCCAGTATCTTGGATCCTAGTGCATTAGCCAGACCATAGCCTCTCCCTTCTCTACTTTCATTTATTTCTGCAACTGTGTTCTGAATTTTTTTATTTTTGTTGTTTATTTGTACATCTGCACACTGTCATCTTCTCCATGCCATCGCTTCCTTACCCCTTAAGAACTCAACAAGGACAGGAACTGGCAAAGACATGACAGTGCAGACGCAGGTCAGTTACTTTGCTCACGTTTTGGCTTTTCTTGCTCTTTTGTGCTTTCCCTTCCACTCTGCCAATCATTCAGTCAGTGTTTTTATTCTGCTGTCTAGTCTTTCAGTGAATAACTTCACTATCTGCCGGGGTCCTAATAATTCACCGCTTTTTTATTTTAATGAAAAAGCCCTATTCTCTTGATATCAGGCCTCCCAAAGCTGGGAGCGTGCAGGCTCCTTCTCATCTGCTTGTTCTCTGAAACCCAAATTCCTCAGGGATTCTGCGATCAATTATTCTTCACCCTCTGCCTCTGGTGCCGCAGCCAGTCTTGAAAGAAGGCCACTTAAAAAGAGAGAGCAGCAGCAGTATGGCTTATGAATTCCTGGCACATTGCTTTACCCTGAAGGATATATTAAACAATAAGCGTTTTTTAAACAAAGACCTCCAGTAACCTCACCACAGGCACTGGCTCTGCTGATATATATTAATTTTAGGCACTAGCTTCAAATTACCTGGCTGAAATACTACTTCTCTGCTCTTAATACTTGGTCATCAAAAAGATATTACCTCTTTCAGAAATGTTACCTGCCTTTCTGATCTGACTGTTGAAAAAGTATAAATTTGGTTTTCTCCAAGTGATGGTAGCCCGGTATTCAGCATAGGAAGCAAACCATCTCATTAAAGTCCTCAATAACAATCATGAGAAGAATAAACACTATCCAAAACTAAAAGTCATTAAATATGAGGCATCACATTACTGGTTAATGATGCACAGATTTCCCTTTTCACACTAAACATGTAGATAAGTTAATTTGTCTTAAACTTTCCTCAGACTTTTACACAGAACTGCTGAGATTGTTTAGACTCTTATTTATCTGTCCAAAGGCAGTAAACATTCATGATTTGTCTCCTAGGGATTGTGCCAGGCATTTGCAGTAGGAGAACTGTTGGACAGTAACTGTAAGTGGCTGCATATAATTATAAGCTGGGATTTTAAAAAATATTTGACTTTGTCCAAACCATAGTCCCTCAGTACTGGGGAGGAGGGATTTATAATTGTAATATTCCCAGTTCCTGTCTTCAAGAGTCAAGACAGCTTCTAGTCACCATCATCAGGAGTGTGTCTGGACTCCCAGTTCTGTGCCTAGTTAGCTGGCCCCATGGACTTTGTGGGCAGGGAGGCTGTGGCTGAGCTGTTGGGGATGTGGACAGTTGCAACTTCCTCTGTGTTATAACCAAGGCTGGGCTGGCTGAGATGGGAGATGAAGGGCTGGATGTCCTTGGGAGCTGCAGGGTCCTTCTGGTCATAGAGAGAGAAGTAAAATGTGCTTAACAGAGTAAGCCTCATTTAAATGGGTTTTTCGTGGCTGTGGGTGGCTTTTTTTTCTTTTTTTCTTTCGGACTGAGAGGAAGAAATTGCTCAGCAGCTTGTTCTTTGCAGAACCTAGGAAGGAAGGACTGCTTGCAAATTGCCTTCAGAGACCAAACTGCTCAGTAATTTGAGGAGAAACCTAAGCAACAGCTCAGGAAGAAGTAAGGCACTAGGCAGTCTGTAAAATCCCACACAACTGGGGTTGAAATGTTTCGTTTTTAACTTCTGTGCTTGGTAGCTAGTGCAGGAAGGAGAGAATAGGAGGTGGTATGTGAGAGTACGAGGGGAAAGTCCCATAGAAAAGACCACAAGATTATTTTTCCTCTCAGATATGTTTTGTGGCACTTCTATCTTACAAATAAGCTCCAGACTTGTCTTTATTTCACGAGGGTGGAAGGAGGGATGGGAGGACTTACAATTAAGGACTAATTATGAAATATGACATAATACAGTTTTGTAAATTGAAATAACCCCATAGCCTCAATAGCTTGATCAGCTGAGTTTATAATCAGTGCTAATAATCCCTTCCATAATGTCCTGGTTTCCAGCAGGGACGGCTATTCCATCCCATGTGCGCCAGGCCCAGGGGCGGCAGGGAGCTGGCCAGGAAAGGGAGGGGGCAACGACAGGAGGTGGGCATGGTGACAGCACAGTGTCGGGGTTTTTATCTGAGCGACTGGGACCGGGGAGGGGTTTGTAACGTCGGTGGCGGTCGGGACAGCGTGGGCTGCAGTCAATATCGTACTCATGTTTGTATTCCCCTATCTGTGTTATTGTTTCCCTGTAATACTTGTTGTTCTGTTAAACAGTTTTTCTTTTGTTCCAACCCACGACTCTGCCTTTTCCTTCCGATCCTCTCCTCGCCGCTGTGGGGAGTCAGAGCAAATGGGCTGCCACGTGGCTCTTTGTTGCCGCCGAGGCCAAACCACGACACATAAACAGCCAAGCAAGGCTGTATTTTCCTGAGATGCCTTTGCACATGTTTTGAGAGGAAGGCTGGTCTCTGCTGTATCTGAGTGTAATTTTTGAATGATGAATGGGATTCAAGAAAATAGGCTGTATTTCAGGACAATTTTAGTTGCCCTGGATTTTGGAAAGACAGTCCAGGACCCCTGTATTCATTAGTGTTAACTACAAAAGAATCCTGCAGCTATGCCACTGGAGCCACATCACAAGATTATAGTCCTATGTGTGATATTGCTGCATCTTTATTTTGCCTATTACGTGGAAGGTAAATTATTTCCTTCTTTGATGCATTCAAAAATGTATAATTAAACATCCAGCAGTGTTTGGAATTTATATTAAGGAGTATCAGAGGCTTCCGACATCCTGTAGAGCTGGATGCTAGCTCAAGATTCCCTCTGCAGCCTTGAATTGCAACTTAACCTATTACGATGAGACGAATGTCATCATTCCTCCAGGCCCATGGGGGAGTAGGGATGGTCTGATTTCTTAATGGCTTTCTGATGCAGTTACCGAAGGGATGTGTATGCCTATCTGCTTGCAGGATTAAGGAAGAGTTGTGCAACATGCATTCATAGTGAAGAATATAGAAACAAACTTTTCCAGAGTTCAGTTGTATCCCAGGCCTGTCTTAGTCTTAGACGATGCTGCTTCATTGCAGTCATTAGACTCCTATCTTTGCCTGCTGAATAGGCTCTTAAGTTTCACATTTAGAGTGTGGTAATTACCTTAATCATATTGTAGTATAGAAGAAACTTCAGTGAGGAAAATAAAACCATACCACTCTTGTTGGGCAAACTTTATTTCCTTTAATGTTCTGTGTTTGTGTCTTATTGCCTGGACCTCTCCCACTAATAAGCTTTTAATGACTGTTCCCACTGATATCGTAGCAGCAGATTCTTTGCATGCTGTCTTTGTTTCCTAGAATAAAATCAATTAAGCTCCTTGTCTCTCTGACCTCATCTTGTATTAAGGCTCAGCGCAACAATTAGGAGCACATTATGGTGTTCATTCTTTTATAATTTTGGTTCTGCAGACATTGCGGCAAGTCAGGTGTCAGTGCAAAGATTAACTTTGATGCAACACAATGTAGTATAAGTATTAAGTATTCAGTGATCTAATTACTATACTCATATGATTCACTTTTGCAAAAGCGATTTAATGAGCCTGTGACACTTCTCAACAGCCCTCTTGAATTTTTTTCATGAGTATTCTATTGGACAAAGTTACAAATTTGTGGCAAGCAATTTTAAAGATTTTCACAAACTTAAAAATTTGAGCTGTTGGAAAGGTGCTTCTAGAATGCGATGTTGTATTTCAACAAGCAACTACATTTTTGTTGCTTTTTGAAATGTTTTGTTTCCAAATTAACTTAAAGAAAGTTGAGCATTTCAAATGGAATATTTTCCTGATAAAAGTTTTGAAGAAAGTTAGGGGCCTTTTTCTGTTAAAATTGCTTCAAGATATTTTTTACCAACTTTAGAGAAAATGTTCTTCAGTTACTCTAGCTAATGGCATGATCACTTCATTGCTGTAGAGAAAATCAGCACTCCCCTTTGCATTCTTTTTTAAAATTCCTTTCAACTTTAAGCAGGTTATGGAACCTAATTGATCAGCTTCTGCAATCTTTTGCTGCTAATTGGCTACATGTCAGATGATAAAGGGAATAATATCAGTTCCCATCATTTCACAGGAGACACTTTGTACTAGATATTTGCTTTTCTCATCAAATGCAGCACATGTGGTTCTTCTGTAATAAGTCCTGTGAGCAACCAGGAGAAGAAAAAGGGTAAAAGAGCATCTGAATTTAGTTTGTTCACTTGCGATACAGAAAAGTAGTCCTGTCCTACACCTATCAAGATTTAATTAAAAAATGAAAAGAACAGAAACAAATTGAATTGCAAACTTTGTCATGTTATCATCAATTCTGCCTTGGCGGTTTCTCGAATATTGAATAAATTGCTGTACTTGCTGTGATAGCCTCTGTTGAAAACTTTGGTGACATTTCACTTTGAGAAAGGAATTCATTGTTCCCCCCCAAATGTGATGTTCTGAAAGTCAAATTTCCCTTTCATGTCTGTAAGCAAAATTTTCAAAGAATTTTTTTTAATAATTGGACAGAGCTATTCATAGGACTTCATTTTCTTCAGAAAACTCTGACTTTGTTTATGACTAGAATATGGCTTGTAAAAGTGAACAACAAAATGTCTGGATTACAAGCATATCTTGCCTCTCTTACTGTGAGAAAACTGAAGGCTAGGTTTAATTTTTTTCAGTTTGGCATGGTAAAGGGCGGCACTTTTCTGAAACCATATGGGGACCATGCCCAGGATGGAACCATGAATCAGAGTCAGCTTTTCCCACCTTTGACTCTACTGTCACTTCACCGATCTGACACAATGCTGTACCTCCTAGAACACACAGGTCATTACCACGGGAAATGGATGGCAACAGGACACCCATCATTATTACTCCACCACTTCCCAGCCCCTGTTTTCAAACACAAGTGACCCAACCTCTAGCCCCAGTGTAGGTAGCAATGACAGAAGAGTCACAGAATAGAAGGGACCTTCAGAGTTCATCTAGTCCAATTCCCCTGCCAAAGCAGGTTCAGCCTAGAGCAGGTTGAGGAGGAACCCTTCCAGGCAGGTTATGAATATCTTGAGAAAAGGAGATTTCTCAGCCCCTTTGAGCAGCCTGTTCTAGTGCTCTGTCACCCTCAAAGAAAAGAAGTCTCTCCTCAAGTTGAGATGGAATTTCCTGTGTTCCAGTTTGTGCCTGTTGCCCCTTGTTCTGTCACTGGGCATGACCAAGGAGTCTGGCCCCATCCTCTAGATGCCCATCCTTTAAATATTTATAATCAGTTATGGGGACATATCTGATGATAATGGGAAAAGGACTGTAAAATACTGCATAAATACAGGGCTGTGATCCTCTTCCGGACTGAAACATGTTGCTTTTCAAAAGGAAAAAAGTCAGCTCCACAAGTAACATCTGAGACTGATAGCTGTGCTTCTACATACTGAGTGGTGGGTTTTTTCCAGTTTGTGTTATGGAGTGTTTAACATACAGCCTAGTCTTAACGTATTTGTGAAACAGAGAGTGACAACAGATCTGCAAAGTGTCTGAATTTCTGGAATTTGTAGAAATGTTGTTTGGTTTTCTCAATAGCAAGCAGAGATGGTCTCTTGTCTGAATCCTGACCAGCTCTCAGGAGACTGTGAAAATAAGGGAACTATGGAAATCATTTGATCAAATCTTCCCTCAATCATTATTTTAGTGGATTGGTGGTATTCTGCCCGGAACATATACAAAAAGAGCTAAAACACTACATAAGTAACAGGAACGCCCAATATCACTGACTGAAATTTTGGCCAAATGTTATATTGACTAGTGTGGTCACTAGCTGTCTGGGGTGCAGTTTAGGAAAGTACAGAGCTTTTCTATTTGGGTAAGCAACATCTCTTTAAGTAGAGAAAGAAATGTTTATGCTGAAAGTGATTTTTGGGAAGAGGGAATAGTTTTCTGACTGATTAGCTCACTGAGAAGATGCAGCCTAGTCCCAGGTTGGGTACTAAGTAGACAGCTGCCTGACTTCTCAAACAGCTTGCACAATCTAGTCCTCATTATTTCCGGGCAGGTATCTGAAAAACCAACTTGTTCAGGCTTTGACACAAACTCTAATTATGAGATGGAACAAAGAAACAACCCATTGTTTCAAAGCGGAATTGAGTTGTGATTATTCTATTGATGCTAAAACTTGCTTTGATACAGTAGCATCCCACATTACAGCTACTAAAATTCTTACAGGGCCTTACAGTCTCCTAAGCAACTGCACACTCTGCTAACAGGAAGAGATTATCTGCTTTAGAGAGGTGCAGAAAGAACCTCTGTCGCTGCTGGTGGCTACAGTAGCTGAAAAGAGGGTAAAGAAAATTAATACATGTATTTTAATAGTATTTAATGTAGAGGACATAGTGATGGTAAATACCTGAAAATTGAAAACAGAGGAAGACAGAGTAATTTTGTGGCTGCCAAAGGAAGTGTTATTTTAACACCTATAGACTTGAGCATACAGCTGGGAAAGAATAGTTTGTGACTTATAACATCAAGAAAATCTCAATAGTCCGCGGTGTTCAAGAACGTTCTAACCTGTTGGCTATGCCCGAACTGAAGAGCTGATGGAATGACCTGTAATTCTTTTTGCATCCTCCCATTATATTCAAATTCTGCTTATTCTCCCATAAGTGATGACTCTATTGACATAAATGGAACTTTCTTGGAAAATTCCACCTCATATGAACCTTTTCTTCTGTCTTATTTATTCTGTTTATTTCTGCCTTCCCACTCCAACTCGTACGACAAGGTTATCAAAGAAATTAGATGACTTGTTTTTCTGTGGGAATTCACAGGGTTCACAACTGTTATGCAAGGCTTCTCTATACCGTAAAAATCTTTTTGTTTTACTTAGCCAGACTTAAAACATTTAAGGTTAATTATTTTTGAAGTCCCTCCAAATGAAGTGACAACCATAACTGTGCTATTCTTAACTCTGATCATTATATTTCTCTAAAAATAAAAGCTCAATATGAGATCCATTTAAAATTGTGCACCTGGGGAACCTCTGATTACTGCCTATGGTATTCAAGACTATTAAAATATTCACAGTGCATATGCCTCTTTCTAGCTCCTTGCTCTGACAGAGAATTTCAACTCCTTGAGGACCGGGAAGGAATAAATGTGCTTACTGTGGTGCCCAGGTACAGACCTGGGTTACTTAGGCGGGTGGTGTGTCTTCAGTGGTGAGACAGATCCTAAATAAAGAAGTTATTGCCTTTATGAGGCATTTCAGGTTGTGAACTCTTCCTTTGCCTGAGAAAGAAACTGTTTGGTCATCAGAGCAACTCTAGCAGCACAGAGGGGGCTGGTTTTGTTAAGAAGACTCTTTTTCTGATGCAGGGGTTTTCATCTGTGCTGTAATTTCTAGGCTCAGCCTCACTACAAACTCAAATATCACAGTGTAAAAAGAAATTTGATTTCCTGCAGCACTTTTTTCCAGTCTCTTTGGAACTCTCTCAATGCAAGGTTTCCTGCAAATCCACTGAATGTGTTGCCCATTCCATGAAAATGCCAATGTATATTCATGCCTTGGAGCACTTGCCTTCTGTGTTGTTCTGTCTTAGTAGCAATATGAAGCCTGAAGGATCAGTAGCACTTTTATATATATTAGCCAGAAGTGGAAGCTAGGGCAATAAATAAATGCTTGTTCCCTTTTTTTCAGTAAGACCAAAACCATGTCAATGCACTCAAATAGCAGCTATTATGTGATTGTGACTGAAGAAAGACTAGAATCTATGTCAGGGTGAGAAGGAAAGAATCAGTCCAGAAGCAAACTGGCATTCAGAGGGGAGCTATACCTTATAACACTTCCTGGGTCTGTCAGACAGTGAAATGAATTCAGGCTACCTCTGGATTATAGTTTGCGCTATACTGGATTCATATTTGGTGGATTATTTTTTTACTTTAGTTAATGTGCAGTATTTAGTATTTGTCCCTGTACAACTTGAGCTATCTTAATGCAACTAAAAACTTAAGGGAATCAAAGGTGTTGCCATGTTCACATATTGTACCATAGCAGCATTGGAAAAATAATTATTTATTGAAGTTCCCTTTCCCTCACTTATTTAGGCATTACAGAGAAAAACTATTAAAATGCAATAAAGTTTAAGCAGATAAATAAACTAAAGAGCTGAACCATAATTATCTCTTGCTCAAATGATGCACAAGCAGCATATGAAGCTACCAAATAAATGATACGAGTCATTGGATAGTATATTAGGACACTGAGGAAATTTAGATACAGGACCTGATAAAATGCTACTGACATTAATGAAAAAATGCTACTGACATTAATGAAATTGAACTCAAAAATAATTTTTGTGTAGTAGTCCTAATATTCTGTAGGATTTAGTCTGTAATTTTTAACCTGCCCTAACTAAATATTAGCAACGTGCATACTTTGTATTTCAAGACTAGCAAATCTGATTTTTGAAAAGCTATTGGTTCCAATGGCTTTTCACGCACACAGGCATATGCAGAGGAGCAAACAAAAGTGTAGTTCTGTCTAATTACTGCTGCTGTTGGCTTACCTTGTTGTTGCTGTTGGTAGGAGAATAATTGTGTTAAAGGCTTCCATCATTTCTCTGGAAATATTTTTTTCTTTCCACTGACTGCTCACCTTTTCAGCCTAAATATTTATTGGTTTCAGTGTTGCGGTGATTTATTTCTATTTGTTTTTAATTTTCTTGTGCAGTGTTTCAAATGGTACCACACGCTATGAATGGCTTGGTGTTAAATTATGTAGAGGTGCCACGTTGCTCTTGAATGCATGTTTTTGATGAGGTTATTAAAACTCTGACAATACAAATTACCATAGCAACAAAAAACATAAATTCACAGCCTATTCCAACCTCTGAAGTATGAAAATATTTTAAAGCACTCAAACACTTTGCAGCATAGCACAGCTCACATGGCTTGGCTTGCAGTTCTTCACTGTGTCCTAAAATGTATCACTATTCGTTGGTCCTTGATCTCTAGAACAGGGAGATAGTCATGACTCTGTTCCTTTTTTTTTTTCCCTAAATGTAAAGTATTTGTTCCAGCTCACTACCTTGCTGATGACTTCCTCCCTGACCTTCAGGTGGTAATTGCAGTATGGTACTTACACAAACAAAAAGAGAAACAAATTTCTGACCAGGACTGTCTTTGTTGCTGATGGTACAGTGGGGCTGTAATTTTGATTACCATCTAAGGGTTAAGGCAATAACTTCTCATTTTGGTTTTAATGTTTTAAGAACTCTATTTTTGGAGTAGTCTCTGTTGTGCAAGGTGCTGTGAAAGTGCTATAAATCCATATTTTATAAGAAGCTAGTAGTTAACAAGTCTCAACACAGCACTGGAATCCATGAGTATTTGCTTTACAGCAATGGAAAAGTTGAAGGTAGAACTAGGATCAGGAGAACTGTTTCCATTTTCCCCAGTATATTTCATAGCCGTTATTGTACTACTAATCAGCATTTGGTGATTGTAGCTAATTTCATTGGCACCTATGCTTTATTTGCTGGAATGTGAAGCATGAAATTTAAAAGCCACCTTTTCTCTCCATGTTCAGATTGACCTTGATATATGTTGAAAATTATTGTTGCAATACAGAATGCTTTGGTTGAGCAGGATAATGCGTGAATCTGTAGGAGACTAACTGAGAAAAGAACCCAAGTTCTAGGTTTTTGATACCTCTCTGGTTATTGATGTAAGTAGTTGCAGTGAAATCAATGGTATAGTCATAGAATAAAGAAGAAATGATTTGGACTGAATTCTTACAAGAACAGGAAAGTAATGGGCATTATTTTCTGCCTTTGTGTTTTATAGGACAGGTTTGTATTCCAAGGTTTATGGGGACATTAGATGCTGACCATATGGTCTATTAAGGTAACCCTACTCTTTCTATCTAATGTTTCTGTTGTGAAATCACAGTGCATCAGATAGTTTTAATCTGGAAAGATGTCTCTATTTTCCCAAGACCTCCCTTTCTGTACTGATGTTTAATACCACAGCCTATATAACTTGCCTGGCAACGTGATTATTTTTCTTCATTAAAACACTGTACACTTAACACTGCATGTATTTGAATGCTCAGATACACCATCCAGGTTTCCTACCTTTTATAAATAAACACTCTGTCCCTTTACCAGACAAGGACATTAAAGCTATCAGCAGGTGATGGGGTTTGCCTCAGGTTTGTTCGTTGGCTGAAATGTACAATATGAATATATTTTACAGGTGGATACAGTGAAACATATACTGAAAATAATAATATATTATTACTCTTCTGGTTCAATCATAAACAAGTAAATAAGAATAAGGATTCAACAGCAAAGTACATTTTTTAAAAACCTCTGTAATCTCTTTTTGTCCCTGAGTCTAAATATAGGTCTCATAATCAGATTTATTTTACTGAAAGAAAGTGTTAATTTTAAACAATTTATACCATTTAAAATTTTTAAATAGTTTTAAACTGTTTATTGCTTCATTATAGACTGTACTTCAATTTCAGAACAAATAGCATTCCTAATCTCCAGAAGCTATAATGTGGAAGATTCTGCTTTACAGATCGATTGTTTTATTCCTGTGTCTAAATACCAGCAAATAACACAGTAAGTCTTCACTTGTTGAAGACTGAAGTAAATATCTCCTGAGACAAAAGTTCTATATGTAATTAGAACTAGTGATGTATTTTACATTTCTAATAGTTACAACACTTTCAAATTCACTTTTTTTCAATGTTTCTATCTTTCAGCACAAAATTGGCACAATTGTACTAAGTAAATGATGACATTCTTATCATAGCTAGAGATCAGCCATAAGATACTCTGTTTAGTTATCAGTAAAGGATCAGATTTACTCTATTTTTTGTTTCTTCTGCAAGTGAAAAGCAGTGGCTTGTTCTGTTTCCTTTGCTGGCATTAGCTTTCAGGGACCAGCAAGAACCTAACTTCTTCTACAGTATCATGGGACAAACAGTGAGTTTTAAATGAAAATTGCAGTTGTCTTATTAGCAACATTAAAAGAAGAATTCTGTTAGTGTCAAACTTGCCCTAAACAGTTGTGGCAATGCATGAGTTACTCTGTTATCTGTTCTGTATCAAAGAACTGAAGGATTATCCTACCAACCAACAACCAAAATTCTGCACTAGGGGTTTTCCAAAGAACTGAAACGAACTCTGCAGTGGTTGTAAAGAATAGAAGGTAGGAAATATAAAGCCACAACAAGGACTTTTTTCTTTTTAAAAAAAGCTCTGGGAGAAACTTGAGAAACCACAGACCAGCAAGTCTGACTTCTGTCCTGGACAAAATGGTAGAAAACTGTAAGAAATGGAATTGATAGATGCCTAGATAAATATAATGGAGAAGAGACAACATTGTTTTTGTAGAAGAAAGTCATATTTCACAAATCCATTAGAGTGCTTTGATGGAATCAATAAATATGAGAAGAAAGGTGATCTGGTTTGTGCTGCCTTAGATGGATTTCCAAAAAAACTTTCAAATAAGATTCATCATCAAAATTCTGAAAGTAACTGAGCTGTCATGGGCTAAGAGGAAGGTTCTTTCTGTGGACTAGCTTCTTTAAGAACTAGGAAACAAAGGATTGATGTCCAGTTTTCGTAACAGAGAGAGATTATCAGTGGCTTCTCACAACAGTGTGTTGCAAATTGAACTAGAAATGGTTGAACAGCAAGCTGAAATTTTTTTCTGACCTAAATAGCTCCCCAAGGAGGACAGTATTCTGAACTAAGGAGCTTAATAGTGGAATAATTTAATTTGTTAACAGAGTAATTATCCAGAGTTGTGACTACTCAAGGGAATTATACTGGAAAGCCACAGAGAAATGGAGCTGTCGGCTTTTTCAGTCAAGACCTAAAACTATGGACCACTGCAGCATTAAATCAGATATTTTACTAACACTATGGTCTGTTTTGCTGTTTCTTTCTTTCTTTCTTTCTGTCTCTCTTTCTTTCTTTCTCTCTTTCTCTCTGAGTGGTTCTGTTGAATGCCTATCAATGTCTAGAACCACTAACTGGACTGCAGACTGGAAAAACTTTCAAAGGGAAAAAATCTGGAGTTCAGCCTCTGAAGTTATTTCTGTATCATGTATGAATACTGGAAAGTGCTGCTGGTCCCTCCAATCTCATTTTCATGCTGGTTTAAGGAATAAAATGATCATAGATTCTGATTCAAGATCACAGAACCGTCTCTGAATTCAACCCCTGTCCAGACAATGAAGGTGACTCTCTAAGGGAGTTTTCTCTTTGTTTTAATTTCGATAGGAATACTCAGAAAAAGGTTTATGCAAGGTTCTGTGTTCTGGGAAAAGGTGGGAACTGACTAAAGGAATAATCAGAGTGAGACGTGATGGTGGAAATGGAGGTTAAAAGGAATATGATGGGACTAGATCTGCAAGGAGAATAATTTCAGAGAATTATTTGACATCACAAAGCACTTTATTTTCTTTCCCCCACAGTAAACTTGAATGATCTTAATGACAGAAAATGAGATCCAGCAGGTGTAAACTACAGCAGTTAAATATTCATGAGTGAAAGTAGGAGGAGGAACTGAATTTAAGTACAGGGGTCAGTACGGGGTAAGATTCTTCAGGGCACTAAAGCAAAATAGCTGTCAGACTGCAGTGAATACGGTGATGAAAAGACAGCTTGAAAGAAAATGGTAATGGTCATAAGTCAGCTTATAGGTAAAACTGTGAGGAAGAGAGGGATTGAAAAATGCTCTTGAAATGTGGCTGAACCATTTCCAGGGATATGAAATTTTGTGCCAGAGACCTCAACAGAAGCACTGGAGCAGAATTCAGAGGAAATAGGAAGACATGGAGGGATTGACTTCTTACCTTCTGCCCATTTCCTAACATACTTGGTCACTGTTGATAAACCTGCAACCTTTCTTGCAAGTAAGGGTCTCAAAACAGATAAAATTATTAAAATTCTGAGGGGTAGTTTTTCTTCCTGATTTTTTTTTTCTAGGGAATGTCAGTAGGAGAGGAAAACGATCCAGTGCTAAACCAGTGAGATCAAACATTCAGAGTAAGAAAAATAAGCTGGAGAATTCAGACTGAGGACTGGCTTTGTGGCACGATTTGAAGAAATGCTTGACTTCCTGATAGTAGAACAAGACTGATTTCACTCAAGTCTCAAGTAATATATTTGTGTGTTGGGAAAATTTGATGATGCCTTCTAACAAGTAGCTGTGTCAAATATTGTCTGGAAAACTCAGGATGATCAGATGTTACGAAAGCCTTAAAAACTTCAAAATAGCAAAAGTTCAGGTAATCTGGCCTAGCAAACCTTTGTAAAACTACTGCTCAGTAGACTAAATCCAGAAGGGATTCTTGCTCCAAAAATATTATGGCAGTATGCATTTCTGTGCCATTATGTATCTGAGGAGCATGCGTTATAAAAATTCAGTGAAAAAATCTCTGAACAAGTTAACTGAGGATCTAGGGTGGGTGAGTGTCAAGGAAATAAACACAATTGCTTTCAGTTATAAGATGCATCACCATCCAGTAACATCTAGATTTAAATAAAACATGGCATAGATGCCCTTTACAGCACAGCTTTTTATTTTTCTATGAATTGTGAACCCAGCCCTTCATATCCTGTATCAGCTCTCAGATATGTTCTTCTCGTTCTCTTATTGGTGTCCAACACCATACCCTGTCTTACTCTCCCCACAATTATTCCATATTTCTTATGGAATATTCTGGCCCCTTCATGTTTAACTTGAAAAGGAATAATTAGTGCATCTCTGCATATAAGTCCGTGATTCAAATATTTTCTTCCTTTTCTGGTGTATCTGACAAAGCAGCACAGCTGAAGTTTTGAAATGGCGAAGTTAGAGTTTCCAATTCAGGCAAGCTATTAGAAATGGATCTTCTCGCTGTTCTTGGAAGGGATCAGGATGGAGTTCCTGATGACCTTCAGAAGGTTTTAGGGATCAGGGCTTTTTCATTTTATCTGCAAGTGCACAGACTTCTAATCTTCCCCTTCCTGAAACTTTCAGCTGACATCCCTCAATATACTACTGTGCTGGGAAACTTGGCCGCACAGACAAAAATCTCAGTCTAGACTTTTTTTAAGCATGTCTGCAAGGATCCATAAAAAAAAAAAAAAAGAAAAAAAAGAAGAGGTGTAATTTTTAAGAAATCCCTTCCAAACTTCTCAAACTACCCTCCCCATCAGTAGCTATTTGAGAAATGTAGGGCTTTGGATAACAAGTTTGGGGGTTGATTATTTGCTGTTGTTTTGGGTTTTTTTAGTGTGTTTTCATGTAACAAGATATTCAGAAACAAGAAGGTCTTCAACTTCCTTCTTCAGCTGAACAATTTATGAACAAAAAAATGGCATCAGAGCTATTGACTGATCTCCTGCTTTATGGTCTGTGAGTTTTTATACTCGATCAGAAGGTCTCTAATCAGTAAGTGTTGGTTAAAGATCCTTAGAAGGTAAAATACTTCAAGAATATACCACACAGGAAACTTCAGAAGGGTGATTTTTACTGAGTTTTTTCAGACTGCCCTGGGGCACTAATATATGCCTTGACCCAAAATAGCATTGTACAGAGTTTCAGTTCAATGGGTATGCCAGAATGTTACCCTCTCAAAAGTCTTTGAACACAGCTTTAATAAAGGAGGTGAGGGCAGGAGAGTCTTCCATTCCTGCAGTTGCAATTTGAAACTATTTTGCCATTTTTGCATTTGTAAATACAGATACTAAAGACATTCCAGATCTGGATGTATATTGGAGCCTTCATAAGAAAACAGAGTTTCTCTCCAAAGGCATAAGGAATTCTGTTTGCAAGGATTGGAATGACTTGGGGGTCTTTGAAAGTGTTCAGTTTGATTTAAAGCAGTCTTTTTCGTCTGGTAACCTTATGTAGTGTGCATCCACAGAGGAAAGGAGAGGAATTCATTCACTAAATGTTAATACACTAAAGAAATGAGAAAAATTGACCCTGCCCTTAAAAGATCATTACAGAAAGTTGAATCACGCTTTCTATGACATTTGACGTGCTAGAAATAAAGCTGTCATCAAGTGAATTAAACCAAGAAAGTACTAGAAGACTTTCTGGCTCTCCTAAGATTTCAAATATTACTTGAGAATATTGGCTTTCTGCTACTGTTTTAGACTGGACAGTGTTCATATATCCCAGCCAAACACCCCGGTGCCCAAAGCCCTAAATGCATAAAGATATTCCCTCTGTTTCTGAATTTTGCAGTAAACATAAGTGTTTGACATCCAGCTCATGCACATGATTTAATGAGCTCTGTGTAACCTACCAGTAAGCAAATGCAGTTAGATCAGTTCTTTTGCTTCCCCACTCAAATGTTATGGAACGCTGGGGAAAGAAATGGAGCGTTTATGACAAAATTTTCAATCTGTTTACACTTTTGGATGAATGTTAGTTAGATGCAGAAGCCTGGAAACACTGGGTATTATCTTGCATTTATAAAGTATATACGGTTCCAAAAGATTCCCAAGCATGTTATAAAACTGAATGGGATTTTCAAGAGGAACTTTTAGATAAGAATAAAATCTGCTGGGGAGGGAAAAAAGCAGATGAAAAAAATCTATTGCCCCATTTTTCAAAATATTTGCAGAGGGTAGTTGGATTATTTTTCCCTGCACTGATAAAGATATTTGCCACTCATTTTGCAGTTTCTGTCAGAGTTCTTTAAAACACTTCTAAGAGGTGAGCGTCACTGCCCCTTTTTTGTAGAAAAGGAAACTGAGGCAGAAGGAAATTGAGCGGAAATAACTGCAGAGGCAGTGATTCATCTGCTATGGGTCTGGCCTTTAGGTAAGGTTTAGGAGGCAGGATTTAAATTTATATAAATCTCTGTAATTGCTCAGGAATTAATGGAGATAGGGCGCTTTAAAGCACCTGAGCATCTGGCCACAAGTTGTGATACTTGTTTGTGTGTGGAACTGATCACATTTGTTTTGCCTTTAGAGCAAAAAAGTAGTAGTTAACTGAGCAGAGTGCCACTATGACTGGTCTTTGCTACTGTCCCTTCAGAAGGAATTCCTAGATTGAATTGGGCATTGCAAGACAGAGTAGTTTTTGGAATTCATACGTTTTTTTTAAAGTTCAAACCAGCGACAACGTGGACCTAGAACCAATACCACTTTATTTGGTGCTGTTGTCTCTGTGAAATGTCCATCATGCCTTGGCCAAGGCTATATTTTCTAATACATATAAAATGTATTTTCTTTTTCTAAGATAAATTTTCTAATACATACCTGTATATGTATATTTGCATTTCTTTTTAAGTTTTTTTTTCTCTTTTTGAAGAGAGTTTTCCCCTATAGAGATGAAAACCTGGTAAAAGAATGGAAGAAAAATGTGCTAGTTGAACTAAAATGTTTTGTATTCTCTGTTACCTTATTAATCATCGTTGGCTGGATGTTTTCTATGGAATCAGCAGATTTTATTTACAGTAGAGGCTTGTTAAATACATAATCATGCACTGCACAGAAATAACAAAACCTGCAACTAGGATTAAGAATTACTCCTGGCCAAGGAATAAAGGCTGAAAAGACCTAACTTCCTCTTGTTCCCAATCTATTAATGCTAACTGTTAAATGATGCCAGTAGAGGATAGATTCTAAATGAATTTTTTTATAGGAGCTGTATTTGAATCTTGCAGGTATTTGCCACATTTAGAGTGCTGTGTGGGGAGAAGGTGCCAGACTGGCCACTTCTTGTGACCTCGTTAGTCCCCAACACAGGCAAAAGTGACCCAGATGATTGGCACCATCCTGGTAGATCACAGGGGAAGAGATAATTATTGAGAAGGGACTCATAGATCTTTATTCCGTTAGATGGCATAAAAATATGAGCCAAGCTGTACATATCCTTACACAGCTCTTGTAATGTGTGATTCCCATTTTCTCTGTGAAAATTGGAAAAGAGGATAGATGAAATTATTCACCCAAGTTTACACAGATTTTAACTAAGGAGTTTCACCTAGATCACTCTATTCTTAATCCATACCATATCCAATTCCCTACCTCATAAGACTTCAAACTTCAGTTTGATAGGACCACAGGTACTATACATAATTACTATTTACAGGTAATAAAAAGATAATGCAGGGTATTACATACTGTAGTACTTCCTCTAAATAGATCTTACTCCTTTTGCACAGCTCAAGCTGCAAGCTGTGTGTTAGTCAGACACTTTCTCTCCCTGCTGTTCCCCACCGATCACACACACTGCTCCAGAGCGAGAAACTCACCGTTTTGTCTTTTTTTGAGTGGAGCAGCTGAATGTTGTGTATTAGCAGAAAAAGGTGCTGCAATAGTTTTGTGGTCAGAAAGTAGTGTCCTTCTCTAGGAGTGAAAGCTTTTAGAAATTTAGACTGTTGTACAGGAAACAAAAGAGAGTGTTTCCATAGCTACTTACATTTCATCATGAAATTGCTCCTGGGAAATACTGGAAATCAGGGGGCTTGTCCTCCTCATAACCCTAGAATCCTGTATGTATACTGTCCTTCTAAGACTATGCATACAAAAATGAGATGCTTTTGTTTACAAGTTTTCTAAGAATACCTCAAGAGAGCATGATTGAAAGCAAAGCAAGAAGGATGCAAATGGTTGGGCAGTTTTTATTGAAAATTAAATTATCTTTCAGCAACTTAACATTATTTTTAAGTAATTCTGTTCCGTGAGAAAGGTTTTCACCTGAACTGTGGCTGGGGGGATCTCAGAGACACCTGCACCTACAGTGAAAGGAAAATAAGTTCTTCTTGTGGCAAAACATAAAAAAGGTGGCAAAGTCCAAGACATTATAGCAATCTAAATATGAAATACATTATGCAGTGTTTAAATAAATCAGTATCACAAGGGACTGAGTACTTTGGGGAAAGATTTGACCCCCTTTCTTCTTGAAGAAGAGTCTTCTCTTACTGGCATGATGCTCCCCTTAGAATACTTACACCTTTTGAACGACTGAATATGCTTAGAGATAAAATAATAACCGATTACACACAGTGCATTTTTATTAACACTGTGGTAATGCAGGTCACCTTCAAAAATAGATTCCTTTTAGAAAACAAGGAGAATGGCAGTCAAGCTATGACTGTAGGCAGATAATTATCTTAAATGCTTATTGTTTATTTTGTTTTTATAAAATAATACATTAGACTAAGTTTTCTTTTAATGACACTGAAGGGAGGCTGGAGGTTTTCAGATAAAAGGAAAATGTTTTCATGCAGTTTTCAACCAGGATTTGTGAATTATTCTTAGTTCTATGTATTCCTTGGTCTCCTTTGTAAAGTACTGGGGCTGATAGTGTTAGCCCTATTTACAGATGATGAGGAAGTGTCGAAGGAACTTAATAACTTGCCCAGGAAGTTCAGTCAAATTAATTGATAACATACAATATCAGAACAGAAGTGGGCTTAGGCCCCACAAATTCAAGCAGGCAGGTTTCCAAAGCCACGCTTAATTCTGAAGAGAAACCATATCTATTTGCACAATTACTGCAAGATGGATTTAAGGTTAGAGTGTATTCCACCTCCATTTCTGTTTTCCTGTACTTGTGGTTAACAGAAATTAATACATTTGGGGTGTGTATGGGTGGGTGTGTGTGTATGTGTGTGCATTATGCTGCTTTTGTTGTTTTTTGATTGTATGTTGTAATAATGTCTGTGTCTCAAAGAGAAATAGCTACAGCCAAGTGGGTAATACACAAATATTTGGGGAAATTTTAGGACAGCAGTACAGAAATTTATGATTTTACCATTGCCTATAACATCGTTATCCTGCTGCACAGCTTCTTGGCATGACTGTTTCGGAAATGGCTGTGGAACCAATTAATAATAAATTATTGATATTGGCAGCTCCTGTTTAATTTTTCCCAGCTGTTAGTCAGACATGCCACATTTCTTGAATTCTGTTGCAATTTATATAAATGGCAGAATTCATCATGAGGACAAACAAGGTATTTTTCTACACCTCTTTGGTTTCAGTACAGGAAAGTACACTCCCAGGGTCCCTTATTGAAGTGACAAAGTGATTCTCTCTGGCCTAGTCTAACCTTTTAGTGTGTTTTTTCCTATCCCAGAAGAGTTCTGGCCACCTTCTTGGTGGGAAGTTGCTAACATAAAGAATTTGAAACAACAGGAGAGCGCTGTATGTTAAATCTTATTTGGAGAGGGTAAAAACACTTCAGTAGCCTTTGTTTGAGTTGTGGAAATGGCATCTGACACAGTAACTGGGATCTTCCTTGCCTTTGAGAATCTACTCATACTCCTTTTGTGGCCAGCTCAGCTCACTTGCTCTCTTGAGGTTCCAGAGAAACTGTACAGGGCTCTTGCTTTCACCCACTGCTGTCAGTAGAAGGCAGTAATTGTCTCGGACTTAACAGTCTGTGTGATCATGCAGTTGCATTTCTTTTTAAGTTAGCTGTGTTGTTAAAGAAGAGCTGCAAAACCTCAGGTCCCCAGTTTGGAAGGAAATTTCTGGGTGCAGGTCTGAAATTCACAGTAGAACTGAAAAATGAGCTTCTACAATATTTTAACTAGTCTTGAGCTGTTGGTCAGCCCTGGTCACAAATGAAAACTCAGAGCTGTTTCTCATGACAGAAAACCTTGCCCAGCTCAGAGGTAAGTTAATTTACAGTTAAGAGACTGAAGACAAGACCTCGGGAAATCTAAGAAAATGTAAACCTTCTTAATTCCAAGGTTTGGCTTTTCCTTTGTTTACTGAGCATTGTTATTGCATCTGCAATGTGTGAGCACAACTTAAATTTAAAATACTGTAGTAACCCTCTATGAAGATACTTGAAAAAATCAGTTGTTTTTTTTTCAAGTATTTGAAATTTTTACAGCCAAACCTGAGGTTTAGTTTTCCTGATAAATAATTGAGTCTCATAGCTGAAGCAGGGATTGCTAGAAAAGAGCAATTTTCAATTGTTCTTGCTCTGCCTGTAAATGCCCCATATCTTTTTACTAAGGCTTTGTGTGTAGTCATAGTGTTGATTCCTAGTTGCAAATGCCGTCAATATTGTGTTAGTGTTTTAGACTCTTCTTTAAAAGCCCGGCTGTAACAAAACACCCTAGCGGATAGCTTGCTGCAGATTTAATAACAATTTTTCATTGCTGGATGACTTCCTCTTATCATCTTTCTTTTGAAGTGTTGAAATCAGTGATAATGTTTCTTGTGAAGTTCCAAAACATGGTATACTGCAAGAGCATCCCCCTCACCTTACTGTTTTCTAGTTCTTAGACTACTGCTCACTGTTTTCTTCAGCTGTTGCTGTGCAATTACACTCTACGTGTGTCAGCTGTATTTCTAGCAGCCTCCTAACTAATAAGTATTCAAGACCTGGGATATGGAAAGCATATTGAGAAGAAAAAAGAGTAAATGTTTCATAGTGAGTTTGAAGTTATGGCCATAGAAACCTTCCAGGACACCTTTGAACAAAGGTGTGCAGGGGTTGATGGTGAGTGGGCCTGGTCTGGTTTGCTTTGCAAACACAGGAGCAGTCACCAAAACTCTGTTGGCTTGTATGTTAGCAGATGCTGCTCTGTGTTACTTTCTGCTATTCCCAGTGTTTGCAGATTGCATTTGTTCTCTTGAATAGTTATTTACATTGGCATTAAGTTCTCCCCTGAAGGGAATGGAGAGAAGGGGTAGCTACATACACCTCCAGGTAGAAACTCCTGTTGCTGTAGATAAATGACCAGCAAGGACTGGGAGTGAATGATGAGCAATGAGAAAAGCTCCCCCTCTGCAAGAGGCAAGCTTTCTGTCTGCTGCTTCTTGGGGGAAAGGGTGATGAAGCAGGGTTCCTAAAACCTTCTGTTGCCAGATGAAGCGTTGAGCTCTCATAGTGTCACCATTTCAGCTTAAAGGTGACCTACAGGAACGGTCCATACATACAGCCATTATCATATCCTTAGACTCTTAGCTCAAGGCTAGTAGACAGCTGATGACTCATTAAAAAATAAATAAATAAAATCTTTTTTTTTAATCTTGTATCTTGGTTCTAGCAGGAAAAGGGTTAATTTTCATAAGGAGATAGAATGGGACAGAGCCAGACTAGCACCCAAACTAGCCAAATGGGTATTCAATATCATGTGAACCATGCTCAGGAGGTAGCAGGGGACCTGGCCAGGGGACGGGGCAGAAATTGCCACCTGGGAGCAGTCTGGGCTTCAGGTGCCAGTCAGTGAGGAGTGGTACATTAGTTGTTTTGTGTATATTCCCCTATCAAGTATTACTGTTGTTGTTTTCCTCTTTCCTTCACCTTTCTCTTAAACTGCTTTTAGCTCAAACCACAAATTTTGCCTGTTTTCTTCTGATTCTCCCCCTCTCCCACCGCTGGGCGGGGGAAAGGACCATATGTTTCTTTGTTGGCAGCTGGGCCTGATGCAACAGATTTTCTTTTGACTTAGTGCCATTTTGATACTCTCTACTGGTAACTGCAAGAAGCATTCCAGTTACAGTTTTGCTAGTCTTCTAGTTCCAAGAGTTTTTCCCACTGATTGAATCTGGCCTTTCTCCTTCAAAACAGACCTGTTTGCTTCCACTTATATGTACAGATATTTGATACAGATAGACTCCAAGATTTGAGTACCAGTTTTGCTATCCATTGAGGGTTTTTTGGTGTTATTACCTGGAAAGCAGCTGGATCATTTCTTCTAGGGTTAGGTCTAACAGATGAAAGTATGCTTCCTTCTGCAAGAATCATGCTCAGGACTTGCTCCCCATCAGATCAAAACCCCCCAGTAACCCATCTTCTTAATTAAAATGTACCTCCTTGCCAATTGCCTGTTGTTTCTGTTCTCATGTCAAGGGATTCCTTTTGCCCCACTGTATTTTCCTTTTGCTTTTAGCTAGAGTTCTCTCTGCTGAAAGTGTCTATTAAATCTAGGATGCTACATTCTGCTTTCAACAGGGCCCATCCTGCTGTGCCTTATATGTTCATGCCTATAAATCTGAACTTTCTGGCTAGGATCTCTAAGCTTGTTGCCACCATGCCTTGGCTTTCTTTTCAGCTGACCTTTATAGCT
Source organism: Thinocorus orbignyianus (assembly GCA_013400375.1). NCBI lineage: Eukaryota > Metazoa > Chordata > Aves > Ciconiiformes > Thinocoridae > Thinocorus > Thinocorus orbignyianus. The sequence goes on along the minus strand of VXBW01005444.1, from coordinate 956,572 downwards.
CTGACTGTGCCTTTGAGATTTTGCCTCTTCTCCCGTGCTCAAAATAAAGTACTTTTCATCTCCATGCGGTGTTATTTAAACCTGTAATCCCAAACTGGTTTCTTTCTTAATGATGTGGTCAGATCTTCACCCTTAAACTAGCTTTGTTTGCAAGGGATCCATTTCTGTCTTCCTGATTGTAACTGATCCTGACTCTTTCTCTCGTCCTGCTCATCCAAGTCACCGTAGTCCCATAAGAAGCAGCCCACAGATAATTATGCAGCCAGATGTTGTTTTCTGAGATGCTAATAAAATAACATTCCATCAAAGCTATAGTCAAGCTCTGCTTGTGTACTAGTGCTGTTAAGTTAGTAAAGCAGGTGCAAGATTAGAAGAGAGGGACTGTGAAACCTGCTCTCAATATCTCTTCTTTTTCCACAGCTCTTTGTTTATTTTGACTCATGAAGAAGGTATAAACTTAAGAACCTTTTGTCAAGTATCATTTCAATTTGCATGTTAAAAGCCACTTGGCTTTTTCTGTTTCAGGATGTCTGTGTAGCCATAGGCAAAGCTACTTGCTGGTCACACACTTCTGTATGTTTGTAACACTGATTGACTCTTCCAGCTGTGCAATGAATGCCATGAGTTGTGGTTAAGAGGTATGACGGTCTGGGACATAGTTAATCACCAATGGAAGGAATAAAACAAAATACACTTAGGCTACCAGTTTCTATGGAAGATGTTTGAGAGCATACTACTCCTTGGCCTGTTGCAGGCCATTTGAAAAAAGTTCTGCTACTGCTCTACCAGTGTAAGGACTTCCCTCTGCAAATGCAGCCGTGCACCGTGTGCCCCAGGTTTGCATGAACCCATGGAAGTCTCCAGCAGGACAAGGGTTAGCTCACAGGAACACAGTAAAGAGGCTTTAGCTCTGAAATGCTGATCTGCTTCTAAATCTGATAGGTTTGTTACCGTTTAGAAATGTGGGGATTTTCATGTCTTGTTTAGAAGCTTACCCTCTGTTTATTTTTTTCTTTCTTTCCTTCTCCCCCCTCCCCGCTTCCTTTTTAGGATACTTCAAATTAAATATATATATTTTAAGTTGTTTACAGGTAGCAGTTTTCTAATCTGAGACATCTAGGACAACAGACTTGGATTTAGCGGATCTTTTATAATAAAGGCTTTCTGACAAGCCCCGGGTACTGCATTTTTGTCTTTTAGTGATTCTATTACATTGCTGTATATACCTCCCCATCTCGGTTAAAAACCAGAGCTCCAGAATGTGCAATGCTGTACCTACAGCTAATAGAACTTGGTTTATGCCCCGAGGAGATTACTTTCTATATAAAAAGCAAAGAAATGTGGTTACAGTGGACCTCTGGGGATCTCTAGTCCAATCTTCTGCTCAAATGAGGATAATTTCATATACGAGGGAAGTGCTATAGCTGAGGGCAGAACCAACAGGCATTCATCTGGTCCAGTTCTAGAACTTCCTAGTTCTAGAAAACTATAAGACAGAGTTCTATAACTACTCAGTTCTAGAACTTGCCTATGCTGGGAGACTAGTCTCCCCTCTTAGTTAATGAGGTGCTACCCCACACAGGTTAATCCAAAATGCTTGTGTTAGTCTCATCCATTAACTGGTCTCTGAAGAACTTTGAATCTTTGAAGTCTGGGGAGGTTTAGATTTAGTCATATGATGTTAAACAATATGAATATCTTCCCTGTGCAAGTTTTCTGAATCTTAGGGTAACACTAGGGAAAACTCAGTAGCTTTCTCCTCTAGCACCTTCACACAAATGGCAAATGCTCAACCCCCATCTTAAAACTGCCAGACTGTTATAAAACTAAACTAAAGCTTAACATTAGCAAGTGTGCTCCTTCTCACACAAAAAAAAATCTCAGTTTTGCTCAAGATGAAAGTTATTATTATTTTAAGTTAACATACAGCATTAGCACCGGTTGAACTACAACATTTATACACCGTAAGTCTACTGACAGTTGGCAGCAGTGGTGGATTTTGATTAAGTAGGCAAGCACACTGGAAAAATGAAAAATTCTGGTGAGCCTCTGTATTTATCTCTTCTCCAGACAGAAGGGTGGGCGAGCAGCTGCCTCCACAGATGAGTGTAGTGCAGCTCCTTGGGCAACATGCTTTTCAAACAGATTAAAGAAGCCCAGTGTGTTGATTTTTTTTTTTTAGGGAAAAGTAAAAATGGGTGAAGATGAGAGAGGAAATATTAACAACCTAATCACAACCAGACACCTACAGACTTCTATTTTTATTTTTTCAGAGGGGAAGTGTCCGGTCTCCATGTGTGTTTAATTGTGTGCATGAATTTGTAAAAATCTAGAAAGATGGTATGAAAACTCAGCTTTGTTACCCACCAAATACCCCACCAGTATTTGATAGAAAATTTGCCAGGAATTTTCTGCCAAAGTGATTTTTCCTTGAGTGTTATTTTTTTTGTAATGGAAAACAGAGAAATTGTGGAAAGTTTAAGACATTCCATTAAAATCATTGGGGATCTATGAATTTATTATATGAACACAAGTAAGAATCTATGAGAAAATCTGCTTAACTTCTGCTTATCTAGTAGATGGCTTATAATATCAAAATCCATGCCTCCAGGACACTTCACTTCATCTTTCATCCCTTTAATGGTCAAAAACATGGGATTGTCCTCAGGGGCTTGACCTCCGGTTCCAATCCTATTGGACGGAAAACTTATAATTGTTCCACTATTTTATAAAATTGTTTCCTGAATCTCAAACCAAAAAGGGAAAATTACAAAATTTATGCATGGTAAGGTTACCAAGGGCAGATTTTGAGGGACAAACAAATAAATAAATAAAATTGCCATGGGTAATGGGAAAACCATATTCTCATCTAACAAGTAAAAGATCTACTAGAAAATGGGCAGATTTGGGAGCTTTTTCGTTCTTAAACTAGATCATGAACGTGTAATATGGAGAGATGGTCTTAAGTTTTATGAGTGGCATTGCAAGAGCAACATGAAGTCTGAATTTTATTGCTAAAATTACCTAAATAGTGTACTTTACTAAATGGAGATGATTTCAAAGGCATCGCTGTTCTCAATATTATGAGCTGGCGAGAAGAGCATGAGCTGTGTGAGAAGCTTGCAGAGAGTTTAATCAGTGAAGCAAAATTCTGGAGGGGATTCAATCTCCTCTATGCTACGCTTTTGGGACTTTGAAGTTTCCAGAACCTATCTGAACAGTAATTGACATAGCCAAACACAGTACTATTATTTAAGGCTGATCTTACCAACCCTGAAAAACAACTGTTGTGATTTAAGTTTTAATACAGCTTTTTAATGCAGTCTCCTTGCTAACTAAATATTCCATCTGGCTTGCCTGGTGTTTATCCAAGTTTTCTGATTTCTTGACCTGTCTCTGCAGACATGCATTCTGTACTTAATTTGTATTTATTTTACTAAGAAAAAGCAGTGAAGGGGAGCAATGATAGTTTGATATCCCTGTAAAGGGAGGTCAGCATTCTAAAAACTAGTAGAGCAAATTACAAGTCTTTTCTTACTATCATTCCAGTCCTGAAACAGCCAATTATTAATTGCTCAACAGAGTTGCGGAGACAATGCTACCAATCTGGTTCAAAGCCTCAGAAATGGAAGATGTTCTGTGGAACTGATAAAGCAGATACCTCCATGTCCATTAGCATGTTTAAAATAGTAGAGGCTGATACCTAGGTATCCGGTCTTTCATATACAAGACATATGTGATTCAAGGATTTCACTAAGAAACATGATTTGCCCATATGTATGTGGAAAACTAAACCACCAGACAGCAGCAACTTGCCCAAGGTAACCGTAGACCAGCAGCAGAGCTGATAATTACACTTCTGACCTGCAGTCAGTGCTCTACCCTTTGTTACAAAAATTGTTACCCATAACTGTCATTAATCATCTCCTATGTCCTTAATTCTCATACTACAGCAGATTGCTTGCTTGCAGTAACACAGCAAATGTGACTTACAAATACTCACAATGTGAAGATGGATATAGTGATGAAAGAACAAGGAAGCAGACATCTGTTGATCCACATACCAGTCAACTCAGTTCATGGACTCAGCATAATTGGTCTGTGTTTAGGATACGGAGGGTGGACTGTGCACAAATGCACTGTGAAAGAAGGCATGAGGATTGTTCTAAAATCTGCTTTTAAAATAATAAATTGAGAAAATGGAAATTATTGGTGGGGCTGAAAAATTGAAATCAACATAAAGAATGACAGGGAAGAAAAGCCATGAGAAGAAAAATAGACCTCAGCTTGTGTTGCGCTCTGACCTGAACTATACAGTCATGAGCTAGTCAAGTGAGAAATCTGCACAATCTTGAGAATAAAACTCAGCTGTCATCTCATAATAAAAGTGACTGGTGCCTCTGGGAATGAAGAACAAGCTATAGCTAACCAAATTGCAACGGCTGTTTATCATCACATAGTGGTGTACGTGCTTTTCATTTCCATGTTACTTTTTTCCCCCCTCTTTCACATTGTACCCATAAGTCATGGGGGAAAAATCTCAACATTCACCTCCATTAGACAAAATTATTCTTTGAAATTCAGGGCAAGGAGCATATGGAAATTCCTACAGCAAAGAACAGACACTGCACCCAGAATAAAAATCAGCACTGTGCAATATTGAAATGAGTGCCATTATGGGTTATTTTGAATCAAACCGTGATATGATTGAAATTCAATTACCTCTTCTGCTTTGAAGGGCCAAGTAACTTGGAGAACACAAAGTTGGATTGTAAGGATTAAGAGCACAAAGAATCTATGTTGATTGTTATTCTCATTGATTCTCTTTTGGCTTGATGCTTATGACCTATTCTGAGAGCCTTGAAGTTGTTTAAGGTAAATGTTATTTGTGCCATGGTTGTGCAGCTAGTCCATTCTTCTGGATTTCCTGGTCAATGACACAGTGTAGGCAATTGATCTCTTAAGCAGTCACATCTTTGGTAAAATCAGCCTTGTTTGCAACTGAAAACTTAAGTGAAAACTTATCCAGTAAGCCACTTTAGATAAAATTTGCATATTTTTCTTCTGTTTTTTAGCCAGTGTTTCCACTTGTCTCTGTTCAAAGGTGGGGTTGTGTTTTTTCTTTTGTTATAGTATGCAACTTGTCATTAAAATCTGATGTGAAATGCTAGGGTAAATGCATGGTCAAATGGTGTGGACCCAAATAACACTACCATTGCACCAAAATAGATACCGAGTGCTCAAAATTTCATGACTCTGGCCTTTTATAGTGCTGGGTGACAGTAAGATAAATTCTCAAGACTGTTGCTCAGTAGGAATCACTTGTAGCAAATTATTTTGTTAAAATTTTGAGATGACTTTTCTTTTTCAAACTAAAACATAGTCATTCTCAAGAATGTTTTGAAAAGGACAAAGTGCATCCTTTATGCTAATAAGAACTGGGATTTTTGGTTTGTGTAGTTGAGGTTGCACAGTTTGTTTTACAGGAGCTTTTGGGTGGGAGTATTCCTTTCCTAAAATAAATTGTATTTCTTAATGTAAAAATGTCATGATGTTCACCATGGTTTAATGTGTCTAGTTTTGAACCTGAAAAAAGTCTTTCCTAGTGATTTGTTTATATGCATATGTATTTTCTCCATGTGCTACATGTTACGGATGTGGGACTCTGTAGACTATATGTAGGTAGAGAGTTCATTGACTAGGACAAAAGCAGACAGAAAATTGATACTGTATTTCAATTCAGTAAAAGAGCATCTTTTTTTGTTTTCCCCCACTTTTGCTCCTCTTTGAACAGCTGCTGTATGTTAACAAGCAGAGATCCATTTTTAGCAAGTATTAGCTGAATTCATTTTTCTAAAGAAAACAAGAGAGTCATCTTACAATGAATGAAACTGGCATAGATTTGTAAAAGTAGGATAAACCTTTCAAGTTGTCAACTTGTCTGAAACAAGAGATTGCTTTCTAGAACAAGACTGTAACCTTTAGAATATGTCCTTTGAAGGGGGCAATGCATGGCCATTCTGCTCCAGAAGCAGATGAAATTGCAAAGCAGGATGATTGTCATTCCTCATTGCCAGCAGGATAGAGTGACTTTCTTGCTGTTGAAAGAATTTACGCTAGGTCAGTGTTACTCAGCTTTGAGTCTGTGGTTTGGTGGTGGACTTGAGAGTGACTTCTGAGGAGGTGGTTTACAAAACAACTATCAAAGAAATCATAGAATCATAGAATCATTTGGGTTGGAAGGGACCTCTATAAAGGTCAGCTGGTCTAACCTGCCCTGCAGTGAGCAAGGACATCTTCAACTAGATCAGGTTGCTCAGAGTCCCATCCAACCTGACCTTGAATGTTTTCAGGAATGGGTCATCTTAACACCTCACTGGGCAATCTGTTCCAGTGGTTCACCACCCTCATTGTAAAACATTTCTTCCTTATATCTAGTCTAAATCTCCTCCCTTTTAGTTTAAAGCCATTACCCCTTGTCCTGTCACGACAGGCCCTGCTAAAATTTGTCCCCTGTAGGCCCCCTTTAAGTACTGAAAGCAGGGAGCTTTGGTTTATAAATGCAGAACCTGTTTCTGTGCATTTTTTGACCCTTTGCCAGGTGAAACAGAGGACATCGCTTTAATAGCAAACTTTCCATAGTCGATTGGCAGTTCTCTGAATGCCTCTGAGCTATCCTTGGCTCAGACTTCAGAGTAGCAGTGATATTTTCCCATAACTCATTACATCACATAGCTCAACAGACTTGCTTGGTGATGTGGATCGTGCTGGAATGATGATGGTGATGATCTGCATCTTTCAACTGAACTGTCATTTCCCATCCTTGCAGGCAAATCTTTACACGTTTCCACCAGGATGGAGAAGTCAGACTATCACTTTCAATGTGGAAGCAGAGGAGATCTCATTTTTGTAGCCAACAGAATTTAGGCCTAAAGAGAAAGCTTAGGTTGAGATTTGTGTTGCTATGGGGATAATGCAGGAGATTTGTAGGTAGATTCATTCTTTGCTTGCTCCTTTGTAAATATTTCCTAATTCACCTTTTTAATATGAATTCTATTTCTTTGTTACACACCATTTCAATGTGTAAATGTGATTATCAATATTTTTTAAAAATAATAACTTGTAATGAACCAGCACTGTAACAGAAACAAACTGGATTTGAATTCCATTTTAGGACTCATTCAACATAAAAATAGGCTTTAGGCATATATGCAGCCTTTTCACATGCCCCCCGACTAACAGAGATATAATGCAACATTTTGTTAATCGCTCTAGAAGCAACTATAGCAAAATAAAACCCTTTAGGGTAGAGAGATGTAGATCTCAGATTAAGTAATTTGAATCCTTATGAGATGCATTGTCCTATGCCCCTGCATGCAGTCTGTACTCTAGCAATTACACAAAGGCAATTGCTATAAATGCCTTTGCCTTCTCTGGAAATTAGAATTCAAATTTTGTCCTTTCAAACACTCAGCAAATAATGTCTCTGAAATTAACATTCAATAGGTAACATGGAATTATTGCCACATCCGTTTCCTTCAGCTCAAACTAAAAGCCATCCCTAGCATGGTCAGTTCAATCACCATTTCCTTGTGAAAATCCATAGGCTGCAAGCTGGCTTACTCCTTTCACTATCTTACTGGTGCTTTTTATTTTAAAAGGCAGCCATGTATCCTGGAGCCCAAACTCACTGGAAGGTTGCTATGTTAAAATATACTGTGTTGTGGCTGAAAATTAACAAAATAATAAATAGTAATTCAGGAAGAACTCAATAATAATGCCTTACAGATGAAGTGGATGGAGTAACATCTTTCATTTTTGTGATTAAATTTAGTAGAGGACAGATAAGATCTAAATAGGACCTTAGTTCAATTACATGAGACTCTGGCTCCTTCTGTCATATGCAAGTACCTGAACACAGAGCCACAAAAAATCCTAAAAAGGCAAGACACTGACCACTTTTTCCTTTCATCCTGGTAGTGTGTGAATATATCATAATACTTAACCTGATCTTTGACCTCACATTACCATCGGTGCTCAGTTCATTAGTGCTGGCGTTGTTGAGTCGCTTTCTGGGTCTCAAACTGCTATGAAAATCTTTTCCATATGTGCCTTCTTTGAGCCCTGTACGTAATAGAGCTTCAAGCGCATACAAAGATGATATCTTCAGATTTATGACCTCTTTTACACATACTTGTACTTCAGAGAAAAGCAACCTAAATGCAGGCCAGACCTCTCTTAAACACAGGCAACACTGAATGAAGTATGTGAAGGAAATACAGTGAAGCTTTCTTACCTGTTAGTTTTCTAATTGGAGCGAGGCTGGAACTCTGAGCCTTTTTCTGTCTGTTTCTTTCACTCTTAGGTTTTTCTGTGGGGTTTTTTGTTTGTTTGCTTTTTTTGTTTTGAATTATCTGATGAAATAGAAGCGTGATGAAATTGAAGTTACGTCACACTTCTTTGTCCTTGGTCCATTTCTTTATGACCTAATAATTCAGTAGGCCTCTTTCATACATGCAAATCAGGCTACATGCCGCTATTTTTGGTAACTGAAAAATCCAACTTTCACAGTCTTTACATGTGATTTACAACATTTCCATTTATTTATAAGAAATAAATCATGAAGAAAGAGTTCCAAAGAGGATAATATTCACCGTTTTCCAGTCTCAGTGTACCTCTTTTGCTGAGCAGATCCCAGTGTCAGGTCTACTTTCTGGAGGAGAGCACTCAGAATGTATTGTAAAAGTTTCTGGTGTCTTTTACTGTTTTTGTTCTTAGGCTCAATGAACTGTGAAAGCTAAACAGGTACTGTCCTCGTCTAAAAAATCTCAGGATGTACCAAAGCGGACTAATTATCTTTAGAAAAGCACTTGCTCCCTTTGTAGAAATTCCAAGCTATTGTTGTCAGGCTGAGAAGTAATCAAGCGGAAGACTTCAGTGTAGCAGAATACAATTGATTGTTTCGAGTATTACAGGCAATTTAAGGCATGGTAGGAGCGCACTTCCTTTTACGATTTTGAGCTGTTTTCCAATTACAAAGTATTCCTGTCCTGGCATGAACATCTGCATTCATTTGGTAAAAGACACATTTCTGATAGAGCAGTAAATTCTCTGATAGTATTAAAAAACTTATTTTTTATTCCCAAACTTGTATAGACAAGAGTAAGAGATGATGCAGAAGAGAAAAATTGTTATTTCTGGTATTGTTATTTCTGATATAACGAGTTTTTGTCTTCTTGTTTATTTCAGCACTGAACAACTCAACAGTGCCTCATGCATTCAAAAAACACAGTTTTCACTGACAGCAGGACTGTGAAGGCCCCTCCATCCAGTTTCTCCTCTATACAAAGACTAATCCAGGCACAAGTTCATGTGTTCAGTTATCTACTTTTTTTCCGTCAAGGCCTACTTGTATGACTACTTGTGCTAAGCATCTTCATTTCTCCGTGTAATAACTAGGAGTTGGGAGAGCTCTCAACTTAACTGATTTCAACCTTTCTTCTGGTCAGTCTGCTACATTAAGGCCATTAATAGCTCAGCTGAAGCTTTTGTGAAACTGTGTCATATTCCTGTAAGAAGAGATGAGATCACAGAATTGGCATGTTCCTCCTGCCAGCTATGTATGTGCATCAGCTGGGAGAGTTATGTCCACAGAATAATAGAAAGATGGTGCTCTTATTGTACCCTATCTTTTCATTCTCTTTTCAGAATTGTTACTACCCTAGAACCTGAAGATTTATTCAGAAGAAGGGAGAAAAATGGAAGTAAAAAATTTTGCTTAAGTAAAAAAAATAAAAACAATAATCTTTTTAAAAATACCAAATATCTAGTGAGTCCTAACAGCAGAACACTGCAGGGTACACATTAATGACCCGTTAATGCACGTCTCAGGTGGTAAATGGCCTGTTAATGTTCCCTTGTCATACCGGCTTGTATAATTTATTCAAATTCTCAGGCAGAGCAGGGGGGAGGAAGAAGCAATGCCATAGAAATGGTTTTCTAGACATTAACATTACAGGTCTTGATCTTTCTTGGGGGTCATTCTTTACAGATGCCTTTCAGTGACATCCTTTCCCAAAAGAAACCGAATCCTGTAACCAAACAGAATGTCTGTCATTGTGTCAAGATCAGACCATTAACATCCTGCAGCAAAGAGGCTCCTTTCTCCCATGTTCTTATGCAGCCCGTTTTCACATCTGTATTGAACAATTTCTTTTCAGGACTTGCCCACTACAACTCCACTTGATAGTCTCAAAACTTCAGAATGACTGCATTTTGTTCACTGAACATGTCAGTGTCCTGGTCACAGAAAATAAGACCTGGCAGGCATCAAGGTTTTGCAAGTCAGCTTCCCATTATTGGTGCATCAGCAGGAGGCTAAACCTACCTGACAGTAGGGAGACCCAAATAGCAGAGCTGCAGAACACTCTTAAGTCACAGCAAGGTATGGAACCACATTTTGCTCCCAATGTGTCTGTGTCTTATTCCACCAGTTTCCAAAATCAGGCTTCAGCGCTGGTTCAGACGTGGCTCTGAGCATCACACTCTTTTGCAGCAGTAACAGTAAACCCTGCAGAGAAAAACACCATCACTGGCATCTTACCCTTTCCCAAGACTGGAATTGCTGCAGTTGTTGGCCAGCCAATAGTGATGGTGAGGTGATCTCCCGAGCCTGATGGGAATTTGGGGTGGTCTGGGTGTGTCTTTGCAGTATTTCCAGGCTCCCCAGCTTCACTCTGAGCGAATGTCTGTGGCATAGATAATCCACAGACTCCTGTAGTTCATCTCTCTGTCCCTAGGCATGAGAAATTATACCCATATAATTTGTGTCAGATATTTGCCTAACACATTCTTTAAAATCTCCAAAGACAGAGATTCCCCATCTCCCTACACAATCTATTTCGGGGTTTAGTTATCCTTAGTTTTACAGAATGTTCCCTATATCTCCCCTGTTGCAGATTCAGCCCATTACTATTACTTCTCCCAAAAATAAGCATGCAAAACCTGCTTATTCATTTTCTGCTTTGCAACAGCCTTTTATGTACTTTGAAGGCTTTTATCCCGTCTTGTAGCCATCTCTTCTTTAGACTGCACAGCCCCAGATCTTTCAACCTTACCTCGTAAGACTAGTCTTTGATCTTTCTCACTGCTGGAATGAGTCAACTTTTTCCTGAAATGTAGTTTCCAAAGCTGAATAGAGTTATAGGTGAAGAGAGAACAACATGGTGTGTCACATTGCTTGCAGAAAAACTACTATATGTGTTTCCCGTACGGTTTATTAAGCTTTTGGTTCATACTCTGCTTTTGACTCTCTGTAGTCTCTGGCTTTTTCTTTCTGCAGAAAAGGGAGCAGTCTGTGTCTTCCATTCTGTGCTTGTAAAAATGGTGGATCCTAAATGTAGAAATCTGCATTTGTTCTTTTGGGGTTACATCCTTTCTCATGTTTACTTATTTATTTATCTCTTCAGCCAAATAGATGGTAATAAACAAGAGGTGCTAATAAATTTACCACCAGTTTCCACAGTGACCATCTGACCACAGCTAAAGAAAATTATTGCCTACCTGGGGTTTTGACAGTGACATTTTTTATGTTAAAATTTTTCATAAACAGGTAACATTAGCTTTCCATCTGTTTTACATATCAACTTTGAAACCATAGTAGTGCCTTTGTCAAATTCTACAATTAGAATGTCAAAAATGCAAGATCTCTCGACAGTGGTGTCAATCTTTTTTTCATTATGAAACTAGGAAAAAAACCCTCTAGTATTTCAAGTAACAAATATTAAGGTTGGCTCATATTTTAGATGTTACAAAAACACTTGTTTTGCCTGAGAAGATCTAGAACAACAGTGATGTGAATCCTGGTGATGTTGCAGATGGGAGCAAATCTCCCACTAAGTTGATCCAGGTTCTAAAATATCTTTATTATGAGTCTGCAAGTTATCACCTCATTGGTATATGTGCAAATTTTGTAGTTATAGTAGGGTAAAGGTGCATCCTCCACACAGGAAACAATGAAAGTCTGCAGAAAACTGTCTTCATTGGTGTCAGCCTAAAAAGTAGGCACATGGCTGAACATTTAAGAACCTTTTTAGCAACTGCTGACCAGTAGTTTATCAGAGAAGCTTTTGATCTAAGTTTATAATTCCCAATGGATATATTAAGAATTGTAAATATGATATGATGTAATATAGAAATAGTTATCATTTAGTTAGATATTTAACAATTAATGGGTAAGATATGATCCATAACTTTGCCTGAGTTTGATGGTTATTTGAATAGTGAAATGATGCACGTAGTGATGAAAAGTGGCAGACAGCCCATTTAATTTTTCTTCCACTTATGGATTGACTCCCAGAATATATTTTCTAGTGCTTTTTCTAGGCTAGTTTTTTTAATGTCCCGAACACTTTCAAATTTTACACAGCACCTGTACATTTTTGGAAGTCCTGAGTACCTTAGAAGTCAAAAGGCAGCGTTTTCAAAAACACTTAAATTTAATTTTTTTTGTGTGTGTTTCCTTCTTGAAAGGAGATGAAGCATCTTCAATCTTAGTGAATTTCATTAGAAATTTTAATTTTAACCTTGAGCTTGTGAGCCATTTAGGTCACACTGACACTTTCAGAGATTTGAGTCCACTGCAGTCATTAGATGCTTCAAAAGGAAATGTTAGAGCTTCATTAAATGCATAGTTTAATTGTATTCTTCTACTAAATAGCTAAATTTTACCCACATGAAGGTGGCTAGTACTTTAGTTGCACTGGCTGCTTGCTGTCAGCTTCAAGCCACTCTTCTGTCAAGGGATTGTGCAGTCATGTGGATCAAAGTCAGAATCTGATGAAGCTGAACATCCATCCATCCGTTCTGGTGGTGGGAAAGAGCAAGCAAAAACAAGAGGTAATGGTGGCAGCTGGTAGTGCTGCTGAAATGCTGAGTATGAAAATATACTTCTAGATGTTCACACTGCTCAGGGAGCATCCTCTTCTCTTCCTTTATGTACTGAAGACTTGTTTTTCAGCACAGCTTTACACTCCTACTCAGAGCTCTTGTTAATTGCTCCAGGAAATAATATGTGTATTACAGTCCTTCCTGTAACAGTAACTCCTGCTTTCAGCTATTCAACCATCAGCATTATTTTTTTTTATACCTTCTGATCTCTGTCATGGATAAAAAATGGCATGGTCACTTTTGAAATAGGTTGTGACAATGTCATGGTATGTGATCAGTCACTAAAGAAAGTGGTTCTGTGGTGATACGTGTTCCTAATATTAACATTTCTTGATATTAAGCACTTTACTTAGTAATGCTGAGTGTTTGAAAGAGCAGAATTTATTTGACCATACCTGTCCCCTGCAAAGTTTGTAACTACTGGACAGCTAAATCCCTTCTAATGGATCTCAAAGTATGATCTATAGCTCGCTGCTGTACTGTGAAACTATGGTAAATGGCCCATGACTGGTTTACAGAAGCATATTAAATACATTTTGGTTTTAAGTTTTTTAGGAATGCTTAGTGATGAAGAAATATGGGTGGATGACAGACACTTAGCACTTCCCCAAAAAATGAGGTCTTCTGCCAGCTACAGATTTTTAATTTCAGAGTTTAGATCAGCTTAGACAAAGATTTTCCAGATGAGTCCTGCCACTTCAGGGCATACTCTAGTGGCATGCTCTAGTCACCAAGATTGTAGGATTTTTTTTGTGTGTGTATGGTTCGTCTTGATGATCTCAGAGGTCCTTTCTGACCATGATGATTCAGTAATTCTGTGGATCTCTTAGTGTAGCACACACTTGAGTTGTTGAATCCTAATCTTTATCAGGTAGTCAAATACATATTAGTACTATATATGACTCTTCCATCCAAGAGCTAAGCTGTATATATACATGTATGCATATATATACATGCGTGAGGGAGCTTTGGAGGGTAGTTATTTGAGCTGCAGCTTAAGTCTGAGCTTTTAAGACATCATATCCATGCATTGTGATCGGCATCTTTTTATTCTCTTCCTGTGCTCAGCTGTGCTTGGTGGTGGCAGAGGGACAGCCAGAAGGGAGCTGCTGTGAAACCTGTTGGCATTGTTAATGATGTGGAACTGCCAGAACGGGCACAAGGAGGCTTGGTGGAAATCAACGCCCACGGACTCCTAATGAGGACAAAAGGACAAGGGTGCGGCTGTGCTAGCACAGAGGCAGCACCAGGCATCTCATCTTGGTGGGCAGCCTGAAGTGAAAACAGTATTGTCTGTGTGGCATTTAAAGCTGTGTCAAAGCCCTCCTTCCCTCCAATGTACTGTTCCATCTGCTGTTTAAGCAGAAAGTATTAGTGTAGGTGGGAAAGGAAGTTATGCACCTAGGAAAAGCTGTTACCATGAGTCCACCATACCACACCTGCCTATTATACAACAGAGTTCTGCTCAGGAAAGAGGCAGCAGAAACTCTGATGGAAGAGAAGAAATGCAAAAAGCCAGCCTGGGTGCATCCTGAGTTGTGCAAAAAACAGGCTTTCCCTTGACCCTCTTGAAGCTACATCAGCTCCTGCCAGAGCAGGATACAGGTAGAGAATCCATCCATAACCTAGTCTAGGCCTGCTCCAGCTGAAGCCATTTCAATAGAAGCTGAGAGGCAAACTTCCTCTTCTGACAGCATTGCTAACCACTGACAAGGTGCCATTTTTCAGGGGTTGAGGAGGGCATATAGCCAAAGGCATCCTACATTCCTTATGCTAAGTGCGAAGGTTGCCAAAATTAGTGCACATACACAGAGTGCACAATAAGCCATTTCCCGCTTGATATGCCAAGAAGGCTGAGGAATCTGAATTATGCCGTGAGAAGGAAGCACATACCCAGCATCTTGTCCATCAAAGCAGAAAACACCTCTAAACGGCAGTGAGAAAGAACTAACATTGCAAGAACCAATGTTTAAAACCAGCAGCAGAACCTTGCAAATAAAATTCCGAGCTCGTGTAGACAGCTCCTAACTTCCTGCCAAAAGTGAAAAAGCAGCATACGCAAGAGTGTAATCAAGCTCTTCAAATCTACTATGCAAGTGCCTCTGCAGTGGCTCTTTCTCCAAGAAAGCTGAAGTTCTGAGTGCTGTCTTGAGGGAGACATTTCACACTACTTCTGTAGGTACCGCAGCAAAATTGCTTCAGCCATAGCAGCATCGCATGGCTCTTTATTCCATTTTGCAGAGGTAATAACCATTAGCTGAATAATTTAGGCTGAAACATTTTGCCCCATAAAATGTTTTTCTTTTGACAAACAGTTATTTCTATCATCCTCAATAACCATTTTAAAAACCAGCAGAATGAAGCTGAGTTTTCCACTTAACACTTTCATCCAACTTTTTTTTTTTTTTTTAGAAGGCCTGATTTATTCATACTGTGTGCAGTGTTTTAGTGTGGTGATATTTGGAGCCAGGATTTGAGAAACAGCATGATCCATTGGCAAGAAAAAGGAGAGGGGAGAGATGCGGTATTTACTTTTTCAAGCAACTGGCCCACTGTTTTAGCAATGAGGGAAAGAAAGGGACTTGGTTTCTTACAAGAAATCTGTTAGGTTTTTAGGTATTAATTCTATGAATCTGGCTGGAAGCTCACGCATATAGAAGAGGATTAGGACCCGCTTCTCTTCTCACTCAGATGCAGGTGGTCAGAAAGTTTCTCTGAGATAATAGAGTTGTACTTGTAGAAAAAATAATGAAAGAACCAGGTTCGTTGCTTCTGAAGAGGGCTACGTTTGCAGAATGAGAGGCAAAACAGGTTTGGTGGTCATCGCTCTGGTCAAGTAAAATCCCCTGCCCAAAGAGCAGGTGAGAGATGTAGGCAGTTAAAGTATTACGGAAAAATGATCAGGTTCTACACTAATGTATGATGTAGGTAAATGGAGTTCTAATGAAAAACAACACAAGACCTTCTGTAATAAAAAGCCTTGTTTTGTTCCACGTTTGATCCTGCCTCATTGTGTTCACTTACTTAAGTGTGCTTTCTTGAATTGCAGACCAGAACATGTGGACTCTCTGCCCTTCATGTGGTACTACAGCCTGCTGTAATAATGGGGCTTGTCTTTGGTCACCCAGATAGCATGAGCCATAATGATTAACAACATGTATTGTTTCTTGGCTATGCTTGTTTTTAAACTGATGACTCCATATACCCATCCCACAGCTTTTGGCATTGGATCCACATCAGGTTATGACCCGAGGCCTCCTGGGTGTAAATAAGAGCAGCATATATTCCTGGGGCTCAACAGTAAATATTACACTACATGGCTTAGTTTTTAGCTTAAGTGATACGTTGCTGGAGATATAAACAAAAAATTACAAAAGAAAATGGGAATATAAGTTTGCAATGTTCTCTTTGGTTGCACAGATATAATATCTAATAGCATCTTTATTTTCATGAGTATGATGAGCCTAGGGAGGATTTTCTTTCTGGTAAAACCTATTGCTAGTGAGGCTGGTGCTCTTTGAAGATATTTAAATAGAATAAAGTTGAGACCCACCAGTATATTAGAGATCAATAAGACAGAACATACCCCATTGTTTTGCATCCAGGGGATATAGCACCAAATCTGTAACAGGAGATACCTATTTCAACAGCAGCTATTCTAGGATCAGCTTCTTTCTGCATCTGTGCAACACCTGGTGGATGGGAGCAAAATTCTGCCCTAAGTCCACCAGAAGTGGGCCCCTGAATTCTCGATGAGAACAAGGCTGCCAGGCAAAGCACTGAGTTAGGGTGCCTTCAGCGAATCATTTCTTTTTGTTCAAGCAAACACTGGAAAAGTGAAATTTCCCATCTCTGATCTTGAATTTCTCTTGCTATTGGGGAAGTTTGTGGTCTATTGGAGTTGTGCTACATGAACCCACTGGAATGTAACTAGGAAGCAGAAGGAATTCCATGGCTCACAGTCTGCAGCAAGGGCTTTAATCTGTCCTGGAGTCACTTGAAGCACTTTCTTTTTCCTCTTCATATATCTTTTGTTTCCTCTTTTTGACCGTGAACCAGCCTGTTGAACACACACACACACAAATGGTAACTGAAATCTCTGTGTGGTATTCTTTAGAAGTTTGATGGCAAAAAAGCAAAACTGAGATGTGAAGCCCCCCAATGTACATGTGCACACAATACTTTGCACATGGTCGTGCTACTGCAGGGTAGCCAGCAACACGGCTATAGCGGCTATTTGCTCCCACTCCTAATGATTTGGTATTCCAGGATCAAGGCACTAGTTTCACTTTATGCAACTTCACTCAGCCCATGGGGTTGAGGGGGTAAAATAATCAAAACAGAGACTTTTCTGAGTACACGGGTTGGATGTGACCTGTGACATTTTGTTGTAGAGCAGGCTACTTTAATGAGTGCATGTGCCAGTGTTCATCTTAAATCAAATCTTATTCCCTTGTGTATCCCTGCTGCCTCTCCAAGGCTGCAAATCTCTTTCAAAGGTTATTGGTTTAGAAACACTTTAGGGGGTACATCCCTGTACTAAACCTATAACTGCCTGCATTATTTTGGTGGCAATAGACACGAGAGAGAAAAACTGTCTTTGATATTTTTTTTCCTTTATCTGCTGCATTGCAAGTATTTTTCCATCCAATTAATCCCACTAGGTTTCTAACTGAAGTGGTGGTTTGCATAAATATTAATCAGTCAGTAAGAAACACAAAGGGTCAGGGGCACACCGAATGAAGGAGTGTATGTGGCACATACTTTGATGAATCTTTGCTGAGCTCTCTTATTGTTCTGCCCTAGTATGTTTTAGTTGAATTTTATTGGTAATAGCAATATAGGTAAATAAATTATGTAAACATGTTACTTGTTCTAATTCTCCCTTAATGCCATTTCAGTCAGAAGTAAGTGGCTAAATATATTCTATGTTTTTGGTTCCTCTCTGTCTTAACGAAAGGAAAAATATTTCTTCACTCTCCATAGTGTAATAAGTTGTGAGGATAAATAAATTAAAGTCTTGGAGGCCTTTATAGGAATTGGGGCTATATAACCTCCCACAGAAAATTGCAAAGCAATGTTCTTGGTGCTCACCTTGACTGTGTAACTCATTTGGTGCTGGCACGTTTTCCAACTCCAAACCACAACAGTTCTGGATATTTTGCTTTACAGGATTGCTTTGATTTCAGTGTTCATGGGCTTACTCTGACCACTTGATTTGATCCCTTCAACTTTGGTAATTCAGGTCTTTAAAAAATTTAAGAAAATCAAGGAACTAGTTTAGGAAGGTGAATTGGAAAAGAAGGAAAGGTACCAGCCAGGTTAAGTCTTCTTTCTTTCTTATCAACTTTTAATTACAGAAAAATCTTTTCCTGCTCTGGCAATGCTCTGGAATTGTATCTTGTCTTGCAATCTCTCCCCGCTGTCCTCAGGCATCCAGACTGTGACCAGAAACAAGACGATTGGTTTGATCTGTAAATGTAGTTAGAGCTGTATAATAACTGTTTGGGTTCTGCAGGGCTTGAGGCAACTGAGTATGCAAAGCAAATCTCAGCAGAATGAAGGTATCTGGAAGTTCAGATTGTGTTCAACATAAAACTAGAAAATCCTCCATCTTCCTGAGAGCTATGGAAAAACTGAGGATTTTTTTAATAAAAAAAAACATTCAAAGTTTCATACTGTACTCTGCTCTTGGGACGAGACTGGAATTAGCTTCTCTTGATGACACATTTCTGTATATTAGTGGGAAGGCAGAATGTGACTATGACAAGCAGGATACAGTTTTACCAGACATAGGAAGGGATGTGGTTGTTGCTGTTAACCCAGTGAATCTGGCTTTTCTATCAATTGTTTTCAGTGAAGTCAGACAAGGTGGATAAATGTGGCAAAATATCAAAGCTTAAGGGTTAATACTGAAAATGTTACATACTGCTTTTCCATCCATCCTTGTACTCTAGTACTGCAGAAAGTAAATTCCCTTTGATGGATCCCAGACACAGCCCAGTGCTGTATTCATTAGGCTTTCCTATTGCCATTATTAAACTCGGTAAGGTTGAAGGCACTGTTAAAATGAACTTGCCAGAGGAAAATGGTTCCCATGCATCCATTTTCACATCTTCCACTGTGGTGGCATCAGACAGCCTCACGAACACCCAGGGATTGCAGATAACAATTGGAAAGAGGATGGGGAAAGAAGATTCAGTTTTTCTTTGCTGAAATGTAAGGAGTTCTGGGGAAACATAGACAGTCCGGAGATACTTGCCTTCCTTCAGGCATACCATCAGCCGTTGTATAAGCTTCAGAACAAAATTCACCAAAATGACAGCTCTTTGTTTGCTGCTGCAGTGTGGAATTGGGTTGTTCCTGAAGGAGTATTTTTTAACATCCTTGCAATGCAAGGCTAGGGAGAAGCCTCAGACTATTGTGTGATGACAGCCATTCCAAATCCTCAAACATAGGAATTCTCTGTTGTCTGTCACCGTGCAATAGTCACCTTTCAGGACATTGAACAGAAATTGTATAACAGCCAAAGAAATAAAGCCATGATATGATGGAGCTTGTCAGCTACTAATCTGATATCTACACACGTACATGTTCTGTGTCCCCTTGTATTAAATCATTCTGTGCAAGTATTTAGCTATTAAATAAAACAGTGTATGACCACAGTCAGTAGAGCAGTATCAGTTTTCCCTGCCTCCTTTGTCACAGCTTCAAGGTGTGATCATGCCACTTCAGAGAGCAGAGCTAGGTATTCTACAGAGTAATTCTGGTGTGTTTTGAGTTTCTCTGTTAAACTCTACTACATTTGGTACCAGGCATATTGAGTTAAACTCAGGTCAGAGCTGTCAGTGAGCTATTTTACTGGCGGTTCTTGCTCTTAACAAAAAGACAGTCCCTGTGGATGTACTTAGGAAAGTTTACAAACTTGCTTCTATTTGTTTAATAAGGTCAGAATAGAAAGCTAAGCTCCAAGGGAAGCAGCAGTTCTTATGGTAAGGAAAAATCAAAACAACAACAGAAAATAAAAAGGTAGATAGGGCCAGGGTGTGGCAGGGGGATCTCTGGAGGTGCAGGTTGATATTTCTAGTGGGAGATGTCTTGAAAATCCTTTCCCTGTGCCACAGAACGCTGTGAAGTTTTGAAAAGCTTTGCTATTTTGTCTTCACAGAAACACCTTGGGGGAAAAGGAATCACAGAAGCTTGATCATTAGGTCACTCTTTAGGAGGCCAAAGATCCAAGTCCTTTAATTCCCAAAGACCAAATTTGAACCTGGGTTTACGCTACCTGGTATGTATCTCTTTCACATGCCTAGGGAAGAATATAGCTTATGAAAACATTTTACAGCTTTGATAAATGTTCACTTACAGATGAAATGTGGTTTTTGCCAAAAAAAAAAATAATCATAAGCCGTTTTTTCCCTTGGCCCTGCCAGTTCCTTTATTTTTCTCTGCTTTCATCCCCAAACCTCCTACCCTTTTTCTGTCTTGTCTGTTTTGATTCAGTCCATGCCCTGAATGACTTCTGTCTTGCTCTGTGCATGTACAGCGTCTATCACAACGGGTTTCAATCTGTTAGCACCTAGAGGCATTAACATAATGCAGGTAATAAGGTCTAAATTTAACTTGCTCACTACTACTTTTACCCCCTCTAATATGCATCATGCTCTTCAACTGACAGACTCAAATCACATATAATAACTGCCTGGCTATAGTACACAGACGAAGCTGATAGAAAGCATTTACCTCAATAAAAAGAATATTTCCCCCAAAACCCTCAGCTTATTTTCTCCTATTGCTTTCAGAAGCTTCATGTCAAGACAGATTTTTTTCTCCCACTGTGATGTCATTAAATCTCATGGCTGGCATAACATATGCTTTATGAGTTATTAAAGAATGTTACAATAGCTGAATTGGGCAATCGTTAAATAAATATCACTAAATAGTTTATAAAGAGAAAATTTAAGTGCTTTCCACTTTTACTTCTTCTCCCTAGGAAGGATGATTTTATAGTTTTTCTTCCTTTATCTGTTTTTGTGATCTGGAATGAACTCTACAAACTTCATGGTTCATCCAAATACCTATATGAGGTTTAATTGATTAAGACTCTCTGAGCAAGAAATAACTAACCAGCATGTTCCTAAATTTCTGTGTTTCGTTTCATGAGTCTCCCAAACTGAAAACTCCAGAAAATTGAGTTCGAGTCCTTTGGTCTATAATTCTTTGCTTTTACAAGTCTTAATCATAAAGGTTACCAGAAATAATCAAATTATGTATGGAAAGAAGTAATTCAATTCAAAAGGTACAAAAAGATTGAATCATAGAGAACAATTTTCAAGGGTTCATTTGGAGAGTGTACCTTGGCTTTGGTTCTTGGCAAAAATTTGTCTCCTTGCTTAGCTCAACATCCATTCTGCATTGTCTGCAGTGATTCCAAGGATGTCCTTTCATGAACAGGAGTATAAATTGAGGAAGGACACTAGTGCCCAAATTTCAGAAAATTTGTGATGTTAACTACTTTAACTTGAACTTCAGCCAGCTAAAAATACTACCTGAGCCCATCATCCAGCTTTCTTCAAGAGCCAACATCAGGTTTCTAAAATTCAGAGATAATTAATCTTTTGGAAAATACCTTTCCTTCTCTCTCTTGATTATGGAGGTGGCTTATGTTGATTTAAACTGGATCCCAACCTGAACAACCAGCTTAGGAAGATGCTTAATCATGTTTCTAGAGAAACCTGCACTGAAGAGTTCTGCTTTACAGTTGCTTATACAGTGTGGGGCTGTACTGAAAATGAGCAATGTTTACTCCAGTATCCCTCTTCCTGAGCACAGTTTATACTCTCTAATTTGCAGTTACCTGTTCTGTGTACTGCAAGTCTTGCTTTGCTTGGGGACAATGTGTTGCAGTTCAGAAGCTGCCTGCTGCACTGGATTGAGACCAAAAGAACTTCTCACAGTCATGTTGTATCTTTAAGGCAAAGCACGAGAACATGTACAGCCAGTTCGGTTTCAAGCTCTTGGGAGTAGCTGAGTGATGAACTGAGCATTTATTCAGCAATATGGGTACCACTGTGTACCCGTGAAGGAACAGCAAATTCACATTGAAATGAAATTCTCAGAGCAGGCAGCCAGTTTATGGAGCAACATCATTTTGTCTGGCACACTTGGATTAATCCACTGCTACTAACATCTCAAACCACAGGTACACTCAGCAAAATGCACAGATCAATGTCCCACAGGCCAGTAACAATCATTATGCCTTCTTAGTGTTTCCTAGGTAGAGATCACAGCTGCTTTTGCAGAACCAGGGCATTAAAGACCTAAATATTACTTTAGTTGCTCAAAGACCTGTGGAAAGTTGATCCTTACTGTGATTTCTGCATGTTGTGATATTTTTTTTTTTTCTAGGAACTCATGCTTATTTCTTTATTCACTTCTCTTCTTTCTTTGGGTCTCACAGCTGTATGGTCCATTTGCAGCTGCCATCATCTTTGCTAGCCCCATTTCTTCTTTGGTTAAACCAAACTATGGGGCTGCAAGGTCTCGACCCTTTTCAAAATTCCAACGTATGATAATGGGGTCCCAATACTTGGTATGCAGCTTCTCTTGTCCATCTCTCACATAACTGAACCTCTCCTGGTTCTTTTCCATTCAGTTGTCTTCTGTTTCAATAGGTTCAAAAATAGCTCCTGCATATTTAATTACGCTTCGCTTCACTCTGTTCCTTCTCGTGCATTCAGTCTCCAGTACAGTGCTTTGTCTGCTGACAGACTTTCCATTTAGGCTGGCTGATGTTCAACCTATTATACCTCCAGCCCATATCGACTGAAAGAGGTTGTTATCTTGTGAGACCGGGAGCCTACGTGGCAAATTATAGTTGACCAAAAATTAGGTCAACAATATCACAGAAGTGCCTTACAGTACATGATAAAACTGATCATTAAGAGCCTTGAAAGCAAGGTATAACAGTGGACAGAGAAGTAAAGAAGTAATCAGGAGAATATTTCCCCTTCCTCTTTTAATAAGCTATCATTTATCCTTGTTCTATTTTGATCCCTTCAGGGCTCATAGCCTGAACACAGAAATTAAATTTAAAAAAAAGGAGAGAGAGGTAGAAAAGCAATAATAAAACAGTGTATGTGTTTAAATATTTGCAGTAGAAATGAAGTAACATAGAATTTTTCACTAAATCCATGACAAAATGGAAGAAATGAAGGCCTATAGATTTCAAAGTAATTATTAACTTCAGTTCCAGAGGGATGTCGGTACTTAAATCTGCTAGGTTTCCTTTCTTGGAACAATCTCTCTGGAGGGCCCTGATCCAGAAGCCAGCTAAAGTCCATGACAGTTTTCCCACTGACTCGAATAGTCTTTTGAGTAAAACACTAAAAAGCAGCTGGAGCTTTGCCTGTGTCAAGGCTATCACCACAGTAATTTGAGTTACTGTTGTTGCACCGGTGTCTGCTATCAACATTACATTTATGATCCAACTAAAGTAAATGATATGCAAACACCAGACAGAGAATAGACCCTGTGTTGAAAAACATCGTGTCCAGAATAAGGTCTTACCTTTATTTTGTAAATAATCCCATGTTTATGAATGTATTTAACTCAGCACATTGGGATGCGTGTCAAGGGAATACTGACAAACACATGAAGGTGCTGAAGGTGAAATGAACCCTGATTTAGCTACTTGATTATCTTCTGCAAGGCAAATGCATTCATATTTCATGGACTCACAGAGCTTACCAGTAACATATAGTATAATATAGTGTGAAAACAGTATTTCCTCTGAGCCCAAGATATTAACCTACCTTACATCAGCTCCCCATCTCAAATAAATGTAGTTCATCTTTTCTTGCAGCATAAATATGAATGGCATTTTAAACTGCCAAAGGTGTTTTTTTTTTCTTCTGGGATGCACTTTTCATTTGTTGCATTGGTAGGACAAATGAGTAATAGCACCTCTTTTAATGCTATGAGATAAAACACAAAGCCAGTGCAATGGGAAGGGAGGAGCTGAAATACAGTCAGGGATACTAGTTGAATGAATGAGTTACTCAGGCAAGAGGAATGATGTGGCAGCATTCAGGCACTGAAGTCCATGATAGTTGGTGAAGTAAAAAGATACAGTAGCAGCTGACTAACCTGTGCCCCCACCCCCAAAAAAAAAAGAAAGAAATTTTCTCTCACATGCTAATATATTGGTTAAGGGCTAGAGACACCAAGCATCCTTCAGAAAATGCTTTATGGGTTTGACCTGAAGTCTGCTGAATCCAGTCAACAGATGCTTATTGACGTCAGAGGATGCTGAAGCAAGTTTTAAGTGTTTTTCTTATGTTAACTTCAGTTCTTAATATTTTGTCTTCCATGTGAACATCCTTTACTGACACTGTTGGTAAGTATGTGCTGAGACAGAGAACATCGTATGCTGGCCATGCCCCCCAGGCCTGACAGAAATGTCAATTAGACTTGTAAAATGACAACAAAAGAAGAGTGCTAAAGAGATATCACATTTTTTGGAAAAATGTGAGAAAATTAATGACAGAAGAGACTTCATTTTTAGCAAAAAGTATGGAATTTGAAGTGCAAAACTGAAAGAAATCTCTGCAATCATATCAGTCTTCTCAAGCTGTCAAATTCTGCAAAACCTAGTGTGGCACACACAGACAAAAAAGACCAAAAAAATAATCTGCTTTTTTTGTCCCCTAGAAAAACCTGTGGAAGATGTCTATCCTGAAAAGATAATAATCTTAATTAATTCTTCATCTTAATTAATTAATGATCTTAAAGAATGTTACCCAGAGCACCCATGTAGCTAAAATTGTTGAAGGAAGCCTGTGACGTGTATTTTACACATCTTTGACCTTCCAGAGGTCAGGACATATTCTAAATAAGGTGCTTTCATAGGGGCTTCAAGTAAACCCCAAAGAGGAAAAGAAGATCCCCTTTCAGAGAGCTGTTCATGCTGCCTGTCTTAGACTGTGCCGTGAAACTGACTTCTCTGGAACTGTTGCTCTTGCTCTACTATGTGCCAGGATGTCCTCTCAGACCTGGGCATCTGTGTACCCTGGAAGGCAATCTCTAAGTGTGCAGGTTGGCAGCTTGCCTGGGGCACTGTCTGGGCAGTTCTCAACCACACTACACTGACAGGGCTCCAGTGGCTCCTCAATGTCACCAGTAATAGCTGAGCTGCCCTTAGGCCTATCACTTCTGCGGGAGAAAACTCTGCAATAATAATATTTTTGCCATTTCTTGTAAAGTGTAGATGCACCTATTCTTTTCACAGCTGTATCTTTATTTTACCCTCGGAGTCTTACTGTTGTTCTACACTGTGCTCACCTGCACACAGCTGCATACATCTCAGAAGTGCTTCCTGAACCAAGGCCCAGACCAATGTAGACCATGACAATCATCACCCTTGTCACCTGCTTTTCCCTTGACACGGTGGGAAACGGTGTTAGTTCACCTGTTGGGGGTAACTGATGAACACAGACAAGTGTGAGAGACAAAGAGAGGATGTGAGTGTAAGAATGGGGGAAAGGTGAGCTGGCTTGGGAGAGGGGATGTCACTTAAGGGGAGGAGGATTAGGAGGCATGCTCCACCAACCAAAGTGTTTAATGTAATGAGGACTTTCAGTTGAATTTGTATGACTTTGTTGGGCATGACCCCATTTTTCTCTGTTTAACGATGTCTCCAAAAATTGAAACTAATATCTGTTTTCTTTTCTGATACCTATTCCACTGCTATTGCAGGAGATTTTACTTGTTCTCTGGCCGGTGATGTAATTTAGATGTGTTTTGAAGAGGAAGAAGTGACGAGTATCTTTTAGTGCAATGGTGTACTCTGGTACACTGCAGATATGGAGACCATCATGCTGACAGTAGAAGCAGGACAGTGGAAACCACAGGGGAGCATACTGTAGCTCCTGCCCTCTGCCTCATGGACAGGCTGTCCTACACTAAGCTTTGGACTCAGTGTGGTAGAGTCATTTTTGATTCAAAAGACAATCACTGCAGTGTCTCCAAAACATGATCTAATGTCAGAAATGGCTGAGTTAATTCTGTGCTGTAAAAACGTTATTTGGAAACTGCTGTGTTTAAATAATTGCCATCTTTTGATATATTGGATATATTTTACCAACTCAGCACACATTTTTATACTTAAAACAAAACTGAGAACAAAGACTGCCTGTGTGAAACCTAACCGCTTTAAACACCGCTGCAGGTGCCTGCACAATGTACACTTCTGAAAGGAAGGCACTGAAGTTGGAGAAATAAAATGGTCGTTGAACTATTATGTACAATGAAAGTTCCTGGCTAAACATATATTCTTATTCCATTTCGTAGTACAGCATATATGTCCCTGGGCTGAAAGTCACAGCTGGTCACAAAAACATTGTAATGAGCAGTGTAAGATGTGCTGGATGCATCTCACAGCTCTCTACTGGAAAAAGTTTGGAGCTCTTAAGTGTGTATCTGATAGAAATGGGGAAAAGCTGATTTTTATGTGATTCAAAAACATTTCTATTGTCAAAACATGTATATGCTTTTCATAAAGAAGAGCTGAGGGCCTTTACATTTCCTTACAGTTCAAAACTTCCTTGTGTACTTCAGCCTGGTGGAAAGTAAGACATGAATCCTTATAAACTGTTCTACTTTTTCTTTTGGCTCCCTTTCCCAACCCCTTCCTTGGCAAAAGTTGGTCAGACTAATAAACATTTCCCTATGGAAAAAAAAAATAATGAAAAAATCTCAGCTAACCTACAATATATGTGCAAGTAATGGCTAGGGATTTTTCCAGGGGACAAAACATTTTATGACTTTGGAAGCCCATGCAGGTGGATTTTCTTACCACTGCACTGTGCCAAGGGCATAGAATGCCACGTACAACATCTGATCTGAGGGAGGTAACGTAAGATATACTGACTTTTTGGGTTTCTATTCCCTGACCATATCATTAGTGCCAATTGTAGAAATAGCTCTGAATGGAAGGGAAGAAAATAGCAGAAGCATGATTTAAAACTTCATTGTGCTGTAACTCAAACGTTTGTCCTACCCATCCATTGTCACTGGAATACTTAGGTAATGTGAAGAGAAAGAAAGCACAATTGTAACAGGATTTCTTTATTTAGGTGCCAAGTGCCCTTGAGGGTAAAACCAGGGCTCTGTGGGTGCTGGAAACAGAGATATCTCTGAAATCCAAGAAGAAAAATATTCTCAGTGGAACCACAGTTGGCATTTAATCTTCCAGTTCATTGCCAAAGCCCAGGTAAGACTGAAATTTGATGCAAATTCCTTCACTGAATTAAAGAAAATTGCTTTCTAATAATTTGGTGGAAACCACGGCTATAGTTTAGATGTGTTGACATTAAATAGCTTTTGATTTCTGATTTGTTCCATAGTGCTAAGATGGTGCTGGAGGCAATTAGCTGCATTTGGAAGCAGGGGAATGATTGATTGTTCTGCTTCCTCTCAGCTGCTTTGTGGGTTTAACTTTTATCTACAGTTTAAAATCAAAGGGTTCTTTTCTTTTTTTTAAAACTAGTTTACAATCTGTTGACAAAAAAGCCTTCCATCTGAATAGATGGAATGCTCTTGTTTAGCTGGATTAAAAATGACAAATATATTTGAAGGAAGATACTATTTTCCTGATTATTTCTTCCAGGGAAAAAAGACTTTGTGGTGTAATTTCTGTTTTCACTTGATGACTTAAGAGCCTTTTTCTTTTAGAAATTCCTTCACTACAGTAATACAATACTACGGTATTTGTTTGATTTGTTTTTTAAATCACTACAGGCTCTAAATTTTCAACTGGAAGTCAATGAGGCTGCGTGCTGACTTAGTTCAGAATGAATAAACAGGGACAGACTCCTTTGTATATATTAAAGCATATTTTCAAGAACAGTCGCAGAGCAGTCAAGTCAATGAACGGCAGTTTCTTGTAACAAAACCACATCAGTCCCCTTATTTGAAAAGCAGCATTCCCTGATCTTAATTAGGATGTGAGAGGTGCTGAGGGACTTTGGTTCCAGGCACTACAGTGTGACTGTCGCAGCTCTTGCTAACCTGCACTACAAACATTTCCACTCTTGTCAGCTCTTCTCTGGATTTCGCAGTTCACCCCGGAAAGAAGGGATGGGCTGCCAGAATTGTTTCTACATTGCTGGTAGCACAATTAGCTTTCTCTTGAGATGAACATTTACCAGAAGCCCGGATCGCAGCACCTCTTTGGAGTTAAGACTACTTTTTTACACTCCAGCTGCTGTTCTGCGAAAAGGTCTCTGGATGAAAAATGCCCGCAGGGTCCTGGGGCTGATTTTCACAACAAACACTGCCTACAGCTGAAAACCAACAGGGATAAAAAGGGGAGTTTAAAAAGAAACTGGATTTACAGACCTGTAAGCAGGAAATGCTGTTGTAAATATTATTGTCCCAAGCTTATTTACAGACCCTGGGGAGAGTGCAAGCACACTCCATGCCTCTGCCATGCTTTGTTTGGTGGTTACAACTCCTGAATAGAGAAGAGAGACTGCTAAACTGCTGCAGATAGGCAAGAAGGAAAGATGGCTGGGCTCAGCACCTTGCTTCCCAGTCCTTGCTATGGTCTACTCAAGTAGCTGCATGCAGAAAGAGAGGTCAGCTTCCCTACAGAAGAAGATAGGAGATCAGAGGAACAAAAGGTTGAGCTGTTGTTGAAGAACCGCTGCGAGAACAAGAACACGGATCTACGGAAGCATTGTTCAAGCAATCCTCTTGCTAATGCTAAGGGCCTGTCTATGGTAGGCTAGTAGTTCGCAGCAGGCCTTAGTGGAAAATTACTGCAGAAGTATGAGTCTTGTTAACAAGGAGAAGATTGCCAGGTTGTAACGACCTTGCAAGATTGGGAGACAAGATAAGAGAAAGTTTGCACAATGAAGTAATGAGAAAGAACCCTAGAGCTAAAACCACAAGTAGGAGGAGTATGCAAATGTAATCGTTAAGTGCTTAGCCAATCATTGTATGATTAGTAGGAATAATTAACGATAAGTGTATAAAAGACCTGAGCTATCCGAATAAAGTTGAAGCTTGCTTAATCACTGAGTTGGCTGCACGTCTTTCCCCGCTGTCACAACAAGCTGTCACTCAGGCCAGCTACGAACTGCTCCTTTCTTGGGGTAGATGGTAAAATTGCTGTCTGCCCTACCTTGATTACACCTGGAGAGAATAAACATTTGAATGGCAGCTGGGTTCATTGGCATTCACAGTGTCCAACTATTAGTTCTTATGTTCCAACCTCAAGCTTAGCTTATAAAGAGGATATACCTATAAATTACCCAAAGTAGAGGGCAACACATGAACAGACAGGCAAGACAATGAGGTAGAAGGATCAGAGATTTTAAGGCCAGGACAGAATTCTCTGTCTCATTTTGTAGTCAGTGTGCATATTTACAATGCATAGATGGGAATGGCCCACAGAGAAAACACAGCTCACAAATCAGATATATTTCAGCATGCTACAGAGTTTGTTAAAGTTCACTCATGTCTCCTATCCTTGTACTCCATTAATCATTCTTGCTTCTGAAAACAAGGGTAAACTTGTATCCCCAATGTGCATCAAGATCATGTCCATTTCATCTCATCTCACAGTTGTATCTCTTTCAGGGCAGTACGCCTCAACCTTCCTTCTCATAAAAATGAATTGGAGGACCACTGCTTTCCTAATGGCGTGTCAGCATGACAGAACTGCATCTCCTATAGATGGTGACATATAAACTTCAGTCTCTTGAGGTAAAGGCTCTCCTTCAAGGCCTCTCCTCTGCCTCCAGTGCAATCTCATGAAGTGTTGAAGGACAGAGGGTTCTTTTCTTTGGTCTTAAAATCCTTAGGTAAGAAACACTTGACCTGGGATTAGATGATTGGAATATTTTTCCCTTCTGCATTTTGACCTACTGTGCGAAGTGCAATAAAAGTTGAAAGTGAGTATTTTATAATATTTTTATCATTGACTTTCTTTTCAAAGAAACATTTACTTTCAAAGAGGAAGTTTATGACTGGTCAGTATGCCTTTTTTCCTTCTACATGTTCGTACTTCAGTGCAACAAATAGCAGATCTGATGCTGGATCTGAGAAACCTTAATTTTACGCTTGTGTATTTTGCTGGCTTCTATGATGCTATTCCTGACTATGAAACTGCCAGATCAGACTCATACTCATGAAGTTGACTCAAAGCTGCAAGACAGATTTGAAAAAAGAAAGAGAATAAAACAAATATTCACTAGCATATGCTATTGCAGCTGAGCATTGCTGAAATCTCTCTGCACTCTGTTCCTATGTAGCATATGTGCTATAACTGAAAGGCATAATTGTGTGAATTAAAAATCAGTCATTTGTTTTTCTCCAACACCTTCTATCCACAAAAGCTGAGATTTCCAAATACCATCCAATTAAGCCTAATTGTATCACTGGTTCAACAGAAGCACTGTAGCTCTGCTCACTACTGCAATAAAGCTATCTCTGGAGCAGAGCTCCAGCATCAGTGCTAACCCCATGAAACTAGTTTTCCTGTATTAGCATGGGACTTTTGGTGTGCTCCATCAGTCCTCTGCCAGAACATATTCACACTCAATGCTGACCTTTCCAGTGGAAGCTTTTTGGGGTGTAGGACATTATGTTCCATTGGCTGACAAAAATACTAGGTTCTACTCTAGCTGGCAGTCTCTTCAGTAATACATATTTTGACTATAATATTTGAGTGATCTAGATTCAAAAGTTATTGAAAACCAAACTGAGGCTTAGCCATTATGAAGTCAATTAAAGCAAATCCTGAGAGAAGCTGAACACATTCATTTCTATACTAGCTGGGATTTGCCCTTTCCCTTCTAACAGCTGTGTGATTCTCATCATGGTTTTCTGTATTTTACTCTCTGTCCTTTTTCTTACTATCATCTGCATTGTACTAGTATTTATAGTTATATGAGGTTACAGTGAGGTAATTTCCAATTCAACAGCCAAATATGAAAGCCCTAAGAGAATAGAGATAGAACATGAGAATATAATGCATCCTGATGGAGCTATAGCTGCTTTTTCAGTTTTTCTGCATAACATCTTTAAGACAGAAGGCAAATATCTTGCAATCTAGTCAAATGTTTTTCATCCTTTAAGCATATACATATACCTGATGTGTGCTAGATTCCAGCACAAACAGGGAAGCACTCTTGCTTTTAACATTCCTTCTTCATTCTGCTATATTGATTTGATGGTAAGTTGCATAGCATTACCTGCAATTATTTGTAATTTTGCTCTTAAAAAAATCATCTGAAGTCATGTCATGGGCTGCAAATGAGATGTTCACTGGGGTGGAACTGCAGTATCCAAGTTATACTGGCCTGTGCTGAAGGGAATTTGACTTGCGTATTTACAGTATAGCTCTCAAAATTTCTGCCTGGTTTTGTAGGAGCTGGAAACTGATATAAAGAAGACTTACATCATAAAGGACTGGTTGAGAAATCAGGAACAGCTCAGTAAAATTCTTGGTAAGATTTAATCCCGAAACTGTGAAAAACTGAAAAAAGGGGAAGAAATTGTCACAAAACTGTAAAAGCATTTGGAGGAGGAGTAATAAGAGGGACGTGACAGCATATAATTCTAAATGCTGATCATTTTCTTCTAAAAATGTTTGGCTTTAAGCTAATGGTCTTATTTTGACCCAAAGGTACATCCAGGCATCATCGTAAATCCTACTGCTAAACAAGCCATTGGCAAGGCCACTGCTAACTTCAGTGTATGCGACATTGGTTACAATAGGAACTCCCTTTCCTCCAAGGAAAAACAGCCAGAAACAAAAAATATGCAATGTAAGTGAGAATATTGAAGTATATACAAGTCAGAATGTAAAACGCCACTTGTCAGATGCTAAAATGCATTTCAGAATGTTTTCATGAGACTAGGTAGGATGATACATGAGCAGAATCCCACTGAACTCCCCAGGAATGAAGGAGTAAATTCCATCTGCCACAGGAAGGAGTGTGACCTTGGGTACGTATTCACTGGTAGGTTACAACAAAAGCCATTTATTTTGTTATTTGTTTTGATACAACTTCTTTTTTTTTTTTTCCTT
The DNA here is from genome assembly GCA_013400375.1 of Thinocorus orbignyianus. Taxonomy (NCBI): domain Eukaryota; kingdom Metazoa; phylum Chordata; class Aves; order Ciconiiformes; family Thinocoridae; genus Thinocorus; species Thinocorus orbignyianus. The sequence goes on along the minus strand of VXBW01005444.1, from coordinate 924,525 downwards.
TTTAAAATAATGATAATCTTAGTACATAGCTTTTTAATTGTTAGTAATTGGGTTTAATTAAAATGAAAAGAAAACTTCAGAGGCACTACCTTCAAGATATTCTTTAAAAAAAGTATTAAAACTGGAACTGGTCACTTATCATTGACTAAAAAGCAGAATTTCAAGTCAGTGTGAAATGGGCTGTTTTAATATCAGGTAACAACTTTCATCTCCTGCATGTTTTCCCACGTGCAAAAGTTTTCTGCAACAAATCGAAAAAATACCGTAAGTTAAGCCATTGTTATTTTTGTATTTTCTGCACACCAGCAAAATCAATAGTTCTGATTTATGCCAAAAGGTCACAGCACTATTTTCTTAGATCACCTGCCTTTCAATGATTCCAGACATACACTACAGTACGAAGATTCTGATTCTCAGTTTCCTAATAGGCTTGCAGTTATACTTGTCATTCCATGTCCTTATTTTAACTCCTAAATAAGTCCCAGTTTTGACTGAATCATCTCTGTGTTGTATCTATTAATAAAGAGCAACAGATCCTTCATATATGCTTCAGTGACAAGGTCTTGCAACACGTTACATCACATAGGACATAAACAGTTGGTCCTCATTCAATTTAACCACTGACACAGATGAAAGTATGCTCTTCACCCAGGGATGAAATGTGCTGGGTGTATAGTTTCTCTAGTAGGGCACTAAAACTTGTGGCAAGTCCCAGTTTCAGCCCTTTCGGTACTGAAGCTGAGCTTCTCAGGTGGGCGAAGTATAGAGCGCACCAGGGTAAACATCCCTGTGCTGTCACATTCCAGTGGTTGATCTATGGGCACCCCAGCAGTCACAGAAGTGAGTTCAGCTTTTATGGTTGCTGAGATCTTGGCTCCTCTGCTGAGCGCTGTCTGGACCTGATTTTTTGTAGTCAAGTGCCTGTCTGCTAGAAATAAGATTAAATCCCACTGCTGCTTTACAGAGGCTTCCAGGTAGAAAATAGATGGCATGGAAGCATTTTTTGAAAGTATTTTTGAACCCATCCCTGTCCTACACTGTGATCATGCAGCAGCTATTTCAAGAGAGGAGAAAGAATGCCGTTTACAGTAAGACTCAGTTCCAGAAAGTGTGACAGAGGAGTACTTCGATTTTTTTTTAATTTAGAAGAAAAGTTCTAGCTAAACTGAAAGACACAAGTTTGCAAAATAAGGGAGAGGTCAGACAAGGAGATAGCAGTGACCTCAGTCACTGATGTTTAACAGTAGATTCCTTCCTGCACAGAGATGTTTTTTGCAAGATCTTTTTCTGAATGGAGAAAAAAATACAAAGATGAAAGTTTGGAAACCATGAAGTAAACTGAAGGTGGAAAACCAACTCTGGAACCAGAATCTGCATGGAAATTCTTGATGTGACAATTCTGAATGATGGAGGACTGCAGCAATACTGATACATGGCATTATTTTTCTCTTTATTCATAGCTTCTAGAAGATGTATCTTTCTCTTCTTCTGCCAAGAGGAATGTAAACAAGATCTGCATTTGAAACTGGAAAGAAGAACTGGGATGAACTCTACCAATCTACACTACTAGGGCAGCCCTGGAGCAGCTCTGAGTGGCTCTTGTTTGACTTTGATGATAGCAGCTGGAGCCTCTGCACATGCTGATGTGGAATGTCCCTGGCACAGCAGTATTGAGAAAGGTATTCTCAGTTGAGAGATTTTTATTCCCCACTTCATCTAGTAAAGATAGAGCGTGTCAATCTAAGGGCTTTTCCTCGGGGGTGATATCTCATGGAATTGTAGACAATCATAGAAAATACATCTAAAAAGGAGCTCAAGATGTCATATAGGCCTATATCCCACCCTGAGGAAGGATCAGCTCTACCCAAAACATTCCTGACAGTTCTTAAATATCCGATAACTGAAATCCTAGAGCCATCCTGTACCAAAGCTTATTCATCCTGATGTAGATTGTAACATGCGATGGGCAGAGCCATACTGAGGGAGAGAATCTGGTAGTTACTTTCAGTCAAGGTACAGTTACTCTTTAATAGATGTAAAGATTTCTGTGTGTTTAGGCTTGGAGTTTACTTCTATCTACTATTTTAAAGTTGGTTTATGTACTGGTATGTATATGTAGCAGGCATGCATGGCATATTGCAGTGTATCGGATTCAGAGAAGGACATGTTGTTTTCCTTTATCTTTTCTTAAACTATTCCAATACTGATAACACATATTAGAGCTTGGAGGAAAAGAGTCATGTTTATTCTGACAATTCTGCCACAAGCATGTTTTAAATTGTAAAAGCTCTTGGAAATGATTCACTTATTGAGTAATTTTAAGGAATAAAGAATCTAAATAGTAAAGAAATCTGAGTCATGAGCAGCAGCCACAGAGAATATAAATTGACATAGAATAACAGTGGCTCATAAATACAATCCTTTTCCTCCCTCACTCGTCCCTTACAATGAATTAAGATTGGAAGTGACAGAAAAATGTCCAAATCTGTCAGTGCTAGTCCAACATCCTTCAGTTCCTAAATATATCATACTTCAAGTGGTCCCTCCAAGACAGCATATTTAAAGTATTTTTGAAGAAATATTTTGAAGTACTTATAAAGACTTTTTAAAAGTTGGCAGCATTCATTTTCCCTACACATCTGTGGCAATAACACAAGGGATGAATTTGGCCCAGTAATCAAGAACCAAATGTTCTAGTGACCTGCAAACAGTTCAAGACCAAAAATAAACTCGCTTGCTTGAGGCAGCAGATGACCTATTGGAGGATAAAAGTATTTGTCTTGTTCTTTAGGCAGCACTTTGGATCATGCAAGTCCCTTGTGACTAAGTTTTGAAAATTAGCTCCAGGAGAAGTCTATTCCTACACAACATAGTAAAGTAAGACCTCATTTAAGTGATTTTATGAATTAGTAACATTAATCTATTCTTTATTCTCATTCCACTACTGTATCTTTTAAGTGACACTCACTGCCATCACTGCTAGTGATAATCAACTGGCAACTCACCCTGTGGAAATGTTTTAGTGCCAAATGAGATATTCTAAAAGGCTGCATGTACCAACAGCTCCTTGGTTTGTATGTCAGAATTTCATTTCACAGCCATTAGTACAGTGCCCTACATTAACAATCAATAGCTTACTAGTGAGGCAGGAATCCCTGCCTTTCAAAAAAGTTTTCAAGGTGTTGTTACATTTAATATATGTATGCATCTGGTTGTCTAAAGACAGGTAATGGTTGGTTGGTTGAAGGTAATCACTTACTAATTTTCTAATAATATGTAGAGTTCAGGGGGAAAGGTTGGCAGCCTTAGATGGAAGATTAAATGAGTGAGACTCACAAAGATTCCTTTAGCTAGAGAAATTGATTAATAGCGTGCAGAAAAAGCTTTCTTTAGGAAATTGAGTGGGCAGGTGGCTGCAATTTATATAAATTAAACCTTGGGCTTGTTCCTCTGGCTTGAGGGTTTTGGTTTTTTTCCTTTTTATTTTAGCAAAGCTACTAGTGCATAAATAGTGTTTGGTTCTTTTTCTAAATGTTGGTTCTGTACAGTTGTTTTTAATCACTGAACCTTTTGGAATCAGTTGTAGGATTAATCTAATTGCAGGTTCGCTTTTTGCTCCTTACGCTGTGGAGCGTAGCGAAAGAGGAAAGCTGTGGCCAGGCAGAAAAATCACAGCTATGCATTCTTGTCTCGTGTCACTTTCCTTAAACAGTCTCTGATCTATCATTACAATCAAAATTCTTTATCCTGAAAATTGCGACATGAAATTTAAAGCTTAAAATAGCACTTCTGTAAGGCAGAGATTAGATTATGCAAAGTGTTAGTGCAGCATTAACTGAAGAGTCCCAATTAAATAATTATAAATAGTTACAAGTCTAGCCTTTTTATTTCCAGAGCACTGTAGTTTAAAAGTTTTGCACTTTCATTCTTTCTGTCTCTGACAATGTTCATGCCAGTTTAGGAGGACTGAGACCTCTGCAACATTTCCTTTTTCTTCTCTTACTAAAAAAGGATATAAAATGTCAGTTATAAAACTAATAAGAATTCTTTTGAACAAAATTATAGATCTCCCTGAGACACAGTCAGTGTTCTAGACTTATTTTCAGAGGCTATAAAAGGGGCATGCTGGCACTATATGTCCAAGTCCAGTGAAAATGATACCATAACATGTTCAAGGTCGAGACCACACTTCTGCCAATTTAGTAGCCCAGATTTTTAAAACCACGCAGTGATCTGGATTTTGAGCACTCTTTAAAAACTCTCTTGACATGGCTATGGGGGTCATGAACCTGTTCATATACGTAAGTATACAAGTGTACATGTATGCATTGCAGGCATCATTCATAAAACCAGAAAAAATCACATCTTCATGCTCATTAACCCACCTTCTTTAGAAACTATTCAGTAAATAACAGGAAAGAGATTTTGTTGACAGTCTTGGGAATGGGGTCTGTGCAGGCAACCTCTGAATTTTTTTTCTGTGCTCTGATTGTTGACTTTCCACGGTCATACACACCTCTATTTCTTGCCACCCTGTTCCTCACTCCACCCTACACCAAAAGGGTATATGTCCTTACAGTCCAGAATGTGTTTTTTTCTTACCTTGTTTTATGTACTGAAAACACATATTCTTTTTGGCTTTTTGGGAGTGACTGTTGTGGAGTTCACTATTAAAATGTGGTTCCGATAACATTTTAAGTCAAACCCAGCTACTCATGTATGACACTTTTCCTGATTGTTTCCTTTTTTTTAATCTATGCAGTAAAATCAGAAAGAAACAATGAGATAATTTCATTATTCATTAAACTAATAATCTAATCCCAAAAGAGTATTACATCAGGTACAAGAATCTACATTTTCACAGGCTAGAAAATTAGTGCAACTGAATGGATCATTTCATTTTTTAATTCAATGCAAACAAAATGTGCTTTGAATGCCTGTTTTATCTTCCTTTGCTCATGAAATTTACATTTAAGTAACAGTTTTCTGAGCAATTATGGCATGACCATTTAAAAATATTAGCTTTTATATAAAAATACGAAACTCTTAGTTGCCCCTGCTGTTTTTTGGCTGCAGTGCCCTTGGTTACATCAGCAATTCTGGTGCCCCAAGAGGAAGGAGAGGGGCAGTAGTTGGATGCTCTTGGAAATGCACTATCTGTCTGTAATTCCCCAGATACTAATGATGCTTCACGTTGATTCCTATCCCATTCAGAAATAGTTACTCTGCTCTAAACCCACTGCAACTTCCAGAGCGCGGCTCTGTGCTGTGTAGACATACTCAGTCAATGGCCAACACTGTAAAGGGACAAATTCTGTTGCCCCTGCGGTCAGACTAGAGCTCCTGACAGCTCTTGAATTTAAGTGCTAGTCACTTCTTCAATACTCTCCTTTTGTTTTCACTTCTCCTACAAGTTTCTTGATGGACCTTTGATGTGCAACAGGAAAAACTATTATATCCTTCCCTCATCTATGGTGAAGTTAATGTTTCTCAACAGTAGGCTCTCCCTTCTCAGAAAGAAAAACAATTTCCCTTCTACACCAGCCCATTATGTCCCGAATAGATACAATTAATTATTTCACTAATCTCACTAAGCATTAGGTTAACGCTCTCTGCACGAGATCCCTTCCTAATTATCTAGCTAGTAACATCATCAGCAGAACACCAACTTGCCTGGGGAATGGGAGGCAATCAACCATTACATAGCCATTTGAACCTAGACACTGTGTACATGCTCAGCTCCCTGAAGACGGAAGTGTAATGACACAGATTACTGAAATGATAGCTCATGCGCAAGCAGTCCTTTTAGTTCTTCCAGTGGTGGAAGATACTAGCTCTATTGATACACTTGTTACATCCCACTGCATTCCATCAGAAATTCTAGTCAGCTGTAATATATTTTCTTTTCTGCAGAGCCAGGAGAATAAAAAGTAAACAGAATGGGCTGTCACTCCCCCATGGACATCTAAAGTTATGCTTGAATAATTCTTTTTTGCTGTAGCATGACAAGTTACTTCTGATTCATACCTTGTCATGACATAAGGTAAGATGCTAATTGTTTACCTAAACTGTTCCTTGTCTCATAATAATGTACTTAGCAATTTATTATACATCTTCCTCTCTAAAATACCATCTTCCTGAGGCAAGCATTTTAAGTGATGTGTGAAGATGTGGTTAATCATGAGTCATTATCACAACCTTAGTATGGCAGGTACAAAAGGGGAGTAATCTGATATCGAAGTGAAGAAGGGACAGACTTGAAAATGAAATTTGCACTTGGCATTAAGAAATAGGGATATAATTTAAGATTGGCTGATCAAAGCAGTGGAATGAAGAGTGTTTGAACTCTATTAAGGCAATCACACAAGCTGCTGAAACATTAGGTTGCTGGTAAGACCTCTTGCTTAATTGCTGAAATGAAAAATATTTATAAAATGGCCATATTCCTAGAGGTACAGGTAAAGGAGAACGGCTGTTCTGCATGAGAAAAATCACCCACATTTTGTGTTTTATATCAGTTTCACCTCAGAGATCCTGATGTATATCTTGGTGAAAGCTTTATTTACAATAATGCAGTCTAAGCACACAAAATAAAAGGACTAACCTCCTGAGACTCTTGGTCTGGCAGTGTGGTACCTGGAAAGCTAGGGATACCAGTGAGGTATTTTCTTCATTGACTTCATTGCAGATTGATCTTTCAGCAAAGAGGGTGAGTGAGTGTGCATCTGGGCATGCTTCTAAGCAAAAACTCCAATTGTTATTCTTGTAAAATATCCTAGAAGGCCCCTCCACACCTTTCACCCCCCACCCTTCCACCTCACCCCCCCCACCTTCCTATCCTACTTGCTTTTGAATTTCAACCCAAACCAGGAAACAAAATGGGAAGAAAACTAAAGGATACTTTTAAACTGATACAGATGGCTTCTGGCTCTGAAGTGGGTATCCAGGGCTGTGAACTGAATAATAAGCAAGGGAACCCCTTACAGCTCGGATCTTTTTAAACATGGTGTGGCAGCCTGTTGCACATCAGAAGGATGTGGACAAGTGAAATAACTGCAGAGATGCAATGACTATGCAAATTGTTTGTAGCAGTAAAATAAAGCCTGAAATACTAAATTAAGTATAGGATCCTGCCAGGAGAGGAAGAGAGAAAAGTCAGGATTATAAGCTTCATAGCTTGTTCTTTGTTATGTGAAATTATCTGATGCCTGAAGTTTCTTCCAGTGTATTCTCCTACTCATTTACTATAGGTTGCCAAACTAAAATTATTACAATTGAAGAGTGTAGTGTGTCTGCTGCCTTCCCTTTTACTGCTTCTGGAACTGTCTTTGTGGAAAGCTACAAAGTATACTTGGCCTTCCCAAGTGAATGCGTTTTAAATGGCGAAAGGCCTCTCCCCCAAGTCTTTACAGTGGCAAAATTTAGTGACCAAAATAAAAAGAGGAGGGAGCCTACATTTTCAGCCTTTGAAAAGCAATGCTATATTTACTAGTGATCCAAAGTATTAAATTCTGTCAGAGATTTTTGTTTATTTTGGGTTTGGGATTTTTCCAAATAGAATATATTTATCAGATCCACATATTAGGAATTTTCTCCTTCTTTTCCAAATCCACATCCCTCAGGGCACTGGTGACCCCTTTCCCTTGTTTAAAATATGGATCTCCAAAGGCGACACACCTCCTCCCTTAACACATCCCTCTGCTTGACAAGACGTGGTCATGACAAGATGAGAAAACTTAGGCCTGTCACTTGTCCCTTCTGCAAACCAGTGTATGCTCATCAACCAGTTAACCTGCAACTGGTATTTATTTCTGATGACAGCATTATCTAAGAGAGAAAGCTATAGCGTGTGACTCAGGAGACCTGGGTTCTGTTTCTGATTCTGGTACCAAGCACTGTGACATGAGCCGTATCACTTCCCTTCTCTGCCTGGGTTTGCTTTAATCCTTTTAGTCCATTGAAAAATAAATTGCAGTGGAGTGAGGAGGGATTAAGGTGTTTGGGATTGTGGCTATCACTGTAACACTTACAGTGTATGAAAATACAGCATAGAGGATGGGTATACAGAAAAAAGAAGATACATGATCTGGTTCCATCCTTCATAAGGATGAAACAAGTGCAATGAAAGACAATGCAGCAACTGTGGGCTTTGTCATTAAACTAACTCAGTGTTACTTTGTATATTTTTTTGATTATTTTCTATGAACAGAGAAATTACTGATATTTATTCCACTAAACCTTAGATCCTGCGTCATCTTTCCGGTTCCCCTTTTGTCAGGACAAGACGAATGTCCATAATGTTCTTTCTGTAGTGGAATTATGAGATATAGCAAAATATGTTTGAGGGCTGTGAACTGATTGACCCCTGAAATATTGTTTTTCTGGCTGACCTTTTTCTTTTAAAAAAGAAAAAAAATCAATTCAGTTGTGCCTAAACATCTCAAGTTTGAAGATCAGCATTAGATTGTCGTAATCTTTATTTAGTACAGTGTTATGTTGAGTTATTTGTTTAAAGCTGACACTTGCTGACAGTATTAGGTTACATCTTAGGGAGATACTGTGAGTTGTGTTTGAAGCTGCATCTTGGATTTACTGCAGCTGCTGTAAATATCAGCTAAGCAAACCTTCATAAATTATGCTAAAGGCATTTCTCAGTTATATAAGAATTATTCTGGAATGTAAATTAATTTCTTCCATCCGATACTTGTAAACTATTATGAAGTATATACATTCACAAAGTGAATGTGTGGTATTTAACATGTTATATTTAAGGGTCATTCCAGTTTACTGTACTATGAACACATATATCTTGTGTTCTGTTATAACACACATGCAAAATTGACCTTGCCATTACTGTAGCTGTTATAGTTCTCCTATGGTCTTGCACAATTCACAAATGTATAAGAAATGGGGAAGGTTTCAAGCTCATATGTTGTGCAGTTGGAGAAAGAAGTTACCCAAATATACATTACAAATATGCTTTACTCTGAACACTGCACAAACAGTGCTCACAAGGCAGCAAGAAGCTCAATATTGCAAAAAGTGAACATGGATGCTTTTGAATTCAAGGAAACTACTGTCCTCACTGGTGAAGCCATGAGACAGAACCCTTCCACTGCAGAAAAGTTACTCGTACAGCCTCCCCTTTGATTTTGAGGTAGTCTAGCCTGAGTCATGCAAGTAGATTTTACAGGCTGTAAGACCAAATGGAGTTAGACGACATATTTAGATTAAGCAGGAGTTGTTAGAGTCCAGGCTCAGGCCCAGTGGTCAGTCATTCCCTGTGGACAATCCTTAGCTCCATTGTTGTGAGGTTTGAATGAGCAGTTCCATTTCTGTGTGCCATCTCTTTAAGATTCATAGTATTCAGCTGCAGCCCTTTACAGCAAGAAGGACATGTACACACACTCAAACTGTGCACTTCATAGCTCCCTTGCACTGATTTTACTTTTGATCTTTCACTCTCAATGACTCATTTCTGATGAAGGGAAATGGCAGGAAGGAAAGAGCCTTAGGTCAGCTTTTGTGTCTGAAGACAAAACTGATTAGCTGGCAACGTAAGTCCTGAAAATGAAATCCCATATACTCTATCCCAGAGGAATAAGCCAGTTTTATATGTATGCCCTAAGGCTTGCAGTGGCAGGACCTCTTCTGCACAGTTTTGGGAAAGATACCTGGTGGGACAAATTGTACAGTTCTGCAGGTCATGCAAGACAGTAAACAATTACAGGTATCAGGTAACTGAACTGAATACATTTTGGGCCACGTGGGCATGTGCAAAGATGTCTTTGGCCTTGTAGGTGGCAGATGTTGTAGGAACTCTGTGATAGTCTAAGTCTTGGTGTAATGAATCCTGCCTGGCCCTTAATTATTAGAAAGAACGGAGTGAAAACATGTAAGAGATTGGAACAATAATAGACTCTCCAGTGACACAGTAATGATGGTGACTGCTGGCTGGATGGCCAGGAAAAGTAAATGTACTATAAATCATTTGGCTGCAGGAGTCTGGCTCCAGGCATGTTTCTCAGCTTAGGCACTCATATCGCTGTTTACTTTCACTCACAGAAAAGCTCTAGTGGAGCTGGCTGTAGGAAATGCATAAGGAATGCATAACCCCCTCTTCTAAATACTGTGCACCTTTGGGCCATGTCCTGTCCTCAGTCTTTGTCCCATCCTTTCCCACTGGCAGTCCTAGGACTTCCAAATATAGGTCAGTCTCTTCTCTTCTGCCCCTCTTCTACCTTAAAAACTAAGGCCAAACCTCGGTGCTTTCTTCCTCCCTTGATGCAGCAGTGTGACAGAGCAGCACGGATCTTACCAGCCCTTCGTGAAACCAAACCATATTATTTTACTGTAAGTAGAGCTCTGTGGAGACTCTGAACTGCCTTTGCCTGCCTCTGCCAGAGCGGATCTCCACTAAGGGATAAATGAGATGTATGGATTACCTCTGTGATGCATTTCATAGCTGCCCTTCTTGCACTGAGGGAGTCCCACTAATCCCAACACAATGTAGGGATAAGAATTCAGTAATTAACTGTAGAGACACAAAATTAAAAATGTAGAGTCATCATAGAGAAATAAGTACCCTTTTAGTACCTAGTTTACAGCAGCAACTAGCTCCTGCAGCCAAGGCTGAACACAGGGTATGCAAACATGTCTGTACATATAAGATCTTGCAGTGTAAAACATCAAGTGGCATGGAAAAAAATGGGAGGAAACTATGACAGTCAATTATATTTATAAAGGGCCTGATCCCAAGCCCATTACTGAATCTTTCTATTAACTTCAACACTAGCTTTGGACTAAGGCCAGGTATATTTGCAGCCACAGTGAATCTATTAGTATATCTTTCTGTCTGTGAAAGCAAACTGTAGGAAAGAGAGAATTCTTACAGTGCAGAATGTACTGAGCTGTCACCTGCTTTTGGCAAAAAACCCTGTAATGTAGTTTTCCTATAATAAAAACAATAATAATTCTTCAGTCATAGCTTTATGATTAAACAACATTGAGGCAAAGCTTTTTTTTTCTTCTTATTTTAGTTTGCATAATTCCCAGGCTGCAATGCAGAAAAACCTTTCGAGATATTAACTAGATTATAAAAATGTCAGGTCAGATTTGAAAACTGTCACTAACACGAGAGTTTTAATTATGAATAAATTAAAAAAAAAAAAAAAGGAGAAACTGCTTTTCCTGTGGCAATAAGATTTTGCATTATGCACAAAAACTAAAGCTTAGAAATGTTCAAAGGCTGAAAAGTAGAAGTGAGATAAGAGAATGGATTATTCTGGAAAATAGGCGGAAGTAAAACTGATAAAACGTTACTATTCAAATGATATCTTTACAGGAGTCATTACAACAGAATTAATGTTGTTGGAACGCAGAGAGAAGTGAAGTTATAAACCATTCCAGCCAGTATGCCAGACATTTATTTCAAGAAATGAATCCTAGCACTTGTAGCAAGAAGTTAATAACCAGAGATCCAGCCAAGGGTGGGCAGGAAATCCATGGGACCTTCCACCACGGAGCACACATGCACAGCTCAGCAGTGAAGAACATCTGTATATTTGGCAGCAGTAGATTACCTGAGTGCTGTGAAAAACACTCTGATTTCACTGAGGTTGCTCACATACTTCAGCTCATTTCTGGGTTCTAATGTGTGTACCTGGCTCTGCCTGCCTTTAGAGTTAACAAACATCATGAGTTTTCCTAAACATTTACCTACTGAGTGGGACCAAGGGCTGCCTCCAGCCTCCTTTCCCTCAAGAATGTACCCAGAGCCAAGGTCTACACAACATAGGCAAGAAAAGTTACCTGTGCTCCTAATTGCATCGTGGCTTGATTTATCCAAAAGTAAGAGTCACTAAATTACTTAGCAGCCTTCTGGAGACACTGTGGAGACACAAACTAAGTCAAGAAAATATGTTACACAACTGGGGAGCCCATAAACCCATTAACAGAGGTAACCACACATCAACTCAGATCTGGAAGCAGTTTGGCTCCATTTATGTGAACCTGGCAGCCCAGTGCCAGCACTGCACAGGCATGGCAACCTCACATGCTCAACAGCCTGCTACATGCCTGACAGTCACCACGCTGCTCTTCAGCACATGGTGTTCCTGACGTGGATTATCACCTAGAGAGGACTGCATCATGCCCTATTGCACAATGTTGACATACTTCAAGGGACGACTACAAGTACTTGCCTGCCAGTGAGTACGTTTCAGCTGCTTAAGCACAGTGAAGTTTTTGCTGATGCATCTTCACTGCCACTGCTTTCTCTTGGTGCCAAATCCAGCATCTCCTGTGCTGCTGCTGCCATTTCCACCACGATGTGGATAAAAACCCCGGTGAGCATACAAGGCTCTTAACTTCAAGGCTGCTTAACTCCAAGTAACACCATTGTTCAGCTGCCCTGATAACCAGATTGGAACACTTCTGCATCTAAATTAGATAAAATCTGTATTCTTTATGGAGGCAGAGAAGATTTGTAATTGTTGAGACATCCTAAAGATGATTAATTTGAAGCCTCAAAATAAATAAAATCATTACCACCATCTATTCTCCTGACAAAGATTTTTCAACATGGGAGACTGAGCATTAGCAACCCCACATATAGGTAGGAGCTGGAATATCTGTTAAAGTGGTATTTCATATTTAAACAGACTTAAATTTACCAGATCTAATGGATAACAGTATTTCAAAAAGAGACTTAATCTATTTCATTACATTTTATATTACTTTGTTTAATAAATCATCTTCCACTAGAGCCCAATCTAAGATGAATTTAACAGACTTTATAAATGATGGGTCAATATCAACTTTGTCATAAATTCATTTTTATTTTGGATACAGGCCCAGTGGGTACTTTTGTATTGCTTTCTTGCAAATGATCCATAATTCATAATTAACTTTGACTTGAAAATGTGACAATGCCTTTTCTTTTATCAAGTGTGGGATTTTTCCCTTTATTTTTTTCAGCCAAGAGAAAATAAAGCTACTTTAATTACGGGGTTAGATAATGCTAATTTCAATTTACTTTTCCGTGTTGCATGGGTTGGTTTGAAATCCATCTAGCAGCAAGAACGGGATTAAAAATACACACTGGCAAAAACAATGCATGGAGAAACACGTTTAATGGTTGACAGTGGTTCAGAGAGCTGCAGGGGGAATTCAGATTCTATAATGCAGACAAAAATACTTGTTTCAGTTCTCTTGTTACTCACCTATTGGCTTTTGCAGATATTTACAGCAAACTTCAACATTTCTGTGTTAGCAAAGAGATGAGCTTGAGGCAGAGAAGGTTTGTTGTGCAGCTAAGACCATCGACTGGAAACATTCCATCTATTTGTGGGACCTGAGGGTGCCACTTTCTAAGAAAGCCAAAAAAACAGATGGGCCCTGAAAATAGTCTGATTATTGTAAGACATGATCTTTTGGAATAATCATGACATTTCAGTGTGAGTGTGGAGGATGTCTCAAGGATATAGTTTGGATGGGAACAACTGCAAATTTGGCTGCAAACAAGTGATGGGTACAACATGGAAAGCCAGTCAGCTACACAGATTGAACACAGTCTTCAACTATGTGTTGTACAGGACTGCGGAACCGGGTGGGGGGGGGGGGGGGGGGGGGAAGAACTTAAAAGCAACATATGGGAACCTATTTTAGCCTCAGAAACATGACTTAACATCTGCTGACTATTGTATGGCTTTCTTTTCTCAAATTAATAATTTACAACATCCAGTCTAGAAGATAGGACAGTGGATCCTGCTGGTTATGAACAGCTCTCTCTGATATGAATGTCACCCATGAGAGCGGCACTGCTGAAGTCTCACTTGGTTCCATCCTGCCATGCAGACTTGGAATCCTGCCTTCAGCTGAAATCAACCTCTGTTGGCCCATCCGTAGCTATACATTAATAAGACCATTTACAAGCTACTCCATTCTGGCTGATGCAGGGAATTCTGAAGCAGTCTTTCTGATACATTCTTTTAATTGTGCTTAGGTGCAGAAGAATACAGTCTATAGAAATTTACTACATATCTCTCCACTGCCTCAGGGAAGATTAAATGAAGGGAGCAAATAGCAATATCAAGTAAAGAAACCATTTATCATATGACAAAGTCCCCAAAGTCAAGCAAAATCTAAATGTTCACTTCTAGACTTAACACTCAATTTGGGGAAAGGCTGAGTTCTTTGCTAATAAAGAATATTCAGTAACTTCAGAGAAATTTAATTACCACATCTGACACCTATACAACAGAGAGCAGAATCTGGTCTGGGAAGCAAGTCAAGTCTCCCCACAAGTAAAAGAGCACGATAGAGATGTTACTCTATGGCAAACCTCACAGTCAAACTGTGGTTGTTTTTAGGAAGTACAAAACTGAAATTAAAACAATGAAAAGAAAGCAAAGCAAAGCAGAAATACAGTAGGTGCAAATAAACCAAACTGGAAGCTGTAATCACCCTGCCGCGTGTTGCAGTCATTTTCCCATATACCAGGTTGGGAATAAAATGTGTGTGATCTCGTTCCCATTCAGGAAGCGGGATACTTGCTGAGAAATCTCAAGTATGGCAGCTCAGAACATCCGTGCTTCTGGTTCCTCTTAGCTTCAATGATCAGTGTTCCTTCTTCTAGCTTGTTCTGCTCTACCATTTAGCAGCTACAAAGATAGTTTTGAACCAAACCACCAGTGACTTGATTTCTCATTGTCCTGGGCATGGGAAAAGTTCTTTGATGGTGAAGGATTTTATAAGCTCTTTGATCGCCTTATGAGGCAGCAGCCAACAGCCCCTATCAGTGCAGAGATAAGAGAGTCGATATTACATTTTCTGACTTCTTTCTTGTCTCTCTTGTTTGAAAAGCAAAATTGTATCTGTTTTCCTCTCTGCAGGTACTGCAGTTGAAAATAGAGTATGATGAAGTTTCCTTGCCTTGTTTCCTATTTGGCCACACATATCAGATCACAGTCTGGAAAAGATTCTCTGTGGAGGTCTTCTGGAGGGAGTAATGGATGAATTGCAGAGGAGAGAAGCAGGTAGCTTTAGAGAGATGGAACTGTTGTGTGCTGCCTTGACTTGGGCAGTGACGTGTTTCGTGTCTCTTTCACAGTTTTCCCTTACCTGATCACTAATGCTGTTTGGAAAGAGCTCTCTTTTCTTTCCCATTAATCATCTCTGGCACATCACTGGCATTTTTCTTTTTTTCCCCGT
Source organism: Thinocorus orbignyianus (assembly GCA_013400375.1). NCBI lineage: Eukaryota > Metazoa > Chordata > Aves > Ciconiiformes > Thinocoridae > Thinocorus > Thinocorus orbignyianus. Next base: position 909,312 of record VXBW01005444.1, on the reverse strand, counting down.
GTTCAAGGTCAGCTTTACCCCGTGACAGAAAAGCATGCACCGTGTCTTTCAGTCGTAGATCTGGAAACATATGGAAGATGAGCGGTTTTGATTTCTTAATTTGTTTTATGCAAAAAATGTTCTGCTGTTGCAGCTTTACATCCTGCCTGATAAATGCATCACAAGTACATCATCAGTCACTTTCTACCTTTTTTCCCCAAATTGTTTTCTTTTCCAGTAGGTAAATGAGGGATGATTTGGCTGAGGTCAGAGTTGACACTGTCGGTGAGCTCCCAGGCCCTCTGTGAGAGCATGGAGTGCTTGTGGAGACCTTGATGAATTCTGCACAGGCTTTCAGATGCTGATTGGTTTTTCCTGTTTGAACTGGATATGGAAACACTTGGCAGCAACTGTACGTGCTCCTTTGCTCAAGGCCTGCATTATCTAGTAGTTAAAGCAGCTTTTAATCCCTGGTGAAAATTACCCTAAAAATGCAGGACTTCAAAACTATACTCTTACTCAGTTGCAGGTTAGGACAGTAACTTACCTTGGCTAAGTATCATTCCAGTCTTTGATGCTATATATTTCTGTTGTAGTTAGACATCATGAAAAACAGCATCTTTCTAAGCAAACACATACATACAGAGCCAGCTCTAGGAACAGGCAAAATGGGTGCTTATTTCAGTAGGAAGTCAGGGATGGAGAAAGAAAGGAAAATGCATCCAAAACGGTGCAACATTGCTTGTTTGGAAGTTGTTTCCTCTTAGAGTTGGTGAGTGATGAGTTTAATTCTCGTAGTAGTTTCTTGGAAAGCTTGGAAGTAATCAGGGACTGGGGACAAGAGTCAGCAATCATTCCCTGCAGACTAGGGACTGGATAAATTAGCAAAAAAAAAAAATAATGGCTGTGCTGTTTTGTTTAAAGTCCTGTGGTTGGGCTAAAATTCACTGTTCGGTTAAGAATGACAGCCAGGCCTATGTGTTTTAGGAATTGCATATAAGTTCCAATTTAACTGGCGAAATTTTGTTTCAGGCTTCTGCTGCCCACATGTAGCTGGCCCCTTACAGCAAGATTTCTCATGGAGAGTTGTCTATGCAGACAGGCAAGCCATTTCAATTGTTGATCTTCACAATCCTCCAAGCTAGCAAAGGGTATTTTCAGAAACAGATATTTCCAAATTCCCCAGGGAGATTCAGGGAATGTGCTTCTCATTCCAGAGGCCTTTGAACAGAGCTTCAAAACCAAATTACTAAGCCCTTTTCAATTTCAGAAAAATGTTTACTTCAGATTCTTGGCCAAAACCTCTGAGGTGTTGTTTTGTATACCTGTCACATTTCAGACTCACTTTGAATGTCATATTTAAACAGGAGCTTCATGTAGATTTGGGCCTGTTGCCATTCTCCATGCAGAATTCACAATGATTTAAGAGGCAGGCCCGCTAGAAAGCTACCGGACAGAGCCTCTAAAGTTTTGATGAGTGACAGAAAAGCTTTTTTTTTGCTTTTTGGGAAAGTCAGACAAAATTCTAGAGATAAAAGTGAAATTGTTCTGCATGATAACATAAACAGTTGATTTTGCAAACTTTTCAGCAGTTGCAATGGTGAGAAGTATTTTATTGACGAGCAGAATAAGCTTCTTTTAAGAAATTTGCCATGTCTAAGACAGAAAAGTAGAGGAAAGGTAGGGAAAAGATGTGATAGGCCAACACAAGTGCTGGCCTCATGCTAAGGCAATTCTAATGCAGGGAAGCTTTAGAGCCTTTCTCTTTCATTAATATAAATCAAAATCTACTGAATGAATTCAGCTGTACTGCTGGATTTGATTATTCTGTAGCTGAATAAGCAGAGAACAAGTGATTAAATTCATCACCTATTTTCAGGTGCACAGCTTTCCTTTTGCATTATCCTTCACTAACCAAACTTACTTAGCTTATGGTATCAGGGAAACCAAAAGGAATTAAAAAAAACAAAATGCAAACAAGCAAAAAACCACATACAAACAAAAAAGATATGAAGGATTGCTGGCAAGCTGCTGGAGCAAGGTAGTGGTTGTAACTATGGTATTGCTCACTTGGGCTTTTTGTGTCCCATTTCTGCAACTGTTGTTGGTTTTACTATATCAAACTAACTCCTGCTCTCCCCGGATTCTGCTGTCCTTAATGGAAACAGTAATGAGCCTTGAGATTTTTTTGCCAAAACAGCCTTTGTTTACAAGTTTTGCTGATGTCTTGAGAGAACGATCCTAGAAGGGAAAATCTGTTGTGTTTCTAAAGTACAGGAATGGGTACTTTAGACAACTTGCTACCCTCAGCTGCCATGTGTAAAATTGGGATATTAATAATAATTCCTTTTTCTCCTATCCTTGTATGTTTAGGTAGAAAACTCATGAGAATACAGTTTTCTGTTATTTTCCTCCAAGGCAGTGAGACTGTCATCTTGGTTAGGCCCAAGCATGCTATGACTGTGTAAAGAAATATCTATCTCATCATGTTACGTCACTGGTGACTATTAGCTTTGGCAAGGGACCTACAGAAATGCACTGCTTTCAACTTGACTCTGCTCAAACTGAACTAATGCATTCTACCAGTGACTTTCATGGGGCACAAATTATTTTAATGGCAGGCAAATTAGGCCAGCTTGAAACACATTTAGAAATCCCACCAGTAATGAGGTACCACATGAGCCTTCTTCTGAGGTACCAAACTGGACTTTACTTGTTTTTGTTTTATGCATGCAAACACTGTGCCCAGAGGGGGGTTTCACTGTGTTTTAGTATTGCAAATCCGTTATGGATACTGCATGATTATAGGCAGTAGCATGTGAAGAATACAGCCTGTGGTATTAGCTGAGTAGGTTCTATTGGATCTGATGGGCATCAGATTTGAGTAACACCTGTAGGATTTGGCTCCACTGTTATTATATTGTTATTAATTTGCTGTCGTATACAGAAATCAATTTTTCATCTTCAGAGTTTTGTGGTGTCTTGCCATGTCAGCAGACACAGGATTGATTCGGGAAAGGACATTTCAGTTATTTTCTCTCTGATTGCACAGCTCAAGAATCTGGCATTTCTGACATGAGTGAAGGATAAGAAAAAATGAGAAAGTCTACGATTTTATTCACAATATGCTACAAACAGCAAATGGCAGATAAATTGACATACATTACATTCCACAGTTAATCATATTTCTGGCCCTGTGCTCAGTTGTGAAGTGAAGAAACAGCTGAGGATAGGGGTGAGGCATGTATCAAATCAACGGGCATATTTTACATGCCAGGATAGGTCCCACACATTTACCATTGTCATACAGAGGACATAGGCGGGAAGAGCAGATGATAGTACAGCACTATTTCCCAGCAGGCACTCTAGATCCTTCATGCTGTAGTTTTTGCTTCCTGGATTTTTAGGTGTGAGATTAGCTTGGAGGTNAGGGGAGATCCTGGCGTGCAGCTCAAAGGGCTCTTGGGCTGTCCACTATTTATACCGTAAGATAATTGAACTATAGTCATATTTTCGTGTGAACAAAGTATCTAGGTCCCCACTCCCCACAGTGTTTTGGCTGTGTTACCAGCCATCCCCCAAAGTCCAGGTGCAGCTCATCGCAACCGATGTTGCTATGGCCAAGGCCTGAGCAGGAGCCAGGGGCGGGGAAGGAGGGGGAAAAACAGGGAGATTACACGGCCACAAGGTCTCATTGTAGTATTAGTTTTGTCCTGAACTTTACACTGTATGAAAGAAAGTAAAGTTTAGTTACTGGGGGAAGTTAACTAATTACATTTTCCTTGTTCTGTTCTTGACCTTGTGAGCAACCTAGGGTAGGTCATTTATCTACCTTGTTCCTTGTTTATGATCTCCTTTCCCTTTGCAACACAATTAATAGCTGCACTATTAATGCAGTTATTCCACTGTAAAATAAATGTATATATATACAGTTATTGCACTGTAAAGTTTGGAATAACGCTGCGTAGCTCTGAAGGTCTGTAACTTGAAGGAAGACTGTAGGGATTAAGCTGTATTCTAAGACTGTCTCGGCAGACAAAGATTATTTGATCCTAACCTGGATAATTCTTATCGGGGTGGAATGTGAATGGCACACACCTACACAGACCGACACAGGGGCAAGTGTTTTCAGAAGAGATTAAGGAAATCCCAGTGCCATAGACTTCTCTGAAAAGTCCAGCCTGAGTAGCGTGCATTCAGGATGCTTGTTAACAGTTTGCTGTTTGTGATCCGAAAAGAACAGACTGATGTTTCAGAGAGGATTTCTTATCAGTGTTACCTTCTCCTGACATTTGGGGAAACGGGATCCATTTGCTAAGCAGGTCATGTATTTAAGAGATGGTTTCTTCTGTAGTCATGAAACATCTGCCTAAGCACATATGTCCCTTAGCCAGAGGCTAGAGGACAGTTTACAATTCCAGTTGTGAGCATAAATACAGCTCTAAGTAGCATCTGGACCATGAAACTAAATTTGAAATACTGAATTGCAGGCATTTAGGGGGAAGGCAGCTTGACTAATGCTCAATAATCACCAATTTCCAATGAAACTCATGAGGAAAAACAAGATGAGAGGGAGATTATGGACTAATTCTGAATTTTACAATAATTTTCAAGAGCGTAGAATCTGACAAACAAATTCTGTCAGTGACTGAAATCAAAGCAGAATTAAAATTTGCTTATGAAATACATATTCCTATATATAGCTTCATCTGTTTCCCCCATCAATGTAACTTCCTGTCCTAACACTAGAGTCTTCCAAGGGGAGCACACAGCCATGAAAGAAAACTAAAGAAAAAGGCTATCTCTTTTTCCCCAAATCACAAAACCTGGTTTCCAGAAAAAGAAGACAGAAGTGATGGCTTTAGGACAAAGGTAGGAGAGATCAAATGAAGCCAATTTGATATGTAATTTAAAAATATTTTTTTTTAAACAGGGAAGTCATAATGAGAAGATTCAACTTCTTTCCCAGAAGAACAGGAAGTGAATTTAACAGATTTTTTTTTCTTTTTCATCTTTGTATGTAAGTATAATTATTAGAGAAAAGCAGCAGCACTCATTTATCATGGTGATGACATCATCTAGATAGATAAATGTAAGAAAACTCCTTGTATGTGAAAGCTTGTTCCCAGTAATGTCAGAGAAAAACTCCAATTAACTGCAAAGGAAGGGAAGGGAGAGATTTCACCTCAAATAATTTTTAAGGACAAAAAGTCTGAATAGCGCCATTAAAAGAAAGGTGTCCTCCTGCCTACCCACAGTTCAGTCATCTTATTGCACAAAGATGGGCTTTTTAAAAAAATCTAACTGGAGATGGAAGATATCCTTAAGGAACTTACTAATGCCGAGATGCTTACATTGAAGCATGAGTAATTTCACTAAAATTGTTGGTACTAATCATCTGCTTTAGTTCTGCCCACACTGGTGTCATAAATCGCAGTGCTGCAAGGCACAAGCACAGCAATTATTCCCTAAGTTTTAGGAGACCATCCTCTGTGAGCCCATTATTACTTTACTGTAGATGAACGGGAAGTTCAATTGAAAAGCTGTTAGTAGACACAGTCAAGTAGATAAACCTCTAACATCTTTCACTGCAGAACTTTCTACACCCTTAAAATATTATGTCAAAAAGCTTTGTTTAAACCAGGCAAGAGGCAATGAAATCTCAAAGATTTTACATGATGTTAAGAAACTTAGAATTCATTGCTCTTAAGGACCATGAATGAGATTGCATTTGAGCAGCTTTTCCTAAATTGTGGGTTATATACTCTTCCAGCTGCAAGTCCCTGTGCTGAATGTGAAGTAAATAAAATGTTTATTAACATACCAATGTGCCACTCCGGTATTTTCTCTGAACATTTGGGAAACCTGCAGAGGAGTTTCTAAAACCTCATTATATTAAAGAAAAAGTTATTTTAGTTGCAAGATGTGAATTATATGGATGAGTGAGCATCAGTAAACAAGCTTATTTTAAACTGATACCTTGGAAAAACTATTTCTAAAAGCAATTAGTGATGAATTACTTTTAGCACTTCGAAAGGTCATTAAACTGTGTTCCCTACATTAGCAATTGCAAAGAAAATCTACAGCTCAAAGATAGCCATGGAAATCTATGATTTTTTTTTCCAACCAAGGAAACAAACTAGGCAATGTGAATGGTCAGCTTGGAAACAAACAGCATTCCTGCATTCTATGCATATAGCAAGGAAGTTCAAAGGGGCCAAAAGGTCCATAAAACAGCAAAGCCTTTCAAATCCTCCAACAGCTCTCAAGCAGCACGTTCATCTTGAAAATATTTCAGGATTCCACCAAATTGACTGAAAATTGAGGTCAATATTTTTTGTGCCACTCTAGCAGTTCCAAGATTTACCCATTTGCACTCCTTGTAAACACTGCGCTATCAAACTCTTCCGTCACCACCATGCCACTGTTATGCCAGAGAGGAGAAAAATGGGGAGCCCAAGAAATAAGTATAATAGATCTACTGTCAAGAGTGTATTTGAGGCAATCAATCTGTAAAATGACCTAGGAGGGGTTCCTAGGGAACCTCAGCATGTTTTATCTGCCTGGTTTGGATACTAATATACAATTCACAGAATTCAAAATTGAAGCAATGACCGAGTTCGAAACATACTTATTTTTTTTAATCATGTTTGAATTGGGCTGTACATTGTGATTGTCTCAAGTAAACTATGCTCTCTGGGTACAAGATCTGTCAGATGCAGAAATATTAAAAGACTATCCCAAATAAAGATGACAGTTGTGGTTGAAACATCTTGTGTTCTGGACTCAAGCTTCCATTTTGTCTTCCCTCAGACTCAGTCTGGGATTTCACTATTAATGTGAAGGTGTACAGGAACTTCATTTCCTCATGGACCATACGAAGGTAATGATACCTTTTAGCACCCTCTTTCTGGTTAGACTGACACTAGAAATCATGTCCCCAGTGAAACTAGCTCATTATTTAATCTTCCATAAGGTGTTACCAAAATACAAATAATGCAGGCTGCCCTGGTAATGTAGAGAAAGACAGAACAATTTTACCTGAAGAACCTAGTACTTTGGTGTCTTTGAACCACTACTGATCACAGAAGACTTATCTGAAATACAGGAAAAAGTACAAATTAAACCAGAGGCTCTGCCTAGCCAAGGTTTTCATAAGTGTCCCCTGCATGTCAGTTTCTGATGGAGAGGAGGATTAAGCTATCTATTTTTCCTAAAAAAAAGAAGCAATGCAGATGCTCTCCTGATAATCATGATGTTCAAGTAAAAAAAATGGATTAATAAACCTCTGATTACTGCGAACCATCCTCTATTTTTCTGCTTGGTGACAGGCAAATCCCTCTCCATATTAAATGCAGAAGACTTCACATCCCATGTCAATAGGATTTGGTTCCAGTAATCACTAGGTTCAGTTTAAAATAAATTAGTTATTAAAAATAAAATTAGACAAAAAGGAGAGGCAAAAATAAAAGCTAAGGTAGGTAGTTACAAGGCCAGATATCTATCTAAAGTCATGTTTTTGTCTAGTAAGATAGGTTATAATGTCAAAGGCTTTTCTCAGCTGACCATACGTCAGAGCAGTGTAAGGAAGTTCTCATTACTTTAAATGTTTGACTTAAATTGTCAAAGAGAGAGAAGTAAAATATTTTCAAAGCTCTTCAGTGTATGTAAACAACTTGGTGTCTAATTCTGTTTGTATCTTTGACACTTGCTCTTAAAAGAGACAAATTGGACAGTTTTTCCTTAGGTAAAACACCCATATAAATCAGTGCATGGGAGGCACAGGGACAGGAGATGGAATGAAATTGAGATCCTTTGGGCTACAGAATATATGAATTCCTTTTAATGAGATTTTGATTACAAGCAGTAGTGCCTTGGAGCAAAAACTACAGCAATAATCTCTAATGTATTATTTTGGAGGAGAAATTTAAACATTATAATGTTAATCCAATGAATGTCCATTTAGGCTGGCTAATGATGAAACACTGTATATTACATAGTGCTAACCAACTAAGATGAGGAAGGATGTCTTTTATGGGATTATGTAAAAAGAGATCAGTTTCATCAAGAATGCAGTTACTTACTTGGAAACCTTCCCATTTACTGCGTCTCAGGAATCATGGGGGATCAAAACCTGATATAATGAGATCATTTCCCCCAAGTAAAAATGCAGTATGTGATTAGCCATTATTGACTATTATACAAAATGAAAAGGAGTTCAATCCCACATCCACATCCTCTCACATGGTAAAATCCAGCTATAGAAAGAGGCCTATAAACATAATTTTCTTGATTGGAGGATGCAAGTTCTTTCATTATGGAGACATACTGTAAAGGGAAAAATGGTGGCATTATACATTGCTGATAGCTTTTCCTGAGAGGAATGCAAAACTTCCAAAACAAACCACAAAATGGATGAATTCACTCTACAGTGCTTCAGTATCAGTTCAAAATTCACAAGAAGTTTATCAGACCATTTCTGTAAGTTGGAGTATAAACAGCCTGAGCCGCCTTTCATGGACTTTTACATTGCATTTTCCATTTGGCTCCAGTTGAAAGCTGGTGATTTGGAATGTTCTGGTCTGAATGTATTTACGTGAACAGAATTAAAATCACCACCACAGTCCTGGCCTGTAAAGTTGTGCAATGAAAAATCTTACAGATACCAAAGGAATGCTCACCTGTATGTACAGAGCTCTTTGAGGATTTTGCCTGACCTGAAGCTCCAAACTCAAATCTTCTAAGAGGTCCTGAAACAATTTTCAAAGCTATAGTCAAAACACCCAATGCTGGCAGCATCCTTGAATACGGAAAGCCTCAGCACTCCTGAAATCTAATTCCTTTATTTTGTTAATTTGCCTGTTTATCCTGTTTCCTCTCAGCAGTAGGACCAGTAGCAAGCACTATTTGTTCCTGCATGTCCCAGTAGAGTATGAGAGTGTTTTTCTCATACCTCTGCGATCCAGAAAAGAGAATAAAGGCTCTGAGGATCTGGACTGTGCTTTGCAAAGAGGCAGTCTGAAGTAAGGAAGGAAGGTTAGCTTGGGGTTTTTTGGGTTTTTTTTTTACAACCCTCTCAAGCTGAGTTAAGTGAATGAAGGAGAAAACTGCACATCTGCCACAACAGAGTAGAATGAGTTGCCGTCTGTTGTGCCTGCAGAGCTAAGAAATCTGAGCAAAAAGAGCAGTCCCAGGACAAAAGCTAGAACAAGCCAAGGTGTGTCTGAGAATCCTGGATGGGCATTTGGTAGCCTGATCTTCTTCCCTTTGTATATTGTTTCCCCTGACACCAGAAAAGGAATGGCTTCCCCACAGTGGCTAAAGTGATTGCTCCACAGGCTAGTGACTTTGGAAAAATATTTTTGATTTTCTGATTTATTCGAATAGGGTTTAACTGTTGGAAATGAGGCTAGCATGTGCCTGCCAGAATACTCAGTGGAATACCAGTGAGCTCTTCATGTTACTTGGTGGAAACCCAGCAGCGTAGAAAGTGTCAATGCTGCAAACCTGCTGTTTGAAATTCATTGCTCTGCTTATCTAGTGGATCACAGAAGCCACTGCAGAGGCTAAGGCACAGAGCCTGAGCTTCATACAAGAAATCTGCATTCTACAGCCCAAAATCTAAAGCAAATATAATCTGACATGGCTGAATGAAAATTAGTATCGCTTCTGCATTAAGATACACTCAGAGATGTATTGGAAAACACTCCTGAGCCTCTAGGAACAACAACAAAAAAAAACCAAACAAAAGGAAAATGTAGACAGTGGGTGCAGTGGAAACAAGACAAGATCAAGGTGGAGCACCCCTCCTATGAAGACAAGCTGAGAGAGCTGGGGTTGTTCAGCCTGGAGAAGAGAAGGCTCTAGGGAAACCTTATAGCAGCCTTGCAGTATCTGAAGGGAGCCTGTAGGAGAGCTGGAGAGGGACTCTTTGTCAGGAATTCTAGTGATCTAGTGATAGGACAAGGGGTAACAGTTTTAAATTGGAAGAGAGGAGATTTAGATTAGCTATTAGGAAGAAATTCCTTCCCGTGAGGGTGGTGAGGCACTGGCAAACAGGTTGCCCAGAGAAGTTGTGGATGCCCCATCGCTGGAAGGCTCAAGGCCAGGTTGGATGGGGCTTGGTCTGGTGTGAGGTGTCCCTGCCCATGGCAGGGGGTTGGAACTTGATGATCTTTTAAGGTCCCTTCCAACCCAAACCATTCTACGATTCTAAGCCACTGCAGGGCAGAAGGATGGCGCAGGAGGCAGCCAGCTGCCAGCCAGTGCAGCCCATCTGGGTTGGAGTAACCTTCACGCAGCTCAGGCAGGCACAGCTTCAGCTCCGCAGCAGAGCAGAGGTGCTGCCCACCCCGGGCAGCAGGACAGCCCCTTCCATCACCCACTGGCTCAGTACATGAGGAAAACACAAAGAATCTTCAAAATTAGGCTTGCTGATAGAAAGTACAACATGCCTGGCCTTTTACTTGAAATTGAAATCTTCCCCTTTATGGAACTTTCTGGTCAGCGGGCTATAGCAAGAGAAAGTTCCTTCTTCTTTCAGCAAGGACCTACCGAGCACCGACTACACCCCGAGGAGAGCTCCCTCAGGCTCTGGGGGCTGACTCACACACGCCCTGCTGAGGGCGCGAACCAATCAGGGAACACCTCAGCCCCTGCCTGCGCTGGATTGGCTGGGTCTGGCTTAGGGTGACTACAAAATGGCGGTGAGGGTAACCACAAAATGGTGGTGGTAAAGGGGTAGTTTTTCTTGTGTGCTGCAGGAGCGATGGGCCTTTATGGACCTTTTGACTTGGCTGGTCAAATGCCATCTTGACTCGACTGAGGTACAGGTGACTGTATTTTCTTGCCCTTTGGTTAATGTGTGCAATGGTTTAATAACCCTTGGCTGCTAATGCTGTAATTCCTGAGGGCTTTGGGCCTTTTAGCTGGAGCTGAGGATGAGGTTTGTGGCTGATGATGGGGTGCTGGGTTCAGAGTGGTGTCTCTGTGGGGCTGAATTCCAGTTCTGGTAGGAGAGGACCCAGTAGTCCCTGTTGGGCTGCTGGGCTTTGGTGTCTTGTGTAGTGTGTTGAGCAGGGATTAATGGGGAACCCCACACTGAAATAGCGTAAAGAAGTGCTGGAGAAAATGCCCCTTATGTTTACTAGTCATGGTCCCTTCTTTCCCCTGAGAGGTATGTTTTGCTGTGGTTGTAGGCTTTTGTTTGTGAATGTCATGGGTATCTTTTTTGCTATTCTTCTGGATGTTGCTGCTAATTCCATAGAAGGCATTTTTTCATCATTTTTTGTGAGCTCTTTCAGCCTATTTGCTGTGAGCTTTTTAGCACATGCAGTTGGTTTTATTTGGATAACCACTAAATGCTATGGGTCACACCTGCTAAAAATCAAACGCAAAGCCAATAACCAGCCAGTTAGAGAGATTGGGAGAGCAGAGAAACTAGGGGTATAACTGCACTCAGGTGTTATATTGCCAGCTGGTTTCCTCTTAAGAGCTTGAGTGAGCCTCCAGACTGAAAATGTCTGATCAAGAGATAGTAAAAAAAAAAGTATGTGAGTTTGGATGTTGGGCTCTGGGGTGTGAAAACAGGGACTACCTCCTTAACTGGACAACCTGCCCTTTTCTCTGTTCCTGGTCTAGGCTTGCAAGAGCTCCAAAGGTGCACCTGTTGAGAAAATGTACATAGAATGGCACATTTACTGGCAATGTCAGCTGATGTTTTTTATGATATAATTAAATAGCAATTACTTTCCTTCCTTCCTTCCTCCTCTGTCTTCCTACAGAGAGTTGTGAAAAGGGCGTGTTGAGATCTATTCTTGGTGAAACTATGCAGTTGTGCTTCTTTTTTTAATTATTTTATCAGACACTTTCTTATCCAAAGTAAGAATTGTGGCAGCATATATTTGAGGCATCCAAAATCTGACATTTATTGTTCTGGGTCAGTAACAGTGTATTAGTAATGACTGAAATAGGTATTTGTTGCTTTTCTTAAAAAATACTTTATTCTCTTACAAAAACATGAGCTAATAACTATTTATTGGATGCTAATGTATATTAGGCTACTGCTTTTGAAGTTTGTTCTTGCTGTAAAAACTAGTTCATTTGGGTTAACTTCGTGCCTAGTCATTCTTGTCTTCAAAGTTCACGGGTATTTTGTTGTTGGATTACAGTAAGTTAAGGTAGTTTGTGATGGGTGGACTGACTTCCTTGTCCCCCGTTCTCCTCACACAAATATTCCTCTAGATACATTTGTATGTGTATGACCTTACACATATAACTCTATTGTAATTTAATCCTATAAATTACCTATCATTATTAGAAACAAGGAAACTTGACATTACTTGTCTTGGCACCATGACAGGTATGGAGGCTTCTGTGCTGGACGTGCTCTGAAATAAAAAGTAAGACTGTGTAACATATGAAGAGAAATTAAGATCATTTAATATTAAAACAATGACAACAAATCCAACTTTCTCACTTTTCCAAGAGCTAGATTCAGGTTGTTAGTTCTAACTGCTATTAACTCTCGTAGAGGCGAGACAGTTTCTGCAAGCTGACTGTGTGGTGTCAAGGTTTATGATTTTATGCCAAATTCCTTCACCTTTCATTTACATTATGCAGTCTTTTAACTGAATAACCCCTTGTCCAACAAAAGTACTGAGTTGCCCTCAAGGAAACTGTCTAACAATGCAAAACTTGACCAAGCTGTAGCTCGGCAATGTTTTTCTTTCTCCTGCATTGCAAAGTAACATTGGTTTAAAGTGTAAGGCATCTGTCCTTAAAACTTATCCAGAACAGTCTCCTCATAAAATGCTTCCCAATGATTCACCCTTAGTAATTTATCAAATGTATTTCTTTCTGCTGCACCCTGCTTACACTGATGACTGTGGTGCTGCTGTTACTTAGTACCTGATGTCTTCTTGTCTGTCAAATGGAAAGTAGGATGAAAGAAATGGAAAACATGCCTTTAGTCCCCTTTAAAGACTGAGCAAAACCATATTTTTGGAAAGGAGCATCTCTGTCACTGATACTTAGTTGAAGTGAAGCCACATTTGTTTTGTGGCTGCACAGCTGGAAGATCTTACTGGGAACAAAGGGATGTTGCCAGACAAGAACTCAAGCCCTTGAAAATATGATTATCATTTTATTCATCTCTAGCATACCTTTACTGTGACTAGAAATTCCCAAATGCTAATGGCTTCTTCAGAGGAAAGGGGTTTTGTTTTTCTTTTAGCTTATTCATGAGTGTTAAGACGAAAGTTTTTCTAAACTAGATCTCAATGGAATTTTGGGAAGGATTGGAGAAATACATGTCAGGTTCAGTCTCTGAAGGAAAAATTACTGTGCTGTGACTCTAATACATGATTCTGTCCTAGAGAGTATGAGAATAAATTTTTGGGGGTTTTGTTTATTTACATTCTTTTTTATCTCCGAAAGGTTTTCTTGTACTGTTTGTCTTTCAGTGTGTTCAAACATTTTGTTCTGGTTTTTTAAGCATAACATTGTTTCTAAGGAAACCTTACAAAGCATTGACTATGTTTATAATTGTCATTAAATATTTCTGATTTTTCAGCCCTGTTGAAATTACAACCATTGTGTATTGGTAGAGTCAAAGTGTTTTAATACATCAGCTAATTTATTGACAGCATGGGTTAGTGGGAGTGTCAGTAGAATGACAATCAAGCAAAATAATTCTTATGGCACTCATTATACTTTTAATCAGAGTTGGCAGGAATAACAACTGTAGATTACTCAGTGCAACAAAAGTAGTGTTAATCCTGTTTTAAGATTGATTATATATCCATGTTGCTCTTTAGTAGCAATCAGACAATTTCGGCAATGTGGCTATGCCTTATTATAGCTGTGACAAATATGTTTGCTTACTCTGTACCAAGTTGGCAGACACTAGTACAAAAAAAGTTGTGCATAAGTGCTGTTTATGGCAGTGTCCATAGAGGTGCTGAGTGGAGCAGAATGGAAATAGAGTTTTTTTTGGCCTTGTGGCAACTACGAAATTCAAGGAGGAAAAACAGCTGGTTTAGACTTTTTCTTTAAAGATATGTTCAGAATATGTAACATCCTTTACTAGCTGAGGTTATGTTTTGAGAATTTTGACTTTTCTGTTGATCTCTGGCTCTTTTTTTTCTTTTTTACAATATAAAAAGGAATAAATGAAATTTAGGGCTAAAATAAATTCAAAGAAAAATGTAAAAGTTTCACTAGAAAAATTTCATAAGCAGCATTATGAAATTCTCAGAAATAAATTTGAAATTTGGTGGAACAGGCCACTTTTCTTGAAATTTCACATCATGTGGAATTGATGTGTTAATTTTCTGAGAAAATCTTATTAAAATTTGTACTGGCTACATGTAGTTCTGTGGGAGTATGAAGAAATATTTTTGCTGAAATTGTAGTACCTGTAGAGTTAGGCAAAATGCCTTTTAGCTGTTGGGACCTAATGTCTGTCAATACTGCAAATAAAATAAGCTCTTCATTGACTTCAGGACTAAAGCCTCTGCTCTCTACACCACCCATTTCTGTTTCGTTTTACTGTGTGGCTCCCACTTCAATTTCAGCTTGGATGATCGTGTGATAAAGCAACCCAACAACATTGTGTGCTGCAAAAATCAGTTCAGTGATGCTGAGTGTTTTGGACTCTGGGGCAGGTGGATGCTTTTGAGAAGTTGTGGCACAGATCTCACCTTACAGCCAGAACGAGCTCCTGTGTTGTCCACTCCGTCCTATTCCCCTTCTGAGATGTCTGTGCCTCTCTACCCCATCTAGACTGTTTAAAGTAATTCCATATCAGTGCTTTCACCCTCTGACTCAACTGTAGTTTGGCACCAAAAGAGATGTACGGGAGATAAAACTTTTAAAATATGTTCATAGAAATAGTTTAAATCACAAGAATAACTCAGTACAGAGTGTTCCTGACTGCAGGAAACAGAATCCAACTTGGATATTGTCAGATTTCTGGAATCGGAAAGAGGTATTGAATGTTGGAGGTAGCTCAGAGGGAAGAGTGAGCTGTGGGGACTCGTGTAAAAGGAAACGTTAAAAGAGTGAAATGCATATAGTTTGGCTGAACAGTGGCTACAGAGAGACATAACGGCACACAAATGTTTGAAGGATCTAAGCACCTAAGAGGGAGTGCAGTGTTGAATGCTAAAAAGGGATTTTTCTCAGAGTAACGGGCAAGGTTTTACGCAGCACTTCAGGAAATGCTGAAAGAGGCCTCGGTTCTGGAATGCTTGGTACAGTAGCCACACCGAGGGAGCTCTGAGATGCCAGAAGAACTAGACTAGAGGCAGCACCAAAGGAACTTTTTGCTACTGGGCAGGCTTTTTTCAGCAAGGTGAACTTTCTGAATGTCATTCAGAGCTTAGTTTTGGAACTGAATATGGCTGCCACCCCAGTCAAGTTTTTTACATTGTGAAATCTGTGCCACCGTTCCAAGGCAGGCTATTTAAGTGGTAAAAACCTGAAAGATGCTTACTTAATCCTTTATGTTGTCACAGGGCAGAGGGCCACTAAACCCTGTGGTAGAGGAGGTGCATTGGATATGCAAAAGAGCACCTGCATTAAAGGTTTTACCTTGAGGATGGAAATGAAGGCAGTCACCTGTAGTTCCTTTTTCGGAAGGGGAGCAGAACAGTACCTTTTGAGCTGTGGAGATCTTTCCAAGTCTTGGGGACTTGACCTTAAATTGACATAAGTGTAATTTACACCTTGTTCTGTTTCTGTGGAGGGGTTAATCCACTGGACAAAGTGCCTCTCTTTATTGAGCCGTCCATTAGCCAGGTATAAAACAAGAGAAAGCCCTGAAGTGCATGTTCTTGTTATTAAAATTGTTCCTTGCAGTTTGTATCTTTATGATATTTGTGTGTGTGGCTGTGATGTGAGGCCCCTTAAGTTTTAAAAATAGCTCTTTTTAGCAGGTCATTTTCACACTATGTAAGATAAAAACTCATCTGTGTTCCTTCAATGATTGAATAAGTAGCAATTTGGCATCTGAAGAACAGTCCTTTGTTGTGAAAAGGCTTCTGTAGCCATTGGCAATTCTGGTTTGGTGGCAGGCTTAAATGTTCCTTAAAACTAAAATTACTTGTCCTTGGAGATGGTGAATAATAGCAGGTGTCTGAGAGTAAACCACCGTGTCTGTCTATCTTGATATTGGGTTCCTTTTAAAAGTAGAGGGATATATTGATGTGGCAAACAATATAGATAATTAGTAGCAGGAGAGACAGCCCGAAATAAAAATACAAATGCTTCTTGCTTTCATCTTTCAGTCAATTGTTCAAGATATTGACAGAACAATAGATAAATGGGGGAGGAAGGTCTTCCTAAATATATACAAACTGCCTGAAATTTTACAGGGAGTCTCATGAGAGAGAGATTAGTGGAAATAAGTGGAATGGGGTTTAAGAAAAAAGGCAAATAGCCAAGGGTGCATTGGCACACAAAAGAAATGTGACTGTTATGTGAGTTGTGTTAAAGGGTTAATCTTTTCACAGTCAGTAATGTTTTGCCAATAAATTCAATAGTAGCAGAACTTGTTCCCTTTACCATATTGGCCAGTGCTTCTACCCAAAATATAAAGCATCAAATATAATAGCTGTTGAAGGTAGAACTTCAGAAAAATGAGGAGTTTCACTTGTGTGGAGTGGGTCCCTAAATAGAGTGTCTAGAACAAAATTGGGCTGCAAATTAAGAAGGTTTGGCATTGCAGCATTTGCTTGTTACCTCTTTTACTTCTATGTACTAAACAAAACTTGAAAGTGTGGAAATAATTGGGCAAGGAGACCAACTTAAATTAATGAAAGATTCTTTGCTGCTATGGATCAGGTAAGATTTCAGGTCCCTTTTATTTGTCTGTTGCTATACTATATCTTCCTCAATAGAGGGGCTTTTAGAAGGTCTCTCACCTCCTTAACTTCTACTGGAAAATAATATTTTAGGGCAAGAATCAGCTTTTCAAATCAGAATAAAGAACCTCAGAGGAAACTTTTTTATTTTTTTATTTTTAAAATGTCCTGACTTCCTCATTAAAAAGATCAAAATGCACTGTATCTGATAAAAGCTAACTTTTCTCATAGAAAGTTGAATATTTGGCATCATTTTCTTTTGTGATTTTATCCAAAAATGGAAAGCTTCTTTGGAAGTTTTAGGAGACAAAACAAAAGCATTTATGAATTCTTACAGAAAGTAGTATACGTTACTTGGCCAGAAGTCTTATATTATAATTCAGATAAATTGTTCAGGCAGAGATTTATACATGCTGAAATCTTCATAGTTTTGTTGAACGTTTGTAGTATTTTCCCTGAGGTTAACTGTTAAACTTCAATCCAGGGTTTACCCTTTACTTTTCTTAGAATGAATTTTTCCAGAAATGGAGAGAGAGGTCTAAAATGTTTAAATGCTATTTATAACACACATATTCATGTCCTGAAGTATATTCCTAGTCTTAAAAATGCGTCTGGAAATAAACACTGTACTGAAAATAGCCAAATTTTGATTTATTTAGAGTGCCTAATAATGAGGCAGATGTGTCCCCAACAGGGTGTGGATACTATCAGGAATTTATCATCTCTCTTTGCAAAGTAGAGACAAGAGCAAGTTGTGCTCTGGTATAAATAGGTGTGGTCCTTGAACCCATTTGCTCTTACTTACCTAGGTTAGGACACACTCCAGAGAGAAATACCTTCCTTGACATACTTGGTGTTTGTGTTGCTGCAGAACTCCATCAAAAATTCCCACCGTGTGTGATCAATAACTGTGGCCATTGAAGCAAAATTAGAACAATTAGTAACCCAGCTGAGCAGCGTGGAAAGCTGAACAGAGCAGGCTAGCGAGGAATGACACAGATAGATGCCAGCAGTAAAGAGTGGGAAAATAAAGTAGAACATCTGTCCAATTTACCTAATTGTGTAATAAAAGTAAAAGAAATCTTACTTCTTGAAGTAGTGCACTAAAAGTTCATGCACAAAATATTCAAAGCATAGTGCAGTTTGAGAAAAGGAAAGGTGATAATACCCTGTGTTGCTGGAAACCTGGCTGGCAGGCTTTCTTTTGGTGAAGGTCATGACTGGCAGTTTCAATTAGCAGGCTGAATACTAATACAGAGACCTGGTTTCTCTTTCCAGGTTTACTTTGAACCAGCTGAGTATATTTTCCCCACTGTGTGGTGGTGGTTTATCTTTTTTTACCTTTGATCTGTCTTGAGTCAATCTCAAGATCTTTAGGGGAAGTGTTGATTCAGGTGGCTGTGACTTCAGTCTTGGCTGGAACTGGCAAGCGTTATTGTAATACAAACAACATCTCATGAGAAATCTGTGCCCAAATATCAAGCCAATATTGGATAAGTAAGAATAAAAAATTTTCAAAGCATGTGATATATGTGTGAGGGGAAAGGCCTTGCTATAATAGTAAGGGAGTATCCTGTTTAAAATTGTTTAACTCCAGACTTGGCAGACATCTGGACATCTGTGTCATGAGACGATGTAAAAAAAGTAATAGATACGGCCAACTGAAACCTGTAAAGAGAATTAGAAGACAAAATTTCCAACAGACTCTTTTTGTTTTCCCAAGATGCCTCTTACCTGGGAATCCTACAGGGGAAAAGTATTTGGACTCCGATGAGAAGCAAGATTTGAAATACAGGTGTTTTCTGCAAGCTACAGTTCTGGAGTTTAACTCAAGTCGGCAGTGATCCCACAGAGTATGGGTAAGTACTGCACACTCTGAGGCCAGAACATGTTGCATTCTTTACCATGGCAGCTATTAGCAAAATATGAAGGAACAGAAGCTTCAGAGTGATGCAAGAAATTGGGCTTTGGATTCCTAGTAATGATAAAATCAATTTTATATCCAAAACATTGGACAATGCCCCCTTGGAAAACAATGAAGAGAGTGAAAATCCCATAGACAATGAATGTTGAAAGCTGCATAATAATCTTATCACTTTCTGTAGCAGCCTTGGTTGAGAGAGCTGTAATTAATTATAAGAAAATGACAAATGGTCAAGGCTATGCTGAAGGCAGTGGCCCTGGTACTTGACATTGTAATGCAACTGGGGAAAAGCTTGTCAAATCAAGGTTGTGCTAATTTATTAGGCAGCTATTCGTGCCAAGTTGAGTAAAAGGAAGAACAAATAGAAGGTGGAATGCTACTGCGAATATTAAGTGTTTAGGGGAAGTTTAATAAACTGTATACTTTAAAGTAATTTTATTCATCTGACTTGTGTTCCAGGTGCTTGTTTACGTGTAAATCACACCTCAGACAGTAGGCTGCCACTGAAAATCCCTACATCATTGTTAGTTAGCTATATCCTGTAGTGTTAGTGGTGTAAAATCTTTGTTTGGCCAGACATGGTTTCAGCCGCATGTCAATAAACTACAAGTCTTTCACACCCTATCTGGTTCAATTCTTGTTAAAATATTTCAAAATACTTTTTTCAGCACTTCTGATTTCTTCATACATATGCTCTGCAAAAAAAAAATAAGCAGAGTCCCATGGTTAAGTTCTTGGGTTACCACTCTAAGAAAGTAGATTCCAGCCTTGGCTGGGTTGTTAACTTCTTAAGTGTACTGGTGACTGCTTATTATGCTGCTTTTCTGTCTCATGTATTTCAACCATGATTCCTAAAAACAGGAACTTCTTTTATGGTCATACAGGTCCAAACAAAGCTTTCAGTACGAGTAAACTTAATTGAGCTGTTTGCTTTCAGCATGTCCTATCATGCCTTTTAGGAGGGATTTTTTCCTTTTCTTTTGTAGATACTAACCAACAGGGCAAAATCCGTTGACTGAAGCCAAGTGAATAACATGCAAAAAGCAATGTCCAAGAATCCTGGACCCTTGTCTCCTTCCAGAAAATGTCATTGTGTTGTCAGTCCTTAGGGAGTGTCATGATACAGTCCAAATGAGTTCATGTAGGAAATGAGCCTTTAAAGGCCAGGAAATAGTCTACTAATTTTCCCTGAGCAACAGCATATGGGCATCTAGCACAGATGCTGCTCTAATTATGATGCATTGAGAACTTTATGCTAAAATCTGCAACTCCAGTTATACAACACAGTATAGGTAGCAATTATTATAGAGTGTAAGGATTCTTAAGAATCCCCTAATCTTCATTAATCTGTGCAACTTGGAATTTTGAAGCTTTAAAAAATTCTGTACAGATGGAAAAGGTCCTTTACATAAGTGATGACACTCTAGATTGTCTTTAACTTTCTCTGGATGTTGTCTGTCCGGCTAGTTAACTACGTAACTGGCATTTGACCACTCTTACAACTTAGATCAGAATGTGACAATGTGTGGTGGTGCTGCTTTTGCAGCTTTCCAGGTGGCTGTCACCAGCTCATCGCTCATGTTTTTCACCATTTGTTATAACAGGAAGAGGTAACTGATCTCACTGTAAAATAATCCTTGCTTAAAAAAATCAGTAATTTTTTGCTTGATCAGTTGATTACTAAGACTTCTGTCATTTTGCAGTATCTGTCTGATTAGAGACACCTTTGGCTGAATGCTAAGTGTATTGCTACTGTGATGCAATTCCAAGCAGTGCTATAAATCTGTCTATATAAGTGTTTAATATATGGTTGGTGTTCAAAAATTGTAGTGATGAATTACCAATTAAATTCTTAGCTTGCTCTGTAGGTTGGAGCTGGGGCTCCTGTGGTTTGCTAGTGTGCAATTTCTTTATACCTCCGGACTTTATCTTCAGAGGATTCTTGCTGTTCTGTTTAGAATCACAGAATGGTTAGTGTTGGAAGGGACCTTAAAGATCATCAAGTTCCAACCCCCCTGCCCTGGGCAGGGACACCTCCCACCAGAGCAGGTTGCTCCAAGCCCCATCCAGCCTGGCCTTGAACCCCTCCAGGGATGGGGCATCCGTAACTTCCCTGGGCAACCTGTTCCAGTGCCTCACCACCCTCACAGGAAAGAATTTCTTCCTGATATCTAATCTAAATCTCCCCTCTTCCAGTTTAAAACCATTACCCCTTGTCCTGTCACTACACTCCCGGACAAAGAGTCCCTCTCCAGCTCTCCTGTAGGCTCCCTTGAGGGTACTGGAAGGCTGTGTGGCCTAATAAAAGTGGCCCAGTAGAGCTGTCATCTCTGGACTGTGTTGTGGAGTTTTGTGTGTGTGCATGTATCTATATGCACTATGGTGCTTATGCATAAAAGGTATGTGTGGCCTGCTTTGGGCAGATCTTCTGATGCTGCAGTATACTGGTGATGAAGTCCCAAAGGCTGGTGCCACAACACTGCAGTAGCAGAGCAGCCCCCTGCCCCTGCTTGCCAAGAGTGAAGAGACGGTCTGGCTGCTATGGTTCTGCTCATACTGGCCAGCCTCTAAATACTGAGCAACACACAGTCACCAGTTTAACAGAGAAAGGCATTCTGACAAGATAACACAGTTAAAATGAGGGGATTTTTGACATGGGTAAGAGTTCTGGTGGGGGACAAAGCCACTTTCACATCAGTGATGCAATTTAAGTTGGCCCTGAAGCAATTGGCAAACTGGAGTGAGGCATATTTTCTTAGTGCAAGTTTGCTGACTGAAGATGATGAGTCTGTGTGTTTGTTTCTTTTATGCTGAGGCTCAAGACATGAAAATGTGTCTGAAGTCTTTCATTTCCACCTATTGAAAATGCTTTAAAAAAGAAAGAAATAAACAGATGGTTCTCATTAGCACGAGTGCTTTAATCTTTTGCACATTTTAAATTTTATTTTCCTTTCAATGTTTGTAAGTAAATTGGTATAAAATTAAGATTTCACCAGAGCAATTGAATTTCACACATTTGAATCCATGAAAGGAGAGGTGGACTCCATCCAAATTGCGACAACTAATGTAATCCTGGCTTCACAATTATCTATTATGATCAACAAATGCATTCTGAGTGAATGAAATGCAGTGAGTCTGGCCCTTGCACATCATACTCAAGCAAGGCTCATTTGAAACCCCTGGGTACAACTAGATGTCTTGCCTTTACAATTCAACCAAATAGTTTTTATTCTAAGCTGGAAAAATACAGAACTATCCCTTTTGAAGAACAAGCGCAAGAAACTGTGGATAAAAACTTCCTGTTGGCATGAATTATTGAGGTTGGAGGAGCAACGGAGCTTTCCATCAATGGAGCTATATAATTTTCGTCACAAAATATTCTCCCAATAGCATGCTGTGGGTGTCACTTGACAAAGATGTTAAAATACCTTGATTCTTTTCATGGCTTGCTAGTGTTGGTGTTCAGCCAGTGGGGTATCAGGAACCTTAATGCCCTCTCCTGAAGAAACAGAGGCTGATAGAATCTTCAGCTTCATAACTTTGTCTTCACCTTGTTCTTTTATAACTCTGTTGCAGGCCAGGATGTATGGCCAAGGATGGCTGGTGCCACAGCTTTGATCTTACATCAGTCAAAACACAGTTCTTGACTCAATTAATAGAGGAGGGGAACCAATTCTTAGGTCATGACTTCCCTAGCAGAGTTATGAGTTGTACTTCTTGCCAGAGATCAGGGACATCTGTCCAGAGGAGATTCCTTGTAGCACAGAGATAGTAGCCTTGAAGTATGGTGTGAATGGTGGTTACATCACACTGTGAAAGCAGTGTTATCAGTACATAATTACAAATGCAAACAGAAGGTCTCTGATATCTATCCTATAAATAGTATTATATTCTTTAAGGCTTGCTCTATATGGTACATATTTAGGTCTGATTTTTTTACTATTTATTTGGTAAAAGAGCTGAAAATCTGAGAACTGCTAGATTTGTAACATCTGAAAATATAGCTGAAGATTCTTGGAGGGGGGGAGGGGAAACATTTTAATTCTGTCCCTCTTAGAACAGAATTGTGTGTAAGATGGCTTTTCTGCTTCCTAGGAGCTTTCTTGGTTTGTGGGAAAGAATGTTTATTTTTGGTGCTTCTGTACAGCAATTGGATTTAAAAAAAAAAACCACCCAAGCTTAACATTTCAGTAATGTTGAAGATTTGGTTTGTTTGGTTTTTTTAAGCCTAACCTTTTAAAATGCTAGATGTTTTAGTTGAAAATGGAGAACATCTTATTCTGGAAAGTTGTTTTTAAATGGGGTGGGGGTGGGGTGGGAAAAAGAGCGTTCACACTTGACTAATACAGAATTTTTAAGTTTTTGCTATCCATTTACATTATTTAGGATGAGGGAACCTGTTTCAAGAAATAGCATGTCAAAATCTGAATAACTTAAAAGGACTTGGCATGTTTCTCCCTTGCAAAAATTCTTTTCTTTGATACTTAAACAAAAAACATGATGTGTCTCATGAAAGTATATAGCACACCGTTCTCTGGACAGAGTAAGTTGTTACATTTAGGCTGCTGGGGAGGCCAGATAGGGTACCTTTTTGGGTTTTAGGCTCATCATCATTTCTTAGGGCTATCAGTGTTTCAATTCCAAATCTTCCAGTCATGATGCAAATTAGAAGAAATTAGCCTTACCACCTTCCTGTTACTTTTAATTTTTAAAATTAAGTGAAAATGATACTGCTGCTGACATTCATTTTCATGGAAGGAGTTCAAATGTCATTTTGACCGTATTCGAGACCTGAAAGCTTTATGGATGTTCAGTGGTCTTTTTAGATGATCCTCTGCCTTATGACAGAATAGAGTACCTTGCATCTGTCGAGAAGTGTTTTTCTTTCTTGTTCTTGAGGTTCTATGAAGATTAAGAGTCCACATGCTCTCCAGACAGTTTGTTTCAGCACTGAAATAATCTTAACATTTGGCAGCTCTTCCCTCTATCTACCCTGGAGCTTCTTTGCCACACTTTTTTTTTTTTCACCTTACTGCTTTTGTTTCATCTTTCAAAATGGCTATACTGTTGCTTTGTTTTTAATATAATTTCTTTGTGTATTTAAACACCATTGATGTGCTTTTCCCTCAATTCATCATGCTCTGTGTATATTTGCACCTATACATGCATGTACTTGTAGGGTGTATTCCAGTGAAAAGCAGGGAACTGCGCTAATGATGACCACTTGTTCCAACAAAAGTTGGAAATTGAGACCATCATAAGCTGTCTTTAGTCATCTGAGATATTTCTTGCATAGCCAGATAAAATTATTACAGTGACAAGTCAATCATATGCCATGAAAAATAATAATTTCCAGCAGAAAGCAGTCATACACAGTGGTGGATAATCTGAATATCATTAAATTCATGGATACACAGCTGAATTAAAATAGGAGCACTGTCTCATCCCTATGATACATTTGAATTCAAATATATATGCCCATATTCTTGAATGCCATGTTTTAGCAAAAGCCAATTGTACTTTCATATTAATATCTCTTCCTTCAGTTGATACATTCTTTTAATGATTACCGTACTCTGAGTAACTCTGCTGTGTTAGTTGAGTGACTTAGAAGATACACTGGAATCTGTCCAATGGATCTCAGTTGAGAAGTTCAGAGGGGGAGTGGTAAAAATAGCAATCCTTTCACAATTTCTCTGGATTTACTTGGAGACTGGGAGGTGTTTGGGGATGCACTGCTGTTGTTGCAGTCTCCTTTCATAAAGACATAGACCCTGGGTGTCCTGCTTTGTGTACAGTCTACTTGTTTATTAGACTTCTGTATGGCTGTAGAAATCTTTCTTTCAGTGGAATCTTATTTTATACTGGGAACTGCAGGGAGACTGGGCCTTTTAATTTGGTAAATGAAGTTTCAGAAGAAGATTACACAGAAATTACTCAGGTTTTCACACTTACTTCACCTGACTCGCTTTTCATTACAGGAGATCAGCCCTTCCCATGCTGTAACTGACTGAGGAAGATGATAGGATGGTCCAATACTCCAGAATAACTTCTGTAGCCATTTAGTGCAGTCCTGATTATTTGTTCCTTTAGTTAATTAATGGCTTGGATTCATCCCTTTATGTCGTCAATGATGAATATTATAGTTATAAAGAGAGAGTTTTGGATTAGCTACCTGATGGTGGAAACTCATTCTCACAGAAACAGTTTCTGCACTCAGTCTCAGCACTTCGGATGCAGTACCCCAGGAAACAGCTCCATGCTGCCAGTCTTTACATTTCTTCATCTCTCTTTTGTTCACATACATATTAAGATATATATGATCCTCACTAAGCTCAAGACACTCAGTTCTTCTAATTACCGTAATTGCATTATCCATTCATGTGTGACACTGATATTTAATCTTGTTTACCTAACTTTGTTACAATGTTGTGTGGTTAAAAGGAAATATTTTTTCTTATCCTATTTAAATGAGATCTTTACTGTACCATTTCCCAATCTGCTTTAAATAAGCTTTTTGTGCAATGAAAAGTACAGTTCACAATTTATGTCTTGTAAGTCTAGAACCTCATGTGGCATAAGCTAGAATTTGCCTCACTAAAGCTGTTAATACTGACAGTTTCTCTTTAGTATCAAGGCCTATTCAGATACTGAACTAGAATTGCCTTTTGACTATCTTTACTTATGTTTAGAGATTATTTGTTTTATCTTCTAAGGAGGGAAAAATACAAGGTCTGATCTTGGATTCACTTAGCTTTCTTTCACACCTTCTATAATTTCATGGACCCTGATGGAGTTACTCCTCATTTGCAGCAGTGTAAGGTAGATCAGAATCAGGCTTCCAGCTTCTAAGTGCTGCTACTTGGACTGCAAACGTTAGATGGACTCCACTGAAATAGACTTGGCATGACAATACAATTCCAGCACTGCCTATAGATTTATTTAAAAGGGTCAGAAGAGCAAATAGGGGAGAAGGAAGACAACTGAGGACTTTAGGAAAAAAGAACAAAGTTCTGATTAAAGTAACTAATTTTTCATTTTATTTGAAAAACGAGGATTTTGTAAATGGTCTTTCTTTCCTCCTCTACCCCTTCTAGCCTTTTCCTTCGTGTAAGCTCATGAGTTCATTAAAAGGTATCTGAGACAATGATGTCTAAATCTTTAGTTGAAATAGTTTATGAAGGCTTTCCCACAAATGTCTGATGGTACCAGTTATATTTGTCATGGATGTTTATAAAGGGATTTCACTGGTGGTCTTCTAAAGGAACATAATAAACCATAGGCCCATATGAATTTCAAGCATGTATATCCAAGGGCAAAACATACCCCAAAACTTGAAAATGTTGTCACGATATTTTTTGTATGTTGTCTGGGTAAATTTTTTTTTGTGAAATAAGTTTAGGTCTCTGAACCTTTGGAATGCTGTATTTGTGTCACACTTCATAGCAACCATCCTCTGAAGTGAAAGACTAGCTACTGTCATTCCATTGGATTACTAACAGACTGCATATTTTTGTAAGACTATGGAACTCTTTTTTTTATTTTTTAAATGAAATTTGGAGAGACCTGTCTAACTGGAAGAATCTTTTTCAATCTTTCAAGCTGAAGTAAAAATTTTCTTTATTATTAAGGTTTTGTTGCTGTTAGTTTGAATGTGTATCTGTATAAAAACAAGCTATAACTGTTCTGTCTTCTAGCAGCTAATAATATGTATTAGTGTATAGGGGTAGTCCCATGTTTTTCTTCCCTGCAGGTTCTCCTCTGTTTACTTTTTCCCTGGAATACGATTTTCTTCCATCGAACTCCTGTTGCCTTTGGTATCATTCTCCTGTCATCTTCAACTCCTCCTCTCCATCTTTTGTCTTTTCTAATAGGCCTTTCCTCCCTACTGCTGCCTGCAGGCCCCCTTCACTTTGTTCTTAGTAAAGTGATGCTGTTCTTTTCTTTGCCAAGTTCTGTTCCTCTTAGGCATCAGATCATCTCTCTGTCTTTGCCATTATATCCTCTTGTAACTTTATTTTCCCCTTCTGCAGGCCATCATTGCTGGCACGCTCTGTCAGCTTAAAAAGTCCTTGTCTGCCACAGTCAGTGCTTTGGATCATCACTGCATTCCCCTTCCTGTTACAATACAGCTTTTCCCCCCTAATCTGCAGCTTGTATCTGAAACTTCTAGCACTCACATCATGATTCTGTAGTTGCCTTTGTGTCTGAGCCCTTGCCCAGACTCTTATTTTTGTTAAATTCTGCTGTCCAGTTTCAAATTATTCTTTGCTTTGACAAGAGTCTCCTGTGCAAGAAAATGAGAAAGGGTAGGAATAGTAAAAGTTATTTTCCTGAAAAACCTTGAAAAAGTGATTTCATTCCTCTGGGTCTTTATTTTCTATTTGTTCTGTGAAAAAAGTGAATATGCTTCATGGCATTAGGAAGCTTAAACTGAAATTAGGGCAATTCAGAACTTAATACTGTTGATTTGTTGGTATTTTTATTTGAAAGTAGTAATTATTACCATTAACTGTCAGACAGTTGAAGCAGCATATGGGTTAAATACACTATATGTGTTTCTCAGAGCTCCCATGTCTGTCCTCACACGCACTGTTCTTCACCCTTCATTAATAACTTTTCAAACTTGGCTAACAGAAAGAGGATATCACTTTGTACTTCCTCCAGGAAGTGTGGAACATTGTAGTTACTTGGTAAAGAATGGTGCATTAATGAACTCAGGCGAACACCTAATGCTGATGCCAAACCAGTTGCTTTGCCAGCCCTTAAAGCATTGGCTTTATTTTCAGCATTGATGTAGACCTTGGGGAAAAGCTGTCTGGAGATGAACCACCTATTGATTTGGTCTTCAGGGCTTTCTTATATGTCAGCTTCTGTGAGAAAGCTGTGCAACATAGTTAGACAATTGGCAAAAAACAGCTTTGTTTTTTGGCAACCTTTCTGTTTGGGCACAAATTGCATTTAAGTGTTCAATCTTTCTGTTGAGCTTGTATTGTAACTATTGGCCCAGTTTGAATTTAAGTAATCGAAGAAGAAAGTCTTTGGGGTGTGTTTTCCCCTTTCCTTACAGTTTCCAAAGCCCTGGGTTCCTTGTCCCTGGTGTAAGGTAGCAGTTGCAGTGCTCCAAAGCTAACAGAGAGCTCTTGTTTAAAGAAGTTACACAATAATACAAAAATACAATGGATGGGAAAAGAAAGAGTAATTCTACTTGTTCTGCCCATAGGAAACTGAGGCAGAGATGAATTAACGAAGATAACGAAGGCAGTAGATCACAGAACTGATCTATATTGTAGGTGTACAGTTGCCTCCTGTATTAGACTTTTTTTTATCTGAGAGGTGAACCCAAGTCCAAAACAGACCAAAGTTACTATAACGTTTTAATTACCACTTTTGCATCCTATGAAACATGGAGAGCTTCACTATGCGCTTATCAAGTGAGACATAAGTGGGTTGAACAGAACTGTTTCCTTTTACCTTACAGGGAGAAAAATCTGGGCCTTCAGATCTGGAAAATGAGCTGAATTTTCAGCCCTATAAATGAAACTGCATTAAAGCAACTATGAAAGATAGTTTGGGAGTATGTCATATGAAAGATCTAGAAGCAGTCACCTTGTCACCCTATCTTCATCCATCGTCAAGAAATTTTACAATAGTGGTTTAAATTAGGACTGCACTTATACGTAGGTGAATTGTTTGATATGTATGGATTACCTGCTGTATTTCAGCATCTATCAGAGCAACGTTAGAGGGGCTGGAGGAACCAGACTTCTACCTGGCCAAGCACCTCTGTTTAAATGAAGGTACTGCTCACTTAATAATAAGATGTTGAGAAGATTTATTCATCAGGGTCAAGTCCAAAGCTAGGATCCTTCCTAGTGTAGACAGTTGGAGCAAATTCCTTTTCATGTTTCTCTGTAACTTAGATTTAACTTTCAGCATGAATGGTGGGGCTGTTAATACTGGTTGGGGAAACACTGCTGATGCTCTTTAGAGAAAATGTATCTGTTCATCTTCAACCAACACATCTGAAGACATAAAATACTGAGAGTAGTTAACACTGGAAGGAACCTCTTTATAGCATTTAAAAAGAGCACAGACTTGCTAAAGCAGCTTTCTTTCTCTTGCACCACAGAAGGGTAAAGTATAGAAAGGTGAAATATCAAGGGAATCCTTAATATCAGAAGGCTTCTGCAGGTGATACTGTAATATAGAAGACCCTGGACTTAAGGCTGCCCTTGACCAGGTGTGCAGGGCACCAAAGATGGGTCCTTTCCAAGGGGACATGCTGTAGCTGAGCTCTAGGGCAGTGGTAGGTGCTGTACCTGACCATGGTTTGCTGCAGGAAGGAATGTGCTAACTCACTAGAGTTGTAGCTACAGACAGTGTTCCAGGTGCCACATCAATGGACCCAGCTCTTCAGATCACGTTTTTTTAGGAGGAAAAAAAAGTTGTATTCAACTTCAGCCCCAACTGGCATTTACCACTTCTGTAGTAGACCTAGAAGTTATTTCAGACAGCATTTGTTGCAATACTGAGTGGGAATCTAATGGTGAGTAGTGTGTAGCGAGAAGTGTGTGTGAAGTAGTGTGAGAAGTGAGTAGTGAATGCCAGTGCCTCTATAAATTAAACACTAATCCTACCTACCTCTTCTTCCAGGGTTCTGAATTTTAGAAATATGCTTTTCAAATCATGTGTGGAGTTTGGCCTTCCCCCCTCGCCCAACCTGACAACTAACCAGTATATTAAAGTAATGTAATTTGATGGGTCCACCTTCCCGTTGTCTTTTTTCCCAGCTCAAACATTACATCTGTTATCGTTTGTGCTGGAGGGTGTGATTATCCTTGATAGATAGAAATGTTCTATTGACTGAGTCAAAGGCATTTAGTTCGTCCAGAGAAGTTATTGTTTGGAGGCCAAAATGTCTCTAGTTCATATCCTAGTTCTTGTTTCCATTATTATATGTGTGTGATATTAATTTCTGTCTTTGAGGGGAAAAAAGAAATCCATCTAGTGCTATGAGAAGAGGGGAGGAATGAACGCGAATTCCTGTGGACGTCTCCCCTGGCATAACTTTTCATCTTGGCAACAGCAAATAGTAAGGGTTTCAATTTAAATTCGTGAACAATTTAAAAAAATGTTGGAAGGTGTCCCAGATTTTATCTGGGATAGCTTACTTTTCTCCACTAGGGCAGGGTTTATATCTTTATGTTAAATAGTAAGAAATTAAAAAATATTGAGGAACCCCCAAATCCACTGTGATACGTGTGAGACTTACATGAGTCTTTCTAGTGGGGCCTCCTGTATCAATTTAATCCAAACAAATACAGATCTTTGCTGTAGGATTTAGTAAACTGAAACAGCAAAATGGTTAAGCCAAACAAAACAGCTGCTATGATTTATATTTACTTAGAGAAATGCATTAAAGTCATCATTGTCTTTTATCTCAGCCATAGTGTGGAAAATTACCTTCCACTGTCACAATTTATAAAATACTCTTTGAATGTTTATCACTGATACACAGTCATTACAACAGCAGCGAATGAGCAGGATTCTTCACTGCTGTTGGTGATATTCAAGTAGTTTGTAATAGAGGTAGCAAAAAAATAGGCAGAGATGGAAAAAAATAAAACCCAAAACATAATAAAGCCATTGAAGTCACTTTCCACTAATAAGAGCTCTATTACTTAGGAAACTCAAAACTTCCTGAAAAAAGGTAACACTTGTCAAGTAAGTGTGAACACTTAGAGAGGAGACGTGTGAGACGGAGGTCCAGTAATGTGCTCAGGGTTGCCAGACTGAGCAGCTGCAGATCCTCAGAGGTCTAGTTCCCAGCCTGCAATTCTTTTCTCAAGCAGTGTTTTCCTGCCTTCTCCCAATGTTACTGGAAAAAGACCTTCCTTTTTCCAGTAATATTTGCAGTTAGAAGCTTGCAAATATGGCCTTAAAAGTTCCACCTCTGAAATAAAAATCTAATTCTTTGGCATCCTTCAGCCATACCCATATCCACTTAGCTGTGTTATTGTATAGCTGTCAGCAAGCCAGAGCGACTCAAGCCTCATAGAACAACCATCCAAAACTGAACACACAAAAAAAAGATTGAGGGCAGAGAGCGTTTGAGTGGTTACCCTCCCCTACCTCTGTGGAAGGCAGCCAGTTAATTTATTTAAAATAAAAGTATTTCAGCCAGCTGGATAGTGGCACTTGGCTGCCCTTGCAGGGCCTCCTTGGCATTTACTCTAGCCATGGGGTAACTTAAGTATTCAGGACGCATAGTGGTAGCTGTCAATACCCGAGGCAGTACACAGAATGAAGAAATGCAATACTTCAGCATCGAGTACTTCAGCATAGCAAACTAAAACACCCAAGCCTGACCCTTCTTGTTCAGCCAGTATGTTCATGCTGCTGTTGAAGTTAAAGGTGCAAATGCGTGACCGTTCCCCAGCTCTCAGCTTGGTGTTGGAACAGGTGGCTGACTCTTCTTTGTTCTCCTGGAGGCACCAGTCAGGACTGTTACAGTACATAATGCGCAGGACTGGATACCTGCTTGGGAATGCAGGTCATGACAGGGAAAATGAGGAGGAACTATGAGTTAAGAGTTAATTTCAACAAGTTTTTTTCTTTGAGTGCCTTAAATATATATGGCTGAGAGGATATTTGTGGCATCTCTTGCATGCTGAGTATAAAAAAAAAAAGTGTCCTTACATTGAAGTGCATTGAAAAACAAGGCCTTATTTGTTTATATCTTCCCTGATTCTTGGGGACATTCTTGGCTATGCAGTATCTTCAGATTTTGGGGACATTTTTAGGAAGCTGGACAAGTGTGTTCTGCTCTGTGTGTTGATGAAGTGGGGCTCCTTCATTTCTCAGTCTTCGTGTGAAGTCTCTATGGAGCAGTGCTCTATGACAGTGATCAGAAGGGTGTCCTTCACCTTGGCACACAGGTTTCAACAGGGCAGGGTCACAGACTGCAATGTACACAAGGGTCTGTTTTGTGTATAGTCCAGATAAAGAAAAAAATGCCTGTACTTTCATGATGGGATTCAGGACAAGAACTCCTAGCTTTAAAAGTATACCACAACATTGGAATTATTTAAGCAAGTATTGCTACAATTTCTTCTGTTCCTTGTAAGAGATTGATGTGTTCAAGGTCATGACTTGTGCTGCATTGATTTCTTGCCAGGGGATTTAGACTTTAAGTGATGGATTGTGGTATGAACTGATAAATTTTTAAAAAATTAGTAAAACTTCACAGTATAGCTTTAATTGTTAATATTTACCGAGCAGTGAATGTATCACAGCTCTATGGTCTATTACTGCTTCTTTCTGCAAAGTGCATTTAGTCAAAAGCCCTTTTCAATAGCCTGCCATACTGTTTGATAGCTTTTGTAAATGCTTTCAAAAATGATAAGTAGTATGAGCCAGGTATTTAGTTGGTATAAATCAACCAGCTGTCACTCTCCCAAGAGCTGTCCAAAAGAGCCTTTCACTGGCTACCTGGCAGTGTTCAGCTATGTATGACCGTCAGCTCTGTCACAGCTCTCGTGTGAATTGCCCCGATGTGGATTGAGTACTGCACCATCCATACTATTTTGGGCACTGGGAGACTTTGTGCAGGCCAAACAGAACCTTACTGCTACTGGATCCAGCTGCAAATGATAGCATCCATCATTACTTCCTTCCTGCTCTGCTGAAAGTGAGTTTATGAATCTGAACCAGAGCTAAGCAAAACTTGGCTAGCACTTAAATTTTTAAACCAGTTTTCTTCAGTGGTATTTTCCCCTGTATTTAATTTTCTACTGTTAGTCTGAGTCTTTGACTGCAATGACAGGAATGCTAACTTAATATTCCTTTTCGTAATAGAAAAAGGTAGAGGAAATAAATAAAAGTGTTGCATTCACCACTGTGAGTATTCATGCCAGGAACTTTTTTCTCTGTAGATTTAACTAATCACAGGAACACATAATCTAGTTGTCTAGTGCAAACTGATTGAAAATTTGAATATCAAGGGGCAGAAAATGTCCCTGAGACGTGAAAAGTTCAGTCATCATTCACCAGGACTCATTTGCTTTGATAGGGTTGGAAGATTTTTGTTGCTTGTTTTTTTTATAATGTTCTGATCTGTCCAAATAGAATTTTTAAGTAGAGAGGGGGAATCCACCACGTTATTGGCTCTGTATGTTCTATGACCAGCTGTGCTCTGCCCTTTACTGTTTGCTTGTTGATAACTGTTGAATACATTTGGAAGAGCATCCAGATACTGGGTAGTTCAGGAAAGGGTTGACTTCTGATGACAAAGATCAGTGTTCTGTGAAGTTAAATGCAAAGTCTTTTTTTACTATATAAGTTGTTGCTACCGGGTAACTGGATTTTGGCTATCCATTATCGTGAGAGTGAAAGGACATGCCTCTCTGGATATGTCTTAAGGAGTCTACGTAGTGCTTTCTTACACCACTTGTAATCTTGCTTCTAGTAAGAATAATGAAAGTGGACGTAGACTGCAGACTGCTCGGGGATGTCTTTGAATTGTTTTGCCCTTCCAACACAGTAGAAATAGATCCCACAGAGAGCTTTCCAAGCATAAGTCAGTAAGAGCACTTCATAATAGTATGAGCCCAAATAGATTTTGACTGTTAGAATTAGTAAGTAAATTACTGATGATAAATAGCTCCGTGTCATAGGTTTAAGAATGACATAAACCAGTTACTATATTATAAAGAGACAGGCAGTAGTTTGCCTTGACTCCTGTGGTTAAATTTGTTGAGTATTTGCCATCACAGCATTTATCTCTATGACCACTGGAATCCTGTGCTGAAAGTAACTGCACGGGACAAAGGTCTGCGTTCCCAGGTGCAGTGGCTATGGTACGTGACAAAGATGGTGTGACCAAAAGCAGATGTTTCTAATTGACATAAAAGATTGAAGTGTGTGAATCCATTGCATTTGGGTTAATTTTCTGTGTGTTTGGAAATACCCTTGCAATTTCCCAGTTGGTAAAAAAGTGTTTGTTTTCAGTGATCAATTCCTGATTACAAATATTTCTTCAAAAAATTTATCCTATGCCAGCATTGTAATGTTAAAACATAGTATCAGCAAAGAAAAGGAAATTGTCTCCCTCCACTGCCTCCTTAAGCTTACTTTCTCCACTCCAGTACTGAGTATGAGAGTGCTGACTTGGGGTCCTCTGTCTTTCCTTGCTTTTACGAACCTCTGTAGGAGATTACAGAAGGGCATCGTGCTGTCTGCACCATTTGATGCAATGCCAATATGACTTTCTTTACACGCTGAGAAGCTGGGTCCCTCCAGCCTGTACTGAAAGAAAAACTTCTGCTTCTTCAAGTGACTGCATTCTCACATGAAAATAAAGCAGGAGTGTGGCCCTTGAAAAACAAAATCCCATTCTTCTCCTCACCTGTTCACTGTTCAGTATTCATCACCATGTGTTGCAGTGCTAAGACTCCAATAAGACTTCATCAGTCATGGTTTTGCAGTCTTGTGAAAAAAAGTTCAGGTTTCATTAAACAATGCTGCACAATGAATGGATAGGGTAAAATTTAGTGGAATTAGCTGGGCTGTATTTTAGATGCCAGTCATCTTTAAAACAATGAGCAACGTCAGGATAGGTGAAAAACAGTGTACCGGAGAAGTGTCACCATTGGGAATGAGATAGTGACTCCCACAGAGAGAGGGATGTATATATTTGCTTTAATAATGTCTGAATGAGAATCTCAGTTTTAATTTTTCCTAATATCATTTGGCAGATTTTGAAGGCTGATTATATTTTTCAGAAAAGACTCGTATCTCCTCTTCTAGAGGTGAACAGGAAAGAAACCCTTCACCAACCTGTTCCTGCTAATTGTAATATTATTCACATGCTCTTGTAATTATTTCAGGATCTGTTCCAAATATTTTTTTAGCTGGATCCTGGTGATAATGAACTTCCAAGGCCTGTTTTCCTACAGCTTGCAGTGTCATGCTAAATGGACTGCAACGAGTAATGTTGCTGTGCCTGAGCTGTACTAGAGCCAGATCATAATTTGCAAATGTGTTTTTTGGAAGCTGCTGATATTTCTCACCACCTCCTTGCAGAGAAAGCAGAACAGTGCAGAACACTTCCCACTGCTGAAATCTGAGAGTGAGAACTTTTCAGGCTGATCTTTTTGACAGTGACCAGTAAGGCATAAACCAAGACTTTAAAAAGGTCTAAGGAATCTGAGGTAATGCAGTTCCCTTTTGTTCTCTGACAGACACTTGCAAAGGCACCTGGTGTTTTGGAAGGGCAGAATATCTGCCTTCTAACAGGTAAGCCCCAGTTTAGATAGCTCAATTCACCCAGGGAAAGCATCTCCAAAATCAATAGTCATGTGATCACTATATTACTGGATTTTTTAGAACCTACCCAGCTAGGGGTGTGTGTGTGTGTGTGTGTGTGTGTATAATGTCTCTCTTTAACACCAGTTTCTCCTTGTTAGACAAAATTAAATGCAGAAATTGTGGAGAGTAGAATTCTGCAGTTGAAGGATTAGAGTACTGATATTAAATAAGATGCTTTCAAGCATATGGAATCCAGGAGTCAAATTTTGAGATACAGCTTAGCTTTTAAAGTCAGTAAACGATTAATGCAGAGCACAGGTGCTTGGTGGTACTCCAGCCTTAGCCTCAGTTCCTGTGTGATCAAGACATACTGTGTACGGAGAGAAGGGACATGCTGTTGGGTCACCATTTGTTTAATTGGCAGTCATTATAGGAGCTTGGGTTTCTGCAACAACGAGTAGAAGCTTGGAAACCATTTGGACAGGAGCATCTCAAATTGTTTTGAAGGCAGTGTAATTATCTGGAATGTCATTATTTTTTGTCTTAATGAAGTCCTAATTAAGTGGTTGAAATCTTGCACATTTTTCCTCTAGTCATTTCCAAAAAAAACTGAGCCAGCCATACACAAAAGATAGCAACTTCATATTTTTCTGATGATATTTGCAAAGTAATAAACCCAGCAACATTCTTAGGTGCAGTGATACAATTAACATATTCTTTCTCCGTAAGGACAGGATGGTTTTTTTCAGTAATGACTGAGGTGGCTTGATGGTGAAGTTACAGGAGGGAGGTTGATACGTGTTCCTGAAAGGCACCGATATGCTATAGTGGAAACGTACTGTGATTTTTTTTTAATTTTTTTTTCCCTCCCCCTTATCAGACATTTTTGTTCAAGAAAGTGTTTCAGAAAAAATGTAACATGGGATGAATGAACAATGTGCCTGCTGTTTGTGGAGATAGAGAGCGGACAGAATGGAAGTTAAAGACTCTCATCAGAAGTGTCATTTTTTACCACAGTGAGAATGTTTTCTTCGGCACCATAATAGAAACTCCTAATGTCAAATATTAATACACTTCCTCAAAAATAAATTCCAATCACATTACAGCAGTTATATGTAATTTGATGGCTTTTAGCATGTGGGACAAAAATGTTCTTCAATAGCTGAACTCATTATTGTTACTATTAGCATCTCTCACATGATTGTTTTTTCTGTGGATGCTTACCTCCTGTCAGAGGAGGTATCCATCCTGGTGGCTACAATGAAGCAGTGCTTTGGAAGCCACACTTCTGGATTTCAAATTTACACCAGCAGCATGGGGAAAGCAAATTGACAGACCTTGTTTTCAGTACTGCTCTATTCTTAGACAGGAGCTACATTAGGAGGATGAGTCGTTTTAAAGAGTTTGCCAGCAAATGATAGATCCTCTTCTGGGTCACGAATTCTTGTCACCTTGTGTATTAATAGGATCTGCAAGGTTTTGTCATAAGTTTCATTGCTTACAGTTAGTAACGTGGGTAACAACCATAAAGAGTTGAGCATCTGTGACCCACATACTGAAGAAATGGGAAGAACAGCCAAATAGGGATACAATATTTGAGTCAAGAGCATGATTGGCTTAGCAAAAATGTTTATGCAGTGATCTGAAAATTAATTGTAAGGTGCTGTAGCAGTGTAAAACATTGTAAGTAATGTGGGATCATTTCAGTTCCCATGTGTTGCGCTTACACCAAACTGTACGTTTGTATTGTGGGGAGATTTGGGGAGTGCCACACTCCAGTGTTATCCTCTCCCACTTCAACAAACAAAAATCTTTGTAGGCTTTTGGCAAATGTCTGGCCCTGTGCGTGTAGCTACAAACTCTAGTACTGCTGGTGGTAGGCAGTGATGCTCCCACATGTCATTCTAAGTGTTTCATGCTATTTATGGTAAACAAGAGGAAAGTTCATTTC
Organism: Thinocorus orbignyianus; assembly: GCA_013400375.1. Taxonomy (NCBI): domain Eukaryota; kingdom Metazoa; phylum Chordata; class Aves; order Ciconiiformes; family Thinocoridae; genus Thinocorus; species Thinocorus orbignyianus. The sequence goes on along the minus strand of VXBW01005444.1, from coordinate 872,282 downwards.
TTGGTCATATTTTCTTGCATTTTGAAGGGACTTGCACTGCCAGATCTTAAGAGGATTGCCCGGCTGTCAGCATACAGTATTTGTTCCTAGGCAGCCAGAATATTTTGGACCCACTGAAAGACACAACTGAGAAATATTTTGCAGCAAAACAAATTCTGTGTCCACAGTGTATGCCTGTGACTCTTTGAAATTTGAGGTTGTGGTGAAGTCATTTTGCAAATTTAATGGAACCAGTGTAGTTTGTCCAAACTGAAGATTTACTCTATTAGAATGGATGTTTTGGTGAGAATGGAGTTTCTGCTGAGGAAGGGGACAGGTTCTTTACTATCCTCTATCATATTGTATCCCTTCAGAATCTGGAAGCAACTGAGATTTTCCTTTTTCACCCCTCAGCATCAATATTTTTTTTCAACACTGTTGACCGTGGCAGTGGTTCAGTGTCAGAGGTGGAATTTCCCTGGTGCAATATGCTTTCCTCTATTTTGCATCTGTTGCTGATGCCAGCAGACTAAATTAATTCTGAATTTGCCCTGCCTGCCCCTCTTCATCTGCAGGAATAAACCCTCTTCCAGGTATATTGAGAGGCATCTGGCAGATACGACCAAAAGCGTTGTTCTGTGGAATGGTGAAACTTTAGTTTGCCTACTGGTGGCAGTATGTAGCAATTGGCTTTTTAAATAATGGTAAAGAAACAAATGAAAAATTAGCATATAGATAATATGAATTAGCCCTTATGTTATATATTAAATTCTATTCCAGTTACTGGACTGTAGTGCACTGTTGCAAAGTACTAAGCTGAAATCCATGCCCTAATTATTTGCCATGATGTGCATGTCACAGCTTTTGTACTAAATGAATGTAGGTAAAGATAAAAACGTATTACAAAAAGCTAGGATTCTAATGTAAGATAGGGCAGTGCTAATTACTGCCTAATCATTGTGTTAAAGTAATTATATTATGTGCTTTCACAGCCTTGGTTAGTGCCAAGTTGAACACTAGCATATAATTTGTCAGAGAGGAGTTAATTTTTCTTGTTATCCTAACAAGATAGTATTTTCCTTCTTTCCCTCAATGTTTTTCAGAAATGTATGATTTTACCGCTGTTTTTTTTTGGTCTTAAGGTGCTGGTTTGCAAATGTTGGTGTCTAATTTAGGACAGGGTTCGTTCTCTGTTCCATTAATGGGATAGAGCACTAACAGGTCTCGATACTGATCAGTTAAGTGAATCTGATGATTATATAAGGCTGAATTTTAAAAATTGTTGTTTAGTATTGACCTCCTTACTGGAGCCACACAGAACTTTTCTCAAATGGGTACCATGGCAAAGAGTAATTTTACTGCATAGCTGAATAGAAGATATTCCAGGCCTGATCCTGCTTGCCTGACAACCAGTTGACAGCCTTCTTTTTCTGGACCTAGAGCAGCGCTGTCCTGTGCTTACAACACTCTCAGCATCCTAAGTACCTGAAATAAATATAGTCATGCAAGCTGATAGTAGTGAAAGTCAACAATGGTATTTTTAAGTAACTGTTTACCATCCTAGCAATTATGGGAAGATGGATGGATTGAATCTCTAGAGCAAGTGAATAGTTAGAGCTAAATTCTTTGCTTAACTTCTGTTCCCATTATTCTACAGACATGTGGAATATATCATTAATTTTCAAGTGGGAAATAAAACCAAATTGAAGGACCTAGATTCAAAGGCAGTACCTAAACATCACCATTCTCTCCGTAATAGCTTGAAAAACCTGTGTTGAGTTTCTTGTGACAGAACTGGCAGAAGAGGGCTTCCAATTAAATGCAGATTCTTTGTAGATCAAAATTAGAAACTTTTGCTAGCTGAAGGTGAATGTGTTAAACTTAGTGGGGACAAATTGTTCTTAGATTCCTAAAAGTTAAACTCTAGCTGCTTTATTTATATATGCACACACAGAGTTCTGCCTGCCTCACCTAATATAAAACCTATATTTTCTCTTTATTGGGTTTCATTCAAAAATAATGATTTAATTTATTTCCTGCAAAATCTTTCTATCTTCGACATACTGAATCCACTCCTTGATTTAGACTGTTATGATCCTGGAGAAATGGCTAGGTGTTTTGAACTTTTTTAGTTATAGCTATGTCTGAAAAGCAGTTCCTTTTCTGAAGATTCTGGGGCAGGTTTTCACATGTTCATCGTGATCTCTAATTGGAAATAATCTTCAAAAGAACTGAATATCTGGCATGCTTTTAAGAGAAGCTGGTCACTTATTTTAGTACCTGAATAGATGGAGAGCTCTTTTGAGAAATCTGACCCCAGCTGTAAGTGCTGAACACATTTCAGAATCTGATTTGTTGTTTTCCAGCCTGCAGACAGTGAGATAATTACCTGTTTCTGGTATTAATAATGAGGGAAAACCATGCTTCCAGTCTTTTGACGGAGACTCCATGACTGCATCTATACTAATAAATTGAATGGGCCTTGGGCCCAGGCTCCCACACAAGGGCTTGACCATCAATAACATTCACACTGTTAAGGCCAGTGTCAGCTGGCACTTTCCCAGACAGTGCCTGCCCATGGTTTGGAGTAGTCAAAGACCACTTCCACTGCAGACAGAGCTAGTTTGTGTTGCAGGGGGTAAAATAATTAGTTGTAGGGATGAAAGCTTGTACATTTATTGGGGTGAGTAGAGGAGGAAGAGGGAAAATGGTGAGATTTGTATGAGCTTAATATCTGGATAGGCTGATGGATCCAACCAGGGATCTGGCAGGTGATGATGCTATTACTGGAAAACTCCAAAGCATTATTTAGTTTTATCTACTGGTAGTGATAGATAGAATGGTTAGAGTTGGAAGGGACCTTAAAGATCATCAAGTTCCAACCCCCCTGCCATGGGCAGATAAAAAAGTATCTGCCTCTTTCCGAATGATTCATTTTTTGGGAGATGAATGTGCTCTCCCAACACCACCCTGAATGGAAAGGCTACTACATTTTCTGATTTACGGAGAGTACAAGTCTAAACTGATGTCCCAAAGGTTGCCTTTAGAGGCTCTTCCTCAATATATGATGCTACCAAGCAATTTGCCTCCACATTACAGGATGACATAGAAAGCTTCAGAGGAAGTTAGTAGTAATGGGCCTCCTAAAGATGTCACTAGAGTTGGCTCCCGTGACAGACAGAGTGTTAGAGCTATCTGTTTATATCTAATATTAATGCTTTCAGTTTTGAAGAGTCGGGCTAGAACCTAGGCTGTCAGCAAAAACGTCCTCTTTCTTCATCTGATGAATCTAAAGAACTGTCTAAAACTGACAGTGGGATCTCATTAATGGGGGGAAAAATACTGACACATGAAGACTTCATGACAAACAAATCTGCGGTAGGAAATCTCACCTCTCTTTTATGTTTGTGTTCTGAGAAAACGTCACCTAAGAGGCACCATGAAGTTTCTGCAAAAACATCAGAACCACCCTCTGTGTTATGGGAAGCATGCTGTAAAGCTCAATAACTGGAGGCCTGATTTTGTAAGAGCCAAACACTTCCTATTAAGTGTGTAGCCCCATTAGCTTGCATGTAGACATTCATTGTTGCCTCTTTCCAGCTTGATCCTGCTGCTTTCAGAAACCATAACAAAATATGAAATGGCTTATTGTGAAAATGGGCCCTGAATCACAGTTGGAGCTAAGGCAGTGATTACTGTAGTGGTAAAAGCTGGGTTGTAATGCTGACCTGCTGTAAGTTCTTGGACAATCCTTTCCTGCTTTGAGTTTCTATTTACTGTCTTCCACTGTTTGCCTGCCTAGATTGCCAGGCTCTGCGGGGCAAGGATTGATTCTCATAATGTTTGCTGTTCTTTTTATAATAGAGTGTGAATCTCGGGTGGCTGCTATTAATCATGAATTATGTATTAACGGTAATGTTTTGGAGTCAACTCACAAAATCTTAGCTGAAAATTGGCACAGATGAGAATTACAGGCTGTATTTTACAGGTATGTAAACTGCTGTAAGTGGCAGACCTGAGGGATTCGAGAGCAAATTTGCCACAGGAATAGTAACAGAAGGGAGGTGGAAAAAGGGTCTTCACATTATATGAAGCATGCTTCTGTACCCAGTAGTTAATCCACTGTGCAAGATTATTCTAAAAGATTGAAGGAATGAGGAAAGACAACTGTTGAACAGCCCGTTGTAACTTCTCTAGAGTCAACCATTCTGGGTATGACTAAATTTGTTAGCACAAGGAGGTGGAGGGCAGACTTGCTGCCCAGAAATGGCTATAGTGCATACGGAGAGCTGTAGGAGGGAGGCAAAGCATAGATTAGTGTCTGCAGTTTGATACAGATACTGAAATAAGGGAAGAGAAAGGACATGCAACACAATGAGAAAGAAAAGGAAAAACCTGCGCATTGCTCTGAATCTCCTGACATTTATGGATAGCTACTTCAGAATTGTGATTTAGATTTGTGTTTAAATTGCTCTTACCGTGAAATTAAAAACCATATTATAAACAAGAAAAAATGAAAATTATTAGAAAAACTGCTGAAAAGAAAAACATCAAAGCAGAAGCAAAGAAATCTACAAATAACAGTATAAATAAATACATTAACAAAATCAGCTTTGTTTCCTGGAAGAGGCAGCCCTGGAGTGAATATGGTCCAGTGAATTGACTGAGCCTCTGGCATGCAGTGTTTGTCTAGCACATTTTAACTGGAAGGAAACTAGACTGAAAGGTGGTAGGTGCAGGTACCCCACAGATACTGAAGTGCAGGAAAATGGAATAGAGCAAAGTCTATTGTTGAAAATATTTGGAAAACCACTTTCACACCTGCGATTCTGCATGTTCTTATTGGTCAGTTAAAATGATATCAACAAACATTCTATATATCAACGCACTGAGTCTATTTGAAAATGGCAGTTCTTGCACAGTGCTTCATGTGATGGATTGCTTTAGTGAAGAAATCATCGCCATTGACTACAAATGATCTCTCTAAACTGTGAGAATTCTCAACCAAGCTATTCCAGCCTAAGTCAGGGAAATGCTACACCTAAATGCACAATTGGGCCCTGAGTATGACCTGCTGCTTATTCATAGCTTTTCTGTTTGCTTCTTCACTGTATTAAGGCGATAGTAGCTGGGCTCATCTAGGAACACCAGGCAGCCTGTGGTTTATGGCCATCTTTCCAATTAAGGATTTACCATCCTGATCCTAATCCAGGCTCTGGCTGGTTGCTTGACACCCCTGACACAAAACATAAAAGAGGTCGAAATACAACATCGATGTCATTGTGAAGGTGGCTCTTTGAAAATATAGCTCAGTGCTAGCTGCAGTAAGACAGGCACATACAATCGTAGGAATGAATAGAGAAATCAGATGTGATGCCCTATAATCTGCAGTGCCCCCATACGTGGCTGCAACGCTGTGGGTAGCACTTGCCACCAGATCACACATGGATAGTGCAGAAAAATTACAAAAAGGCATGGACATGCTCAGAAGCAGAGTGTGGTTTATGGAGAGGGAGAAACTAAACAGAGCAGAATTTACCAACTTGAGCTGGAGTAGGTGTGAGAAGTGTAAAAACACGAAGGAGATGGAGAAGGCACATAGAGAATAGTTATTTATTGCTTCATTGCTTTTTGTAACACAAGACACAGGGGTTCCCCGTGACTTTGTCAAAATGCTGGCTCAGAACAAATAAGAGGAATGAATTTTTTATACAAAGTGTAATTAAACTGCAGATCTTGGTACCACAGGATGTTGTAGAAGCCAAAAGAATAAACAGTTTCAAATTTATGAGAAATTGGCTAGGTATGAGTGGCTTTTAAAGAAAATGGCCTGGCTGCAGTTTCCAGCTGAAGAAGTCACTGAACCACTGTCTGCCAGAGGAAGATCTTTTAAGATCTTTAAGGATCACTTACCTGATCTTTTACATATTTCATTTGGGCAGTCTGTTTTACCCCTTCTCAGAGGAGGATACTGAGCTAGATCTAGCCTTGATCTGATGCCATATTGTTGTTCTTAGGCTATTCCAAAAATGATGGTTTGGGGCAGTAACTGATTGACAAAGATTAAGATAAAATATCCTAATGATTTTTGGCATATGACACTCTGGCTGCCTTTCATGTTCTATTATGGGGATGGAAACCAAGGTATCAGTCCTCTGCTGCAGTAGTGATGTTGAAAATTAGCAAGACACCATCCTGTTTGGTACTGGTTTTGCTGTAAAAAGCTGATTAACACCCTCCTGTTTAGTAGCTGTGGAAGAGAAGAGTTAGCTCTTCAGTTGCAGTATTTTGGTAAGTGGTTATTGCAGGGCAAGCCCAGAAACCCTTTTTTCCCCCCTAGAGAAACAATTGCAAGTGTTCCTGTGTGAAGGACTTGTGCACAGGCAGCACTGCAGTAGCCAGTGGGTGGCACTGTTGCTGCAAGGAAACTTAGAAAAACCACCCATGTAACACTTCAGAAATGTTTGGATGAAGTTTTCCATTGAAAACAGCAGTTTTGCCGAAATTGAAACATTTCGTGGCACATGTCGCTTCTCAATGAATTTTTAATGGAGAAAAATTTAAATTACTCAGTTTGACTTTATAATTGCAATTTAGCTTGTTTTCTCTTATCTTATGGATTCAGTTTATTAGTTTAGATGGATATGCAATTTCAATATAATTCTTAGTTTTATAGGGTTTTTTTATCCTAGGGACTTAAACTCTCAAAAATTAAATTATGTTAATTTGTGGAAAAATAAACATCTTGGTATTTTCAAAAATAATATTTTTTGAACAACCTTTCACATGCTGTTCCAGGGAAAATATCATCTTGGGCAGTCAACGTGGGACAAAAATATGTTTCTGAAGGTCTGAATTTTGTATGGTCCGGATGATCTGTATTTTGACCTACTCTGAATGGGTCTTGACAAGAGAATGTGCTTTCAGGTGCTGTTTCATTGTGCCATGTGAGTGGCAGGGCTACCCAGCAGAGTATGCCCTATAGAGGGTTATCTCAGCCCTGCTTGGAACAGCTGTTCATTACTCTGTGGTGTCAGGCAAGTGGCACCGTATTTTGGTGTCTTTGTACACTGTCAAAAGCAGGAAATGGTGCCAACATGGGGCTGTGATCTCAGTTACTGCTTTTTAAAAATAACCCATTGGTGGGGTCCAACCAGGACCAGCTCACTGTCTCAGTAAGTTGATGTGGTGGTAGGGTGATGAGTGTTTACAGAATGACTAAAGGTAGTGCAGAAACTGGGAGGCAGAGGGAAAGAGAATTGGAAAGGGAACACCTTCCCTTTTTCTGTCTTCCAAAATAAAATAAAAAAAAAAACCCAACCCACTATTTATTCATATATGGCTTGTCTTTTTTGTTATGGCAAATGTGCAAAACATGGTTTTGTTCTACATAGGCAGGGTAAGTTATTTATAGTGGCTTCTCATACAGTCTTGTTGGAGGAAGCCCAAATTCTTCATTCTGCCATATGCAAAACTTATTGCAGTTACTGCAGACTTCTCAGATTCTGCCCACTTCATGTCAAGTTAGCATTGCTACAGCTTCACTGTGCAGAGCAGTAGGATTTAGAGCAACATACAGGGACCTTGTGGAAATAAAACTAGTGACAGAGATGTTTGGCTAGAGGATGCAGAATTGGTATCCATAAATGTACTCGTTTTTTAAATTGGAAATGAATAATGGCCATATAAGCTATTATGAGCAGCCTGTGTCTCTCTGGATTGCATGGCACAACTACTGTAACACCATACGAAAAATGCTTAAGCATATGCAGTCATCTCACTGAAATCAACATACCTAATTAGGTCAAGACAAATTCCATAGAGATATTTGAAGTAAGTGTGTACATAAATGTTTTGTTTGTTTTTTTTAGATAAGGGCATAGAGAAGGACCTCTAGATGTCCCAGAGGAAGACCACAATGTCTGTGTGCTCTTCAGGCATACATAGCTGTGCTTTTGTTCTTGTAAGTGCTTCACTGAACTCTTTGAGGAGGCTTAGCAGTGAAGAGAGGCACATCCTTTTTTGTTTTTGTTTGACAGTTACTTTGGTGACTGTGTCAACAATGGAGAAGGAACCAAATTGTGTTACTACCTCTGTCAATTCTTAAACAGCACTGCAGAGTCCCCTCACCTCCCCAAATGAGGAAGAGAAGTTCACACTGTAATATTAATAACGGTGGGGCCCTTTAGCTTTTAATAATTAACACACTGCTAACTGTAGCTGAATGCTCCTTTTTTCTGATTCCAATTACAGACCCATTCAGACAAGGCTGAGCTGAGGGAAGTGGCTGAGCAGCAGTGTTATAATAGAGACCTAGATCTGAGTGAAATTGTTCTCCTTTGGCCTACACACTAAATTAAAGTGAAGTTTGGGCTCAGACAGGAGTGAAGCCGAAGTACTCTTGTATCCCAGTCATTCCAACCCAGGGGACAACTTTAACACCCTTTTACATCAGACAACTTTAACATCAGACCCAGTTCCCAGTTTCACTTTGCATTAGGCAGGTGAATGTTCCTTTCAAAAGGTCGCAACTCTTCATCTACCTGCTGCTTTTCCCCAAGATACTGCTGAGTAGGAAGGTCTTGCTACCTTTTTCTTCTTTGTGGGGTGAAAGTATGTGTTCATTGGTAGCATGTGGCAAGACAGGAGATACTGTCTAAAACCATAGATTGGCTGGCCCTAGTATTTTCTGCCTGAAAAGAGTTGCTAGTGCAGCACTAACAAGAAGTTTAGCATTTAGCAAACCTACTGTTATCTTTGCAAAGTGATTTACAAGTCTTGGGTAAATGTTGTTAGTGTTTTGCTGCCACATCATGATGTTTTGGCAGTATTCCTGCTACCCTAGACACTTCTGCTAGCAGACAGGCCAATTTAACAGAAATGGTTTAAATGCTTCTTGTGCTATAGCTCTAATTCACAACGTCTGCTATTATGCAACCAGAAACAGAAAGGAAGGGAACTAGTAAATTCTAAATTGTGGTTACCTTGCAGCTAAAACTGAGTCGTGGAAACTGCCATATATTCTGTCTTCCCACCCCAACTGTGTAATCCCATACCTTCCCTTGAATGTGAAGCTGTAAAGTAAGATGACATAGAGGGCTGATCCGGCTGAAAACTTTACCTAAAAAAAAAATAAATTTTGTTGGTATGGCTTCCAATTTATGTTTAGGTTAGCTCAAGCTATTATAGCATTATACCCAGAATTAGTCAAAAGAGGTAGTGAAAGAGGCTTGGAATTGTGTTGGATTATGTCATATAGTGGGATGTTTTTAGTAATTGTAACTCTGTCTTAGAGTTAGACTATCAATCTTTTGTAATACCTGGTGAAATGTTAATTCTCATTGTCTGTGGCATAGCCATGGGCGTGCTCATTTTCAGCTACCTCTTAACAATCAGTAAAGCTCTTGAGATTTTCTGATTTTCAAATTACTTTCACACTGGTTAAATTTGAGAAGTTGTGAGGCAGAAACATACAGGACTAGGAGTGAGAAATTCTTTTGCTCAGTTACATACATGGGTGGCAGCAGCTGGGGATTAGAGAAAATGCCCCATACACCTACAACAGCGTAAGAAGAAGGGTAGTTGCAAGATTAGATGAGGTGACTCAAGGGGATTTAGATGTCACCATGTATGCCTGGGTTAGAAGTCATCCACACATGCTGACCCTTGAGGGACTGGCAAATTTGAGAAAGTGGGGTGCTCAAAATCAGATCTGTGTTTTCAGTAGTTTGAAAGCAGGAAACAGATGAAGAATTTAAGGCATGAATGTGCAACAGAAATGCATCTAGAATGTTCCAGAAATCTCGTTGCAGAGTTCTGGTCCTGAATTTTCCCCTGAGTTCCTGAGAGTTTATAAACCAAATCTTTACCTGGATTCAGTCAGGAAGTAGAATTTGTCTTCCTTTGTAAGTGTGGAATTTTCAGTGAAAGGTTGAAATCATGTCTTTTATCTATATTATTTAGGTATTGATTTTATTTATATATGTAACTTCATGTATTTTGTTGCAGTGTTGGTTCCTATCTGAATTTGCCACTGTCTGTAGTGTTAGTTCTGGGTTCAGGCTGTACATCCCATGAGGTGTCTCCGCTCATGACCAGAACGTAGGTAATGAACCATGTCTGCCAAGTGTCTGTACCACAATCCAGGAAGATGTAGGCCAGGAGACCTCTAGTCATTGAGGAGAACAGGAAAAAGGCAAATGAACTACGGTTTTTACAGAGCATAGTTGCAGTATTTCAGAATTAAAATATGCTTTCTTTTGATGGTTCAGCTTTTCAGGGAGAAAATAGCCTTTTCTGCAAAAATTCAATATTGCTTGAAACTTAATTTTCCGTTTGAAAACTAGTTGTGACAGAAAAAAAAATCTAATGGATCTATGCTTGATCCATTATGAGAAATGAGAACTACAGTTCTTACCTGCTTTGGCAACACATTCAGATTTTCTCAGTGGCTCAACCTAAAAATGTACATAAGAAGTGCAGTTGGAATTAGAAGCAATTTTATGCTACGGAAACATTAAAAACATTGAAGCAAATAAAATTCAGAAACTAAGAAGGGTTAAATTTTGCAGATAATTTGATAATCCAAGGATGACATTTCAAAAATTTTAGCACTTGTACAGAAAGTAAAAAAAAAGTTTTTCAGATGTTTTTAATTAAAAGAATTCTAACAAGCTGTAGTTGGGAAAAGTGAGTACTTGGTTTTTATCTAACATCAAAATAAAGACAGGATTGCTTCGCACATTTTGGGCATTTTGGTAGAGGTCGTTTTTTGGTTTCTCCAAGCCTGTTCACCCATCTGTGATCCTTTCAAATACCATTAATTGAAAATGTTACACCAGTAGTGAGAATAGAAACTTGTTTCAATGAAAAAAGCATGTTATTTGATAAAGTAATAAAACTAGAAGAAATCTCACTATAAAAGGGAGTGTAACGAATAACTAGAGATCAATAGTTTCATCCTTATGCTAAGCAGCGTGGAAGGCAGTTGAATGATGATTTCATGCAAAAGGTGTTGGACAGGATCCTGAAGTTCTGGGTTCAGTTCTGTGTGGGTGAAACTCTGTATGACCACATGTCAACTGCCCTGTTCTCCACTTACAACACAAGGATGACAATAATTCAGGGCAGAGGCTAATTTCTTGGTGTGCGTGTCGTCAGTAGTGCTCAGCACAGTCCCACTACTGCATCCCACCACTTACTGGGTCTTGTAGGTATGCCTTGACTAAGAAGTTATTCTGCTGTGCCAGAAATGTTTTCAAGACTTGGAGAAACATCTCAAAACACATAGAAATTGCAAGTCTGTTGCAGAGCAAACTAAATGCAGTTTGTCAACATGCGGAAGTTCCACCAGAATCCCTGGCATCTTACAGTTTTGTGACTCAGTGTGTGTGTGGGAGAGCAAAGTTCAAGTCCCTGCTTAAAGTTCATGTTCCTGTAGACCCTGCTGAGGGATAGCCAGGTGTACTTTTACTATACTCCCATACTAAAAATATGGCCTCTGGCCTAAGTTACACTCAGCTTTTGTTTTCTAAACTGGTAATTCCTCAAATAATTTATCAATATTTTTATTGTTAAGATATGAATAAAGGCAGGGACCATAACTGCAGTGATGTGTGACCAGCTGCTGAGACGGCACACGTGGGATTTGAGAACATGTACTGCTCTCTATAAAATGTTGTATGTATGCATTTTTAGAGATCTAGGTCTTGAGTAAATCATTCCCCAATTTTTTTTTCAATATTATGATAAAAGGATTCTAAAGGTTGTAGTTGTATGTAATACAAGGTTGCTAAATCAGCAGTTAGCTTTTTTAAACAGTTAGCTTTGTAGGAATCTGCAGATAAGGAAGTTATGTGTCCCAGTATTCTACAGATTGAAGAAAACAGTAAATAAGATTACATTTACTATTAAGGTTAGATTACCTTCAGTAATACTTTCCACACTTTCCATACTTTCTATAATTTTGCAAATCTTCAGTAATCTAATATTTTATTTTAATAGTCCCTGACAAGTGTGTTTATACCGGACAACTATATGACTTCCTATCACCTGCATGAGAGAGTTGTCTGTCAGCAGTGCTTTTTGTTGTTCTGAAAAGGTCTGTGATCAAAATGATCTAAGCTGGTAATAAAACACACTGAAAGGAAAAAAATTTTTTTAAAAAAAAGGTGGTGGAACACTGGAACAGGTTGCACAGGGACGTGCTTGAGTCTCCTTCCCTAGAGATATTCAAGGTGAGGCTCGATGAGGCCCTGGGCAACTTGGTCTGGTTGGGGGTGTCCCTGTGACTGCGGGGGAGGTCGGACTAGATAACCTTTTGAGGTCCCTTCCAGCCTGGATGGTTCTGTGATTCTCTCATTATAAGTTGCAATGTCAATTGCTTTTTGTTCTGAAAATGCATTTGGTTGGAAAATACTCAGCCAGCTCTGTTCTGGGTAGTGCTATGGTGTTAACTGTAAACAATAATTATGAGGAGAGGACTTAAAAAAATCTCTGCGGGTTCTGATTAGGATAAAGACATAGGTTAAACTTTCCTGGAACACTGGAAAACACTGGTTAAATTCTTGATTACCCTGTGTCATGGCCATGCAAACCCTAGAAGGGCAATGAGTTAGCAGAAATGCAAATATAAGGGAAAGAATTGCTCTTTAGGACAACTTTGAAATTGGTGTGCTGGATTTACCCTAGGTGAGAGCAAAGCTTGTAATTAACTTTGCGATCTGTGTCACAAGATGGTCTCAAGATATTTTGCTTACATTTTCATAGCCTTTTGAAGTCCCCATCAAGATGCATGCCATCACCATGGAAAGTCGGGATTCTCATCAGGAAAACCAGCAAACACAGATGTTTTTAAAATAATCTGTGAAGAATAATCTATGAACAACTCCCATTAAAATGCTGTTTAGGAGGCAGAGGTTTCATTTTTAATGCTGATCTTTTCTCCCTGCAGAATATTGCTCCCACCTTATCCATGTTTTAAGAAAGAAAGAGAAACCTTCTGCAGCTGTACAGGCAATTTGGAGGGATTAAAAATTTATCCTGTTTTGAGCAAGGCTTTCAGTAGGTGCTAGAATCTACTTAATCACAGGTGGGTAACCTGCGCAGCCTCTCTTTCCCATGGCTAAAACTGGAGTGGAAGACCTGGCAATTCTTTCATGCAGGGATCTGCTTTCAGGACCTACTTCCAGTTCCAGCCATAGTGAGCTACATGCTTCGCTTAGAACAGCACAAAATTCAATTCTGGGATGTAAAAGTGACAGGTTTTCTTCTAGTTTCTTGCATTTGGTGAGGAAACAGCATCAAGCCTGCTCTTGGAACAGCTCAGTTACCGTGGCAGAGTTACTCCAGGCTTTGGATTTGGTTCCAATTGGGACTCAGAACTCAAAACAAAACCTTAGTTTCTAAAAGACTTTTAAATATGTTTTCTTTCCACCTCTGAAGGCAACCTAATTAAAATGTTTCCTTTTAAGTATCTTTCAGCAATTTCATCATGTTTATAATGTTGGATGGAACACTTTTCTTAAACCAGCATTTTTTCAGGTAAATAAATATTACTTGGGAGCTGGGGAGATGATTTTTTTTTTTTCCCCTTGGTCTATTTGACACTATCACGGTTGGTTTACTTATCCATATGAATGAGCAAATATACACTGTTCCTAAGGACAGAGCACTTTCAAGTTTTTTCTTCTCTGAAGAGAGCAAGTTGTGGCTGACAATGATAGACTGTGTAGAGTAACCATACCATTTGTTTACAGATCTGTGTATAATTTGCACCCACTGGAACTAATTGTTTTTATCAACACCAGTAATTAGAAGTACCAAAAAAGCATCCCACTTTCTGACTGGGCTTGGTATAAAATGGTGTGTAACAGTGTGCTGTGACAGTTCAGACTAGGGCAGATAGCAATTTGGGAAAAGAATATAGTCAAAGAGCTTCTTGATACATGGAAAACTGATAATTGGAGCTTCCTGCTACTCTTGTGGAGAAATAGCATAAATCCTATCACAACTTCTTGTGGTCGTTTTCTTTAGAACACTGGGACTTACAGGGGCACACTACTTTTGATTAACGTTTTGTTGGGAAGGCTTTCTCAAATGGAAGATTCTTTTCAAACTGCAGAGAAGAATCACTGTCTGATGCAAGTAGAATGGAACAAGTTGGATTGTCAGGACAATCAGGTAGAAGTGAAGACAGTCTTTGAATCTAGGTCTCCCACTGCAGACATGAGCATTTTCATCATCAGTGTTTGAATACTGTTATATGGGTGTGTCTCAGCTTGGATCTTGTCCCGTTATAAAATAGGAACACGTTGGAGAGCTGGAAAAGGTAATTGAAGTTCACTATGGGGCTCTGGGAAAAGCAATCCTCACTTGCTGTCCGTTTCCTTCCCTTCCCTGAACCACTGCCTGGTAGGACAAATTCTGTCCTGGACACGGGGAAGTACTAGTTCCTGGACAGCATCCAGCCTGTGAATGTAGACATCCTTGTGAGAAGTAGTCCAGTGAAGGGGGAAAAAGAATGATTTTTTCAGATGGAGAATTCAAGCTTTGTACCACAGTGCCAGACAGGTTTCTGCATCATTTGTGATAGGTAATAATGGAAATCTATTTCTGACTAAGCTCTATTAATTACTGCCAGAATGCCATCATGGTACTGATGAGTATTTATCCAACAGAAGAAAAACAACATGTTGATTCTTGAACCAGAGAAAGCCGTAATTGTCATTTAAAATCTGGCATGTTGTTTAAAATACTAAATTCATTATCTTTCAGAATTTTTATAATTATACATCTAAACTATCACTCTGAATACATTTGCAAGTGTAAAGAAACATTATTTTTTCTGATGAGAGATTAGACTATTGCCTTGTTACATTTTTAAGATCTTTATAAACCTAAATATCAAGGCCCAGATGAAAAATGAAATAAAAAAATCCTACCTGCACAGAGTGTGTTTCAAAACTGTTCATTCCTGCTGTGGTTACCCAAAGAAGTTGTGATTGTGAAAATACAACACTTATTTGGAATGTGTCTTTTGCTCCCACAATAGCAAATGTTCCTGCTCCTCACAATAAAATGACTATATCAAATATTATTTTTTTTTGTAAAAACAATGAAGTGCCAGGGGAAATAAATACCCTGCAGAATCTTAAAAGTTCTGAGCTCCAGAGATACCAAACTGTTATCAAGGACTTGTGACAGTGTATAAACTTTCAGAAATACTGAACAGAGGGGAAAAGAAAAATCAAGCTTTAACATTAGCAAGATGTTAAAGAGTCATTTGCTCTTGTGCACGAACTTCCATGCCAGAATTTCAGCAGTGAGAGATAAATCAGTGAATGGCTGGCTGTGGGAATGGATCTGACTGGGACTGGACTCTGCTCCTTGACCTGGCTGTTCCTGTGTGGAGTTATTCGCTGGAAGAGTTTTGACAAAAATAATAACCCCCCCTGGGAGGTTTTCAAGAGCAGAAACTGTGCCAGACAGGTCATTCACAGACAAGTCCAGCTCTCTGCACTTGTGTGATGCCTGAATGTAAGCAGAGCTCTTGAAAATCCAGAGCCTGCAAAGCTTGGGAGAGTGGAGGATCTGTCTAGTACTGATCTCACTATGAAAAACTCTGCCAATAGGGGAAAAAGAAATCAGCCATTGCTCCTACTCTAAAAAGCATGTTATGACTTCATGCTTTGAAATAGTATTACCAGCATGGAAGATGTTATCAAAACATGAGTTCATAAGATGATTTTCATGTCATTGCTTCCAGTTACAAATAGGAACCAAGAAGCACTGCTGAGAAGACCAGCAGATCTTGTTTCCAGCTTTCTTCTGATGTGATTTCTGATTGTACGTAGAAAACATGGTATTTAAATGCTAACAGTTAAAAGGAGTCAGGTCCCTCTGGTTATTTCAAATAATTGAGGCACTGGTGCGTATTTGCATCTTAAATGGAAAATTTGTGGTTTTGAAAAGTTTCCTCAATGCAGCAGCTTAACATCATTTAGCTTGGTGATGCTACATTAATTAATAATAGCGTGTAATCTCTTCATTCAGTGACTCTTGAGCAAGGCAAATTATGTCCCCTGATTATGTCCCCTGAACTTTTATGTTACTGCTTGTGCCGTGTGTTGTGCACAGCTGCCCTTCCCATTGCAAACACCCTCCCTCCTGCCAGGCAGCAGCAGAGAGGCCCTGTCTGTAGCCTTGGCTGGGTGCAGCTGCTCAGTTTTCCCTTGTTCCCATGCTGCTAGCCTGCCTTCCGTTTCCTTGCAAGGACAAGTTATTACTTAGATATCACTCATATTTTCTGGAGTAATAGTGTTTTATTTAATAGTGTTTTATTTTTTAGTTGGCCATCACCCTAAAGAACAAAAAGGCTGAGTTTTCTGTGATTGCAAACCTTGGAGCGTATGGGCAGCTGGAGCAACTTTTGTGTCTTGAGTGTCTGGTGTATTATTTATCAATAACAGGAATTTATGGGCTTGGTGTCAAGATTACACAAGGAGCTGTAGTTATGAGAAAAATGACAGGAATGTGACTAGGTAATCTTAGCTTGTGTCTGCAGACATCCGTATGTGCTGGGCTGGGTGTTGGCATGCATTTCAGTCTCCTATGTGCTAACAAATGCTGCAGCATTTTAGGCACCAACCTACAAAGCAGCCCCAGTGGGTGGACCCCTTGGCAAAGCCATCTGAATTCTGCAAATCTTTGTTTGCCAGCAGAGGAGAGAAATGTGCAGCTTCTGGAAAAATTACATTGATGCACATTTGTAAGAAACCTCAGCTTCCTGCTATTGGTTATGGATTTTGTGATACCTACCTTTGGGTCTTGGATTCATTCATCACTGACACTTAAACTTGAGAGACAATCTAGCTATATGCCGAGGAGCATCTTAGGTGTAGTTTGTGTGTTCCTTGTACCACCTGTGCAGTTTGGCAAACAGAAGGGAAAATAACCTAACACTTTACTTAAAAACAAATTCTTTCAAAGTTCTTGTGCATGTGATGTGTTTCATAGAAAGGGAATTGAACTGAAATAGTACCCCAGTGACGTGCTTGATCGCTAAGGAGAGGAGATGTAATGATTTTGGACAGTAACTGTCAGGGTTAAGAAAGTTATTTGTTCCATTGGTTTATGGCACAGACTAGTAGTATTTTATTGTCAAACAGAATTAGTTTTATATCAAGAAGAGTGATTACTTGGGTTCACTGTGTTTGAGATTAAACTTGATGATTTCATGTCTATTATTGATTTAGGCTTTACATTCAGAGAAGTAGCGGTTTATATTTTACTTAAGGGGATTTGATCACAGTAAATGGAATCTTCAATGGTTTCTGCAAATAAATCAGGAAAGTTGCTGTGCCTCTTACAGCAAGTGAAGGGGCTAGAAAAGGCTGCCGTATCTCAACAAGACCTGTGCAGAATCTGGAGAAGGTGGCAAAAAATGCTGCTTGCTTTGTCTAGTGTGCAAGGGACTAGCTAACACCCGAGTACAACATGCACAAATGCAGGAACCCCTTGGAATGTACTCTGCGAATGGCCCATTGCAGCCCCAGATCCAGACTATGTGTATTGAAAAGGGAATGCAAAAAACCTTGCTGTTCATTGTCTCCTGTAATTTAGCCTGAAATTACACCAAATGGGGGAGGTACATCCAAGGTGCTTTCCAACATTAGAACAGGGTTAATGAAGCACCAAATGTGGGCGGCCTCTGTAGGAGGCAAATGTGCAAAGTGTGTAATATGTGTCACTAAAAATAGCCTCTTTGGAGACATCTTAAATCAGACAGTTGGTTAGAACATGCCACAAGGAAGCAACCAAGCAGTGCAGTCTGATGTGGGTCCTGCTCTGCTGCTGCTGGGGAAGCTGTAGCCAAGAGAAGACAGATGGCTTGTGGCCAGCCAGGGCTCTGCTCCCTTGGGCAGTGGTGCACGTCTACAGAGGGAAGAGAGAAAGCATTTCATGGAAGCCACTGTCAAAAGTAGGCCATATCAACTTGAGAGCTCTGCAGCATTCCTCAAGGGATGGATGGGATGGGATGCTCTCTATTGTACCTTCACCGTGAGCAGTTGTGGGAGCAGAAATGAGTCCTGCTAGCTTTATTTAGAGCTGTCATAGTTAGGATATCTTGATTCCAAGCTCCTCTGGCTTCCAAAGCACTGCCCTTTGTTAGAGGTCTCCTCAGACACAGATGTCTCAGTAGATGTTAAACTCACATGGTGCCCTGAAAAGAATTGTGGGGCTATTTGACCAACACTGAGTCATGGTACCTTTGCTGTCTTCTGCTTTCCACCCTGCTACATGGTGGTATGTTGCCTCTGACTTAGGCAGTTTTCAAACACACTAGAACAGGGATCATAATGCACATGTTTAAAAGTGTTTAGACACACCTAATAACTGTGTGCACAGGATTTTTACCTGCATGGTTAGCTGGCCTTGCCCTAGCCAGAATCCCTGTGCAATTAACTGAAAAAAGCCCTCTCTGTGCAGACAAGTCTGACACAGGGTGGGATGTACCAAGCTTTGGCTCAACCTTGCATTTAGACCCTACCTCCCATGAGGTTTTCTCTCTCCATACCAGTCTATATATTGCCTGCTACTACTAGATGATAATTCAGGAAGTAAATCCTAAATTGTGTTATGTTCCTTACCCAGAACACAGTGCACAAAGCACCCTCTGTAGCTAAGCATTTGTTGCACAGTTAAACATTAATAGCTACAGAGATGTATAGCAGCTGATGTTGGCCAAGGCTCACATAATGATGTTTTCCCTTATGGAGTTTGGGTGACTCCTAGTTCCTCATTCCCTGTGGTGTATTTGGTTTGTTAGGGACACAGCAGAGCACAGGGGCTTCTGCCATATCCCCAAGGGTCCTGTCTTTACTAACTCATTGTTTTCAATTAATGCCCTTTGCCTTTTGTCCTTTCACTGAAAAATATGGAAAATAATTGCCTCCATCTTCGTGATTTCCTCCCATCAGATACTTACAAGCATTGTTAAAATTGACCCTCAGAGGCCAAGACTTCTCCAGGCTAAACAGTGCCAGCTCTCTCAGCCTCACTTTGCATGTCAGATGCTGCAGTCCCGTAATCATTTTGGTGGCAATTCACTGGACCTGGTCAGTATGTCCGTGCTTTTCTTACAGTGGGGCATTGGAAACGATGCTCCAGTTTTAGTCTCATCAGTGCTAAGTAGCTTTCCCAGGCTTTGGAGAGGATTTTCTGTACCAAAGGAAAAGGAAAAGATACGAAGGAAACAGACACGTGATTTTGAAACTAACTGGATGCACCTACTGAGATAGGATTAAAAATAAAAAGCTGTTGCCCGAAACATTATATTGTTACTGTTTTACTAATTTGGGGGGTTGATTATCATTTTTGTTTCTCTGTTCGGTCAACTGGTTCATATTTAATGGATCACTAAGTTACACAATAGAAACGATAGAGTATATGCTCTCTAATTTAGGTGTGTGAACAGATGCCCTCTTTTGCAGGAAAGAGAACAAACCTAATATTCCAAAATAGTTGAATGAAATGTTTCTCATTATGGGTGGCAAACTGAGTGACACGTGTCTGTTGCAGTGGTTCTGACAAGATTTTCTTATCGTAATGCTTAATCAAAAAACCTGCCAATGTGACAAAGTCTTGCTGCCTGGCTGTCAGGTCAAGGTCTTATATCATTTATGATGCTTTGGAGAATGTTAGCTAGTGGCACCTGAGAACATGAGCCCTATTAGCTTTCAGGAAGATTTAGCCTTTTCCTGCTTAAAAGATCTGTTAAAGTTACTTGGAGACTGTAAGAGATGTCAAAATAGATGTAGATGCTGAAGAATATTTTTAAAATCTTAGTAGCTTTTTGCTGGACGGGAGAAAGTCATTAACACTGTTCAGGAGGACAAAGCTCTTGGGACCTGCTGCACTTCTCCCTGCCCGTGCCCTCTTCTTCCTCTTGAACAGCAGAAGGGTCCATTACCGCCTTCTTTCTCTGCTGTACTGCAGCGCAGGAAGGCAGTTGCAGTGGTTTTTGTTTGTGAGATTATTATTTTTTTTGACTACAAAGCCAAACGAGTCATACAAGCCATGTTTAGTATATAAAAGTGTGTTAAAAAAGATTTAACCAGGCAGCAATAGATTGAGTAAAAAGTATACAGTTTAAAGTAATTAGGAGATCTGGCACACTTCTAACACGCTTGCCCAATTTGTGTAAAAAAGAGAAAAGCTGTGAACCTGTTTTCTGCTTTCTCTTTCTACTGCATACAGACAATGGCATAACGTATCATTTACAGAGTGTGTGATGCTGTTATTGAGAAAATGTCAACTATTCTCAGCTTCTGTACTGATGTGGCTACCTTGGTGTTTCTAGCCTCTGTTTTATCTTTCCTGGCAGGAAAAAAATGCTTCTCTAGTGCTGTGTTGTTACCTTTCACGAAAGGGATTTCCAAGAAAGGTGGGAGAAATCTTTTCCTTTTTTTTTGTTTTTATCCCATGCAGGTTGCTGGTGTATTAACTGCAGGAACATCTAGTATCTATGTAACTATCTATCTGTGTAATCTATAGAATACATTTAAATGTGAGTCATACTGGCCACCTTTTCAGCATGACCCATCCTCTGACATGAATTTTTAATGTTTTCTAGAGTTGAGCTCAAGTCCTAGGAATAGGGGCACTTCTTCTGTCATAGAAGAGGCTGGTGTCCTTTCTAAAAAAAAAAAAANCAGCTGATTAATTTTAAGCAGGAGTCCAAATTAGTGGCCAGATTGAATGGCTCCAAGGGCTTGTATGAAGGAATTTCAAAATTTCCACATTTAAAAATGGCAGAAAATGAAGGCAGAAAGCAGCCCCTTGCACTTGTATGTCTGTAGACAGGGAAACTACCAACTTCTGGCAAGTCAAAGGAACTAATTGACTTACATATAAACCATATTATGTTGACAAAAACATACTTTCATTATTTGATTTGCTGACACAGCCAGTGCTGACTTGGGTCACTAGCATTTTCTTTTAAAATACCATACATCTTCATGCATTACGATGACCAAGAGCCTGACAAAGTAAGCCGTGGTAAAAAAAAAAAGTAGCAGCAAAGTTAAATAACAGCTGAACATACAGCAAAATCCTTGCTTTGAGCTTTGTTTGCCATCAGAAATACTATGTCAAGTGTTCTTATTTAAATGAAGCTTAGTTTAAAGTGGAAGCAGTTGTCTCAGGAATGCCACAGTGACTCATGGGTGTATAATAAACTCGTTAGGAAAAGGGCTGGCTGATTTATACTTTGCTACTGATGTGAAAAATCCTCTGTGTTTACTGTGAGGCTTTTTTCTCCTCTTATGCTGCCCCTGTCTGGTTTCTGATGTGTTGTGCACCAGCCACACACACACCACCTGCCAAGGTAGCCCGTCTCTGACCAGTTCAGACAGGGTCCAGGAACTGGAGCAGTTGCATGGTTCTCGGCATGGTATCAGCATCAGTGTCTTCCTACTTGAAAAGTAATCAGGAATCCTGAAATGGCTTATTACATCTCTACTGTTATCAAGTATCCTGTCAACTTTTCTTTGTCAATATACTTTCTGCTGCTGGTGTCAACAGAAAGAAATACAGGGAGGTAAGATGAACTCTTTCCAAATTAGGGAATACCCTTAGAAACTTTGGCTTTTAGAAACCTTAGCTAGAGGAATGCAGCAAATTAAATGGCTTTAGTTGTGTGCTCAGCTTCTTCTGGCACAAACCCTGAAAGCCTGAAATCTTTTGCTAGTTTGTATTTTGGCGATGTGTGCATTTAAACCATGGGTAGAGTTAGAATGATGCATTAGAGATGACTTAAAGCCAGAAAAGGACTTGAGCAACACTCTTCAGCGCTGGGCCAGATCTAACCAAGAGTCAACACAGGCACCATATGCAGTATTTGTGAATATGATGGACAAAGGAGCTCGATTTATGCATTTATTTCCAGTGATCGTGTAACCATGTACCTAAGTAAGTGTATATACCTCCATCCTTTTACATTATGGAGCAGCTTTAGAAAAGTAACTGCATTTACTGTATTGAACCACAGCCTGTATGTATCTGGTGTTGGCTGAAAATGTTTTTTTTGCACGCTGGTCTCACAGAGGTGTTACTGCACAAACCCATGCTGTAGGGTTTTTTCACATTTACTGAATCATCTCATGGTTATAGACTCCATGTCAGCATTAGGTGGCTGTTATTGTGAGCCAGCATAGCTTTTCTCAGGCTAGATTTTTTTTCACTGAAGCCTGACTTTGTCAGAGCCTGGTGTGAGCAGTGTTGGTGGTTTCAAACTGTTCCTTCAGTAACTTTCTGTGTAACAGAACTAGACTGTATCAGCCATTGCCAATTCTGTGTTACACATGGGGACCTGCAGGGCACTCAGGTAACATCAGAATAGTCCCCTTCTCTTGTTCTTCTAGGCAAACTTCTGTGAGAAGAACAACTGCTGAAAATGGCCTTTTGTGCTTCCAGTAGAGCTGGAGGATCCCAACTCTTCGATCTTTGCTAAACAGAAATAGAGATTCTTGTAACCTGTATTTGTAAATCAGACTTTTGAAAGTGAACAAGCAATTTAGATTTACAAAGAAAGATCACACAACGTTTTCATTTGAGTTGACTTACTTCATTTGAGTGCGATTAGCTAGGTATTAGTAATGATGCCTGTGTGTGACGTGCTTATCAGAGGTATAAAGGTGTCCTGTTGACTGTACCTGGAATTAAGAGATGCCTATATCCAGTTTATACAAACCAAGGGGAAACATTAGCAAAGACTTAACTATGATTAGACAGAGTAGCTTTCTATAGTTCTATTTCCTTGCACTAGCCAGATGGTTTGCCCTAGTTTTGGCTCTGACCATTCACTGTATACCAAAATTGAATTAAATTGTGAAAATTAAACACACTCTTAATCTAGCTATTGGAAATAAAATTAAATACCTTGTCAAAATTAATTTTCCATAGAAGGAGGAATATTTTACCTCAAGTGAAATGTTGATTTATAGTCTGCAGTATAGTAAGTGACATTTGTTTGTATGTGTTACAATTTTTTTAATATTCTAATAAGTTGCTAATTCACAATGAAAAATAATGCCACCTTGTGCTTTTTCAAAGAGATTTAGCTTTCATTCGGGATTACAGGATTTCTCTGTTTCTATTTATTCTTTTTAAAGAAGAATAACCTTTACTTTTTTAAGCACTTTCCATGATAGGTGACATTTTCTGTTATGAGAGAGAATCACTGCAACGATTATAGACCGTGAGCTTCAGCTATACAGCAAATTTCAATTCTTATGTGAGGGCTGATGTTAATCCACACCAGACCTGTGCCCAGACTGTGTATTTCATCTGATATCTTGATCAATATTGGCTGCATAGTGTATGGATTCCTTTTCAAGAATTGGTATGCATTTTAATGGACTTTTTTTCTGTTTTAAGCTAGATGTGTCTAAAAAGCAAAACCTAAACTCGTATAAAAACCCATTCTACAAAGTATTAGTTTCACTTTATGAATACAGTACATACACTTAAAAATACAGACATAAAATTCGGATGGCACATGTGCTCAGAAAAAAAAGGGAATCTGGAACAATAAGCAGAATAACTTTTTAATATTGTTAAGTATTCCTGTTTATTTGTGTTCCTTTGCCAGTGGCGAGGGTCGGATGTTGGTAAGTTGAGCTGCCGTGGGCTTTGGTTTGGCCAGAAGTGGTACACAGAACATCAGGAAATCCTGATTGTATTTAAATTGTGATTCTAGAGGGACCAAGATTATGTCCTACTCGCAACGTACTGTAATGCTTGCCTGGTGTTCTATTTGAGCACAGGAAATAACTAATGGAAAAGATTTCAGTGTAAATATACTGTAAAATGGCATCATTCTTTGTGATGAATGCATAAATTCTAAGTATAGTGTAGATGGATCTAGTTTAAAATGGATGCTTTGTAGTAGTCAGATTTCAGTGAGCTCAGAATTTTGTTCATGTGGTTGATGATTTTTCATTTTTAGATCCTACTGATTGGGAAAAAAATATTCTTTCAAACAATACTGTGGCATAGGAGAGTGTATCCTGCTCTGCCTACCAGTTATAAACTGTAGGCTTAAGAACATCTATTGTTCATTTCCACTAAACCTTGAGCTCCTTACTTGGTTTGTATATTATCAGATCCCATTGATTTTTAAATAGACTAATCCAAGATTATCAGAAGGAGTGATACAAGCATTGATTTATAAATCCTTATGCTGATACGTATGTTTTTGGAAGTAAGTAACACTATTATGTGCTTTAAAAGTCTCCGAACAGCTCTCCAAACTTAATCCACTTTGCTTTATTTTCTTAAATAAGCTGCCTCTTTCAATTAAACATCTCAATTTTATTCTCTCAGTAACCACGCTTTTGCAGACACAGGCCACATGGATCACTGGAATAGGAAAAAAACAAATGAAGTATAAAGTTATGCTATAAGGATTGTATTGGGAGGGTGCAGAATTAATAGCTGGTTTTGCTCACTAGTTCTATTTTCACTGAAAAGAATCTGCTGAGCTTCATGAATACTACAGAAGGCAAGATGTCACCAGTTCCATAAATTCTAAACACCATCACTCACCCCATTTGCCACGAGCTGAAGGTGCTACTGACTGGGAAAGGCAGGGTCCAGTTTGGTGTAATGCGAGAGGATGTTTCCAAGCTTTCAGGCTCCAGACCTGACGGGTAATTGTCTCTCTCGGTCCTGTCTCAGTCCAGCTCCTAACGAGAGCGGTGGGACTTTCAACTGAGACAGCCTTCAGGATTTGGCCTGTTTAATTTGTGACAAACAGCACAATGGCCTTCTGCCTGCCAAATCCTCAGGGCTCACTTTTTGGAAGAAAAACAAGTATTTTTGTTGGGCTGTTTTTTCCTAAAATGAGTGCAGGTAATTATTGTCGGTTACATAGTACACACGCATTGGTAGTTAAAATTTGCACCTATTTTGAACAGTAAAGAAAGTGTGTGCGTGTAAAATATAACCGTAAAGTCTATTTTCTGTAAAAGTGGTGATACTTCAGTTATACTGAATAGAGCACTGCAGCACGGATAGATCCACTGGCATCTCTTTAGTACGAGCTAAGGGAAAGGGTGTCATAGTGATGGTCAAGTAGGGACCAAATATAACTGCCAGTACAAAAAAAAAGTGCCATTTACAAAAAATGTTTCTTATATTACTGTTGAGAATACTAAGTGGTGACTGACTGGAATCTGTGCCCAAAGCTCATTAAAGTTTAGGTTCTCTGAGGCACTTCCTAAATCACAATTTTCAAGCCATTAATCCAATTGACTTTATATAAAAACAGGTTTCAATACATTAGAAATGACAATAGCGATCATTAAATCATTCGGGTGATGTTAAATGCCTTCCATTAGTTACAAAGGCAGCCCATAACTTTGCAGTGAGTTTGTACAGTCAGATCTTAAACGTGGTCCATCAGGAAACAGCCAAAAGATGATGGAGGTCCCTCCTGAGCACTGATGTCTGTGGGAGACCCAATTACCTCTGGAGGTTTCAGGAGAGTCTGTGTTTATGGTGCTGCCACCATCTCCAAGACCTTTGAGGAGAAGCTAAAAACTGAGGCTCGATTTCCTGTTTTGGCATTAGCAAGCTACTTCCCTACAGCTCTTGTGATGAGTGGTCACTTCATAATTTTGAGACTTTGACTCTACCAGAGAGATAAAGAAATTCAGTACACTGATTCAAAAATGTGACCTATGATGGTTCACACTGAAGAGCTAAAGGGACAGGTTGTTACCTTTTCCTTTAAATCCAAACATACCTCTCTGCAAGACGATCATCATTGAATACGTTCATGTGTTCTTTGTGTTTGGCGCTGGGAAATGATGAGTCCCTGCAGGAATAGAGGGCTGGAGCTCTGTTTGCGGGGACGGACAATATCATCCAATAAATTTTGTTGCTTTGAGCAATCCACGTGCTGGTGATTCTGCTGATTTACTGTTCACCCTGCACGGGCACATCACCCTCAACCCAACCAGCAGATCACCCTGAGCAGTATAAATGCAAAATGGCTCAGTCAGTTTAAAAAAAATAAATCACATGAACATTATGTTTATTTCTCCAGTAGAATCTGTTTCCTTCACAGTCTGTCAGTTGCTTCTTTTCTGAAGAGTGAAGTCTTTATTTCAGACATCTGCCCATAGAAAATAAGTTGCTTTTTTTTTAAAGGACACATTTAAAGATGAAAAATGAGGCTTGAATGACTTAATCAGCATACAAATTACACAGATATATAAGTTCTCTTTCATTGTCTTAACTTAGAGTTTATTTTGTACAGAATTCATTATGTTATACATCTAAGACTTATTATATTGTATAAATATCTTGGGGGTGATGTATATACATATTCAGTGTTATAGATTCAGCAATTAATGTATGCATTTCACAATACACTATAGTGTATTTCAATGTAGTGCACATTTTATATTTCAGAAAAGAGCATATCCGCTATGAAAAACTGGTATTTCATTCATAGAGTACTCTACCTTGAAATACAGGGGCTTTTTTCCATTATATAATGGACTGTTTGTATTGTGTCGTATGGCTGTAAGATTTTCTTGTACATTCCCCAACATGAATTAAGAAACAGCAGCTCAAAATGTTAACCTATGTGGTTCTACATCAAGAGGAGAGCAGGGCACCAATTCCTAAATTCTTACTTAAATGAGAAAGAAGATGTACACAGGCCCCATGGGATGAGGGGTGGGGGGGAGGGTGATGGCCAACTGAAATGAAAAGTTCTGCACAGATGAGAACTTCTGGCACTTGCTTCTCCATTCTCTGTGTATCGGTGTTCAGCTGCCGTGAATCACTCAGCTCTGATTACACAAGTTGAGGGTCTGGCATCAGCTTTATTTTTGAAGTCTGCAAACACCCTGTGTTCCATTAATCCGCTCTTTCTTTGCTCGCAGAATGTTTCTGGGTGTCTCCTGGTACATATCTTGGTACTACATAATGTCTGTCTTTGAGAGCAGGCAAAGAAACTCACTCACAATGTCTTCTCTGTACATGCCATAAGTAAGATGTGCCATTTGTTCAGTATTTAAATTACAGGTGTGGCTTTCCTGGGCACCTACTGAGGCATAATTCTACTTAATCTCTCACTATTGTTTCTGTTTTCTTTTTTAGACAATTCTAGTTTCCTGTATACACACATACATGCAAACATATTGTGCCTTTTGATCATTTGGCTACATTTGCTTTGTAATCTCAAAAGCAGAGATTCTTTTATCAACATCTAAATGCTGTTTATTTAACAGCAAAGTGGAATATTATATATTCCAGGAATAAAAGACTTCTTTTTTTTTAAAAGAGTCATGGAAAAAATTGTAGGTTGATCAGAAAATTGTTGGTTTAAAAAATAATTTTAAATTAAATTTACTTACATAGAAAGTATGTCATAATTTTGAAACTAAAATATGAGATATTTCATTAAAAAAGGACTTACCAACTCAGAAATATATTCTACATCAAATATATTCATATAAATTCTTTTCCTTTTGATTTTATGAGAAGTAGCACAAGTGCTTAGACTAGCATAAATCCAGAACAACTCCACTTTATTAGTGTTATCCCAGTTATACAGAAATTAGAATGCTCTCTTCCCACTTCTGTTATTTTTCGTATTGCTGTTTTTCCATATAAGAACTTTCATGTAATGACATGTGATATAAAACAACAACAACAACAACAAGTTTATATGTCTCTGCAGATCTGTAGATCTCTTATTTTCTCCCCATTGCCAGATTTGAGGAGGGGTCTTTTTTCTTACTTTTTTGTGGACAGCTGTATCCAATTCCATTGTTTGGCTGACCACCAGTAGCAGCTGTACTCCTTTCTAATAGGCTATATTTGTAATTTAACTTTGGGATACATAGGAGTATGATGCTCATGACTGCAAAAGTCACAACTCTAAAGAAGCCCCACGTTCAGCCACTCAAGACACCTAAGAGCTTCATTGAAGAACATCACAACCACACTAACAGAGCCAGGAGTTTACCACCCTTTGGTAAAGATTCCAACCATCTGTCAGGTTCTACTCCAGAATGTATTTTAAATACACGCTCAGTCAAACAGTGGAATGGAAGTATTTCTGATCCAATGCTAACAGCCCTCAAACCCTGCATTTATAAATCTATTTTCAGCAGCGCCATCTGAAAGCACAGGGGTTTGCAAGCCGTGTGGAAAGTAAACACTGAAAAAGCTCAAGGTCTCCTTTAGCAGCTTCTAGCACTGCATGCAGGACTGTCCTTCCTCTACACACTAGTGTGCAGCCTGAACATGTAACCAGTTATGGGTACTGTGGACAACCAGGGATTAGACCTCAGGTACAAGTTCAGGGACTCAGCAGTATGACAGTGGAGAGGCAGCCTGACTTGGTGATCCTCAGTCTTACACACCATGGTCCTTGAAGGGCAATTTCCTGAACAAGCGAGTGAAGCTGTTGCCTTCTGATACCCAAGAATGGGTGAGAAGAGCAGCTCAGCACGGCTGTCAGCCCCTCGGCCCTGACTGGGGATGGAGTTCAGCAGCTGCTGGGGTGACTGGCAGAACTGGGCCCCCACTGAAGAAGCGGGTTATGGTGTCCAGTACACTGTGAGAGAACATAGCCTGACTGGTAAACTGGTGGATGTGCATTCATGAAAACTGCTGTGCTGTTGCCCTCTCTGACTGCCATCAGCAAGTTGTTTCCTCTGATTTCAAGACTAAATTTATTTGTGGCTGGTTTAGATTCATTTACTCTTGTGCAAACAATATGCTTGGTTTATGGCTGGGCTAAATACAAAATAACACGTTTGGAAGAGATGTTAAATTCTAAAAAGGGTTTTTTATGTTGTTAGTAATAAGGATCATGGTATGAATTAAAGTTTTCTTATGAGGTATGGATCATTTAAAGAGGAGAGAACATTTATTAAACAACCCAAGATTTCATCTGACACACAAGTGCTGCAGCACTTATGAAACAGAAGCATCTCTGTGGTCTATTATTTCATCTACTTAAAATTAGATTATAACAGATGCCATCCCCTCACTATGCAGTGCAGTGCCAGCAAATCTAAGTCTCTAATCGCTTATATAAGCCTGATGTCTTTGCTTTCTAGTCTCACCATTAAAATGACTATTTTGCAGCAGTTTTATTAAATATGTTCCCAGTTGTGGATCAAGATCCACATGCAGAATTTTCCATAGTTACGGTTGCCTGACAGTATTCAAATCCTATCTTGAGCTACCTAAAAGATGGGAACTATGGTATGTACAGCAGTTGTAATTTGGATATTGGTTTTATTGTACAGGATCCATCACAAAAACATGTGCTTGGTTGGTTTTGTTAAGTAGTATGTAGATTCAGGTTTTTTCTCACTGTAATTTTCAAATTATTTCAGTCATCCTTCAGTAAAAAAATACATGTAATGCATGTGAAATGGCAGCTCTGAATCCCCAGCATGGTTTCCCTGTTAAGATCAGTAATAGTCACTTTATAATGTGCCCAGTGCATCTTTTCTTTCCTTCTTCATTTTTTAATGAAACATGGTGTGAAGTTTTCCTCTTTAATGTTCTTATGGTCAGAGACGTTTTAGACAAGGTCTGGGCATTACCCATTGAGCATGGACCTCTTTACCCTGCTAAACTCTACCATCAATGTATTAATTATACAGAGTAACTGTGACTCCAAGCCTTTGCTTACTTGCCAGGAAATTCCCTTCCTATTCTATGCACTTCAATACCATATTTGACTTTCTCATTCTGATAATAATGTGTATTATCAATCAGGCTGCTCTTTCAGCAAAGCATTTTCCTTTGCAGTATGTGCTGTTTTGTTGCAGGTTGCTTTTCCATGTTAGCCATGACAAAAGTAAACCCAGGGCTACTCCTTGGTTTTTATTTTCCATGGTTTATTATTGTATTTACAACTCCCTGTAAGAAGATACAACCCTTTCCCAGTAAGGGTCCTAAAACCTTTCTATGTTTCAAATACTAACGACCCATATACCCATATGGAAAGAGAATCAGTGACGAAGTAGGTATCTCTGGGGGCTGATGCAGATGAATAGAAAACTTAAATCATTATAAATATTACTGTACTCCACTTTGGTACAACAGAAAAAAAAACCTTCAAAGAAAATATTTAATGTTCCCCAAGTCAAATAAAATTCATAAACAATAGGAAAAGAAATTAACCACATGGGGATTTTTATATCTGTAAAAAATAATAAGACTACTTGGCCACGTTGCACATAGGCAATAAAATCAGATTCATTCAGATCCCTTTTAATGTAAGCCTTGTTTCAGGCTGTAAGCAAGAAATGTCCACTGTGCTTTACAAAGGACGACGACTAGAAAAATCAATGCAAACAAATATCCCTTTCTTTTCTGATTTACCATTTATCATGAGAGAGGACAAACAGATGAAGTCTCCTCTGAGTCTGAGCGTAGTTGTATTAGCATTTTGCTAGTACCAGGCAGTATGCAAAACCAGCCATTGCGTGTGACACCTCCAACACCTACAGGCAGCTGTTTCAGGGGCACATCCTGGTTTGCGGTGAAACAGGTTTACCTCAGCCAGCCTCTTGTACCTGCTCAGTGTTATCAGGTTATCATCTCAGTAACTCCAAGGTTGGACTGTCTTGTTCCTATTGCTGACTGGACTGACTGCTCCACCATCCATAAACAGAAGGCATAAAGGTGATTACAAACATAAGAAAGTAGTTTTACATATTGTCTTGCAGTCTTTCCATATAGTCCCTAAGTTCCTTGGAATCACCAAGATTCATATCTTGGCATACCCATTTAATATTATCATCACTGTCAAATAGAATTGAGTTGGTGTAGGGGCCTCCATCCTCCGGCAGTATTGTTGTATATGAAGTGAACTTTACTCGCTTCTGCTTTGGCCCAGAAGGATTTATAGGTTCACTTTTAACTTCTTTTTCACAAAGATACTCAGAAGATCTGAGGATATGATTATGAAGAGTCTTCTGAGAACTCCCATTAAGGAGAAAGTTGCTTTCTTCAAACTGCATTCCTCTGTCAATCATGGTAGTGCACTCCTCTGACGGGAGCGAAATGTCAACTGTGTTTTCCAGCAGTTCAACCTCATTTCCAAGCCAGACCCAATCATGGGAATGGGGGATGTTGCCTTGCTCACTCACAGCAAACCTTTTATGCCTGTACTTCCAAGCAAATGCCACACAGTTAATCAGAAAGACCAAGATTGCTAAGCAGAAAACACACAGCAGGGCATACATGCCAATCTCCAAATCTGTTAATCCTCTTGAAGTCAATGTGAAGTCACCGGAATTATTTTCTCCTGGTATTTCTACAGGGAAACCTGTGAAGGCAGTTGGGTTATTTTGGAGCTGGCCATCTTCCAGGGACTCCTGATCAACGGGAGATATGAAAGTTGTGCTTTTGTTTGCATTGTCCTCATAACTGGACATGTCCTCATGGTTTTTGGACCATTCTTGTGCTGTCCTCTCTTGTTCTGCAGATTTCTCTATAGAATTGCTTGCATGGCTTTTAAAATCTCTATCCATATCGTCAATGTCATTAGTGCTTCCTTTTTGGTCAGAATCTTTTTGACCAAACTTCACTTTGACACTTCCTTTCCCAACAGCCAGAATGCTCTTCCGCTTAGTCTTCTGACACGGCTCACTGATTACCATTTCAATTTTAATCAAAGGTCCTTGCCCATCCCCTTCTGCCACTACCACAGGCCATTTGGACTGAAGGTTTTGGTGTGCAGACACAACCATCTCATCCAGTGAAGTTACGGTGATCGAGAAGTCCTTGGAGTCATAGATATCTAATGGTGTCACTGACCCATCACTGAACAGAATCCAAGCACTGACTATGGCTTCCTGAGGAGAGAAAAGATGAGAAAAAGCACGTGTGAAAGGTAAGAGAGTATCTATCAGATACTCAGTTGTTTAAATCCATTTGAAGTTGGCAAAATACAGTTTAACTTTGGTTTATTTTGTTTTTTAAGAAAAGAAATCTCTGCTCTCTAGAACACTTAGGCATTTATCCTACCTTCAGGAACTATCAAAGACATTGCCATCTAAATTTAATAAAAGCTGCTGACAAAAATTCAAGAAGCCAGATTGAAAAAAGAAGTAAGAAGCCTCTTTTGAATGATGAAAATAATTGTATTTCCAAAGTCCTGGTTAATTAATTTTATAAAGGACCTACAATGGGGAGTTTCTGTAATACTGCAGTTCTGTAGCCATATTTAATACAATGTGCAGAGCTGTTCCTGTGTCGGAATGGTGATCCCATCCAGCCCCTAGAAACAAACTAGGTTAAGAACACATCTTAATGCAAGACTGAAAATTTTCTGTCGTGCTTTCAAATATACAGGATTATTTGAAATACACAGAAGTGATTGTAGTCTTTTCTGCGTACTGTAGAAACACTCACAAAAATGCCATTTTAAAGGATGTTTTGACCAAAATAATTTGTCTTCTTACTGCAAATTGCTAGTGCTAAAAAGATAGTTACTCTTTCTCTAGTGATATAGGGCCTCAATTCTATAATAAATACAATAAAAAAGATAAATGTAGTTTATTCTGTGGTCTCATCAAAAGCTATTTAATTCCTAAAATTATCTGGTTCAAAGTAAGAACAAACTCATCAGATTTCAGCAATGCAGATCATGAAAAAGGTCCTTTTGGCTGAACTGACTTTGTGAGATAACTAAGGCAAGGGGCTTCTTCCTCTGCTTACATAGCTTAGGCCATGTTTTCCCACAGAAAGCCTCTTGCGTGGCACGTACACGCTTTCTGCAGCATAATACGCGTGCACAGAGGTGTCCATCGCCTTCCCTGGGCTGTCCAGGTCTCTAGTTCTGAAGAGTTTCATGTTCAGTCCACTGGCACCTCGAGGAGTTGGTTAGTAAGAACAGCCTTTACTATGTGGAGTTACTGCTTTTGACAAAGCTGAATAAAATCTACAGCTTCTCCCTAGCTTCTAAGAAAACACAGCAAAGAAATAAATTAATTCTGTAAACTATTTTGGATCATACCTGCTTTGGACTGTGAAGGATATCGTATGCAGAGATGGTAGAAACGAGTGCTCTCTTATTTCCTTTGCTGGTTTGTAAGGAGACGGACAAGCCTGAAACTAGTTGCACTCCTAGATCTGTAATGGTTACACGATCATCTAGAACTATCACTGTCTTCTCTGCCAAGATGGAATCGGAAAGAGGTGAGAGAACCTTGAAAGAGAAAGCAAAGGTCTTGCATGAAGCAGCAACAAAGTGTGTTGTAAAGCAAGATTAGATTCTAATCGGCGTAACACTTCAGATTAATCTCAGGTTTGTCACATCCACGTATAAGCTATAATTGATGTTTTCCCCAAGACATTACATTCATTTGGTGCTAAATTACTTAATTTACAAAAATAATTTAATAAAACAGCCAGTCACTTCAAAATTACAGCTTCATTTCAACAACAGAGTATAGAATAAATTACATGGATTTATTTTTTTTAAAAAATGTCATATTTGTGTGGTCTGTAAAACCTCCTATGAATATAATATAGTACAAGACATCATGTAAGATGCTGATTAACACTGAAGCTCACTATGGGAATAAATAGGTGTACAAAGCCTGGCTGATAGGAACTTGGCCTCCTGCCTTTATAGGCACAGAGGACCTGAATCAATTGAAAGTGAGATCTGCAAAAGGACTTTGAAAATCTTACTGGGTGCCTGCCCGCATTTTTCAATGCCAAAATAGCCCTGCCAGTTTGCTCTAATACCTTAGTTCTGACATGCTCAGAAGGAGACAGTCATCTTTCTGGTGATGCCAGAAACAGCTGGTTCAAGCCCAAAATAGTTGAGGTGCGATTTATCTAAACTAATATGAGCAATGTACAGTGAAGCTCCTGCGTTGGAGCTATCTGCCTTCCGCTCTTTCACTGGAGTGAAAGAGACATTTTAAGGGCTGAAATCCTTTGACCTCTTTGGGATGTTTGTTTTAGGCTGAAAGGAGCTGAGCCCTAAAAGTGCCTGGTTTTTTTGTATTGAATACAAAGGAAACTTACTATGACTGGAAAATTATGGATGTTTACAGTTAAGAAGAAAAGTCCCAATGCTTGTATTCCTTAATTTTGATTAAGAAATATGTATGGAGTTAGACAGGGAGACAGGTAGTGAACATGAACACTGAATATTATTTTTGTGTCCCATTTTTATGTTTCATTTTGTGAACATAAAGGGACTAATTTTTCAAAGATGTTTAAGCCTATAAAGGTGCATATAGATCTTTGGCAACGTTTCCTAATAGTTTGGTTTGTAAGGCCCCACGTAGATTAAAAGCAGCGAGTTGTGTCCGTCGTGTAAACTGTTGAGAAAATCTCCCTTTGTTGCTAGTTACATTAGCATGGATAAATCCCATCAGAATTTTCACCTAAAGGTATTTTGTAGAAATAGCAAATAGTAAAAGTGAAAACTTCGTTTTGTGTTTAGCATATACTTTTTTTTTCAGCTTTTTTTTCTTTTTTTTTTCTCTCTGAGAGCAATTTTACAAGCTAACTAGCTATTGTGTGTCCATCTAGAATGCTACAGAACCTGCAGATACATCTCAGGCTGTACCTGGACTGTGGTGATGCCTTGCTCCCGACCAACCAGAACTCGACCATCTTGAAGCTTGGCGATCTTGGGTTCTTCTACCTTCATGAAATCAGTCACAAGGTCAGTGATGTCAAACTGCCACTCAGAGCCTAGCATATAGGTCAAGTGGCCTCCAAACTCAGAGGACTCAGCTACAAACTGGGTGAGGACTCGCACCATGGCGTGCTGATACTGGAGGGTACAACCTTTTCCTTTTTTCTCATCATCCTCTTCGTCCTCACTGTCACGGGTAGGCCTGTAAATAGATGCAGGTTTGTTATCTGCATTGCCGTGATAGCCCTACAACACTGCAGGGCTTCACTTGCATCTTGTTTTCAATTAGATTTATGTTATCATGATCTGCTGCTGTGTGAGAAACAGGCAACCACATTTTGGATGTGTAGGTTACTAAGATCTGAGTGAGATGCTTGTACAGCTTTTATTGTGCTATTCAATTTAAAAGCTAATGTCACTTCTGTTAGTGAATTCTTTGTTTGAGTGGGACCTCCTGGCAATTTAAAAATATGTCTGCTACTGCTGAGATTTCAGTGGAACCACCACTTTTTCACTCTGTCTCCAAGTGGCAGTCAAATCTTACAGAGGGCCAAGGAAAGCAGTGTGAAATGTTTATGAGAGGGCAGTTCTGGAACAAACTCCTGTAGCAGCTCAGCAGGGATGGGAGAAGATGTTTTAGCATCCTTTCCTCCACCTTTGCCCATAACATTTGTATCACTTCGCTCATGTCTTCAAAACTATTCAAACACATCCAAGTTTCCCTGTGTAAGTAATGCCACCCCACCTCACCCCACATCTCTGTCTCATAGGTTCATTAAGCCCTTTGCATTTGAAAAATGCATCATGATTTCACCTTAAATCTCCTACAGTTCATGGCAGTGTCTGGTGTATTTACTCATGTAATGACCACATGGGGCTTCCAAAAAACCAAACGAGGCACTTGAGTTACCTCCCAGGCCATCAGTTACTCAGGTGTACAAACACCTTGCCAGATGGGTGGGACTCCCACTCACCCCACAGAAGCAACTGCAGCTTTACACACACTTTCTTTAACATTTTCTCTCTGTCCTTCTTGCAAGTATAGCCTGTGACAATATAACAGTTTCCCATAAAACTTATAT
Source organism: Thinocorus orbignyianus (assembly GCA_013400375.1). NCBI lineage: Eukaryota > Metazoa > Chordata > Aves > Ciconiiformes > Thinocoridae > Thinocorus > Thinocorus orbignyianus. Next base: position 836,507 of record VXBW01005444.1, on the reverse strand, counting down.
AAAGCATCACAGTGATTTTTATATGATAGCAGTGGTGTCACACCTCAAAGAATTGTGTCTGGTTTAAAACCCAGTTTCCCATCAATTCTTCTTTTTTGTTGCTGTTGTTTATTCCTTGGGACCCACACATAGATTCTCCTGTCTCTTTTTAAGTCAAGGATTAAGCACTGGGTGGTCACACTTTTACTCGTTATGCCCCTGTGCTGAGGAATTCATTGCTCAGAAATAATTTGCCTCCCTCCTTTACTTATTTAATGAGCCTGAAACCGCCTCCTTCACAAGGTGGGAAATAAAGGGTAAGCCTCTTATTTTTCACAGTATTTTGGGAAGTAGCTTTGTGTTTACTGTGTTCCTTTATCTTCTTTGAAATACCAGCTATGAAAAACTATTACAAAACAGAATTGCTTTTGTTATAAATTGTTTTATGACAAAGTTGGCAAAGAGTAAGCTGAAAATGTATCTAAGAAAAGCCCTTATGCTGTTCAAAATGGTAGAAAGTCCTGCTGTTACAGAATCTAATACACTGGAAACACATTTTCAGTGTATCAATTATTAGCTGAATATATGCATTCAACCTCAAGTAAATGGTACTTGGTACAGCATTTTTAGTTCTGTGTGTGTAAAACAACAGTTTCCATCATTAGTCGCTGAATGAAATACTGAATAACAACTGAATGGTTAAAAAAAAAACAGGATCCTAAAATAGGATTTACATTACACAATGAAATTAGTCTTACAGAATTAGACTAGCTGGGTATTTCAGGGAAATTTTCAATTGTTGTCTCCTTCCCAAGTGTTGGTCTGGACTTTGCCAGTCAGCAAAACAGCTGCAAGGAGAGTACTAGAAGCTTATGTACATAGAGCTTATGTGGCCCATGCCTATTGATGTTGCTTTATAAGGCTAAAAAGATTTTATGAACTCCTTAACATTCCCATTTCCAATTTGTTCCTGTATCCTGACCCTCTTCAACTAATCTAAGCCATAACCCAGCTCTGTATAATCTCAGACTTTGGGAAAACCAGGTGTAGCTCAGAGATTCCAGAATTTAACCCTCTTTTATTAATACAGGCAGTACCATTAGAAGAGTTTGCAGAAGCTATTCAGGTAAGAAGTACTTGGGGGATTTGGGGTAAAAGAGCCACAAAGCCAATGGAAACCAGTTTTCTTATGGGAAAAGAGACACAGATCCGGTGTTCTGTGGCTTGAAGAAAAATGTTCACGTTCAACATTCACCCCAACTTATTTATTTTTTTTTTATAGAACTCTCTTTTTCTGTTTCTGTTCCTGTTCCACATCCAGATGTTTTAGTCTGTTCCAATGCGTTACTGTTACTTGTATTTATTTCTGTGCTTATGTACTTCTAATTTCTCTGTTTAAAACTTTAGACTACTGGACTGTTCAGGAGGAAAAATACTCAAAACAACTTTGAGAGAAAGCACTTTCAACCCTAGTCCCAATCCACCTTGGAAATGTGAGCTGTGGGAAGAATGAATGTTGTATAAGGGCACAGAGGGAGCACTCCCACCCGGATTTCAGGCTTCAGACCACAAAAATGTGATTCAAGTCCAAGTCTTTCCTTGTGCTGTCTGTGATGAACAAAGGTAAGGGCTGCATTTCCCTACAAAAACATTTACAGGTGTTTGTATCTTTATAGTTCTTCATAGGAATGCATTGTTTCTATTGCATGAAAATATGGAATGTCAGAAAAGCATCCCTGGACCATGGAATGGACAAGGCACTTTCTTATGTCAGTGCAAAGTAAAAAGAGAGATGTTTGAATTTTCAATGCAAGCTTTGCAAGTTTGCTTTACCAGGTACCAGCTGAAGTTCATTCTTTTTTTAAACAGATGAGACCCATTTCCACTTCAAAGCCACAAACCCATGGTCAGGAAGTCAGAGCATTGCAGTGCTTTGTCTCCATGGGCCCAACAACATGTCTGAAATCCACCCAATTGCATAGTTCCCTTCAGAGTCTTAAACTTCTTGTTACAGTGTTTTCAGTAGGCTTAAAATTCTTCATTAAGCAGTAAGCTCATTTTCTTTTTAAGACATATCCTGACGAATATAAGCTGTTGCTTCACATTGTGCCTTTTTTCCCCTTTGATCATCTCCGAGGTTAGCTCTGGATACCTCCCAGAAAGCTTCTTATTCTATTTCTTACTGGTTGGGAAACTTGCTGGAAATATATTTTTTTTTTGTTTTTCTGGAGTGAGCCAAGATTGCCAGAGTTACATTTAATTTGCATTTCACACAGAGAAAGCCTTTGCCAGAGAGCAGAGTTAAACCAGCAGCCCTGATACAAGGGTGCCTGCTAGCACTGATCTCATCAGTGATCTGTCAACTTTATATTATAGACACTGTCTGAGCAGTTTAAGTACGTCTCTTTTAATTTGCACTGCACTCAAACCAGGCATCACTTTCTTGGGCCAGATGCTAGTTTTCTTTTAAAAAACCCCTAAAGAAATCAGTTTTGCTGGTTTTGAATTTGAAATACTCATTAAAAAGAGTCATGTATTTAAAAAACATTTTCAACACCTCTAATTGGGAAAAAAGTCTATTTCAGATACAAAATAAAAGTCACTAGAAGTTGATTTAGTGGAAGATATAGAAGTAAGTTGCATAGTTCCACTCACAGTTCACAAAGAAATACAATTTGGTGCCTTTACAGATCTTGAAAAGCCAGTCTACTTTTTAACAAAAATCTCTATGACCTTATCTCCATAGGACATTAAAATCAATTAACTAAATGAGTGAATTTACTACGTGTTCAAGCTTTGTGTGAATGTTTTCACAAATGGAATGGTTTGAATCCAGTTCCACTTAATTCCCCTTAAAGTACAGCATTAATGTATGACTTTATTTCTGCATGGCAGCACTAAAAGATAGGTTTAACTAAATCCATTCTGTTTTTTCCCCTGCATTTAACCTGGGCTTACTTTCCTGCTTTTGTCTCTAGTACTAGGCAGGACCAAAGTAGAGCTACCACCTAATTAACCATCATTTCCACAGATTGCCCTTCATAAGCAGTACCAGGCTTAGCTCTGTTTTGTAGGTTCTGCAGGTTCATGCTGCTCAGAGGTTTGTGGCACTGGCTTTATCAGCCTTTGTTCAGGAAGGCCAGATGCTGGTAAAAGGCCAGTAAACTCTGTGGCTGGTACTGAAGCGTGTGCTGGAGTCACAGTGTGTGATGCCTGCCTCCCTGGGAGCTCATGAAAACAGTGTGCTTTTCCCAGCTGCAAATATTTACTTAAATTAAATTTCCAGCTTGTTCTGTGAGACTTTGGCCGTGCAACTCCTGTTAATGCGAGCAGAAGCCGCTTGTCCCATGTAAATGTACGTGGATAGAGCTGGTGCGGGAACTTCAGGAAGAAGGTAATCATTTTGCAGATGCATGAGGAATCAAAATAAATGTTCTTGTTAGACTAGCAGAGTCTGTCTGGACCTCTTCTATGCACTAATATTTGACTTTAATTTAAATATACACCTTTTGTTTGCTGAGATTGTAGTCTTTTTTGGAGCCCATTGTGGGAGCAGAGTTCCTGTTAGCCCGTGCTAGTTGGAGTGCTGCGTACCATGCATTAGTCATGAGTTCATCCACGGAGCTGACTTTCATCTGGAAAGGGAAGTTCTTCGTATCTGCAGTAGCACACGCCATAGATCAAATTCTCCTCTGGATAATAGTAAAGCTTTGCCATATATTTACAGACTGATCTGGTAATTTGTATTGCTGCTCTTACACGGGGGAGATGGATTTTCCCCCCTCAGTTTCTGGCGTAAAAGCAGCCTCTTTATTCTTTCTGTTCCTCCAGCCAGTTTCTGCTCTTACAGCAGTTCAGACCAGGTTAAAACCAATACCGTACAAACTGAGCTGGGCATGTGGTGTCCCTGAAATCTTTGCAAAGACCCTGTCTTTTTCAGTGCTTTGTGGGAATCATTCAAGAAGTTAGGTAAGCAAACATGCCTGTAATCACGTGTAATTTACAATTGCAAACATGACAGGGTTTATAGGGAGAAGCAATACATTTTATTAGATCAACAAACATCATTGGAAAGAACAGATGTGGTTTGGGGCATATAAACAGTTTTTCAGGTCTGAAATAGAAGCCACTATATTCAAATGAAGAACAGCCATGCTGAGGCAGTAGTTTCACAAGCGTTTCTTTTGTCGACAGCACCAATAAAAACATTTAAAAGATTATTTTAAACCCGGTTATATTTTGCCATCTGGCTCAGCCCCCCAGACAACTGAACCAGCACAGCCAGGCTGAGCATGTGGGAGGGAGGCAGGGGCCAGGGGGGAGAGGAGGAATATTTGGAGGTTGCTGAAGTGTCTCTGCACAATCCCTCTAAGAAATTATCAAAAATTTAACCTTCTGTATAATGGTGAATGACTTTATAGTAATGTTTGTTTCTTGCCAAGAAGACAAAGGAGTGGTGAGAAGATACCAACCCTAGTGGACAGAAGAGTACAAAATTGTTCTGTCTGTGGTGAGGTGAGGAATGCAGGAGACACATTATAATCCTTCCACATCTAAACTTGACGACAGGGGCATAGTTTTGGTTGACCCTTGGGCCCTGTGCAATTGAACCTAAATTTAAGACTGTCTAAGCTTTTTGGCAGGTACTTCCACAAGAATCCAGAAGTTAGATGCCCTCGTCTTTTCAAATTAGTTTTCTTTAAGGATAGATATCAAAAACCTCATTGTAAATACTGGCAATGAAAAAGAAGTTGAAGCAATACAGTGCTATGGCTTTCACACCTGCTAGGAAATGCTTGGATTCAGTATTCTTAAAAATGAAAGGTCTCTTTCAGACCTGTTCTCGGGTGTCACACGAGACAACCTTCTCACTGTACAGCACTAACCCTGTATTATAGATACTGGGGAGGGCATTGTGAAGAATTACAGGCTGAACCATTGTTCACAATAAGAGAATGTGGCCTTCTGGCCACATCGCTGAATGAGGATTCAGGAAACCAACTTGCAGCTCCTGACTGTAGTGTTAATGTCTTGTGTGCTTCAGGTCACCTTTTAAAAACTCATCATAAAAACTGCCCCATGTTTAGGATATAGGGAAACATATAACTATGAAGGAGAGGAGGTATAAGCAGATGAAAAATTAAAGAGAAAAATAATAAAAAAAGAAAAAAACAAGAGGATAAGGCACTAAATCTCAGGTAAAAGCCATCCAAAGCTAAATATAAAGGAAATGTAAAAACCTTATTTACAAAGTAAATGTCAGAGTGAGCACAACTAATGCTAGTCCTAGACTGTCTGTTGATTTAGAATACCACCAAAGTTGAAAAAAACCCACCTGAATGTGCCATAAAACAAGAGATAATTTATCTCCAGTGGAAACCTTTCCCGTTCACATGGGCATGGACTGCTGACACACAGTGTCATAAACCACCAGCTGCAATTCTGGAGAATGACACAGTGTCTGTGGTTTCTCTTCCACCCTTCATGGAAAACGCTTGCTGAAGATGTGCCAGCAGTTCAGATGCAATCTGAGCAGCAGCAAACCCACACTGCTTGCCAGCTTGCAAACAGAGCAGACTCTCAGACCATTATCTTTATTTCAGCTGGCCAAATAAATCAGAACTAGACACCAGGGGGTAAATTTCCAGCACTGTGTGTAATAGGTTTAAAGTCAGAATGTCCACGACCGTTAACCACAGTTGAATGTCTAACTCACTGAGCTTGCTGCTGAAAGTTTACTCCTGTAATAAACATCAACAGCCTAATCCTGAAGTCTTTTACTCAGCAAAATCCCCACTGGTTTTAACAGTAGCTGTGCCTAAGGGAGTGTTGCAGCACTAACACATGACAGACAGAAGAAGGTAAGTTAAGTGAAACTTCAAGCAGGTGGCATATGTTCCGTTCATTCATCACCAAGCACATCTCTCCCTGCCACTAAAGCCAACTTTGCCTTTACTGCTGAAGCAAACACACAAATTTCTCTTGTACCAGATCCTCACCACCTCTTCTAGCCAGGAAAAATGCCCACATAGCCAAGAGGTATGTCAGTCCCCACCTTTGGAGCTCATCATCCGAGTATCCTGTAAATTGTCTCTTATTACCCTGATTTTTATGCCCTCGTAAAGTGTTAGATAATTCCATAATTCCACTCCACTGCTGTCTGTTTGGGCTCTTTAAGGCTCTTCAATAGCCGAGACATTCTCCTGGGCAAATCGAGTGCTTTAGCTCGAACTGCCACAGTGTTTAGCACTGCAGTTACTGCTGCCAGAAATGCTTTTTCACTGTATTATAAATTTGAGCTGGTGTCATTCCTTGTTCTCCAGTAGTATTTTTCAACAGTCTGAAATCCACCAATATAGCAGTGTTCCTGGAAGTTATTAATCATGCAGATTGTCCAAATGATGGTTATTCTACAGTTGGTATTTCAGTAGGGACAGAGAGAACAGAGCTCAAAATCCTTGCCCTCCTTCCTCCCTTTTTTCCCCTTCCACATTGGTCTTGATATACTCTGTTCATCAGAATATAGTCTTCAGGAGGAGAGTAAGTGGGGTTTTTCTGTATAATTCAGATCTACTAAAGAATGCTTCAGCCAGTGTAGAGTGTGTTTGTACAAAGATTGAATAACCATACAGAATTTGGGTTGGAAGGGACCTACACACACACACAGAGTCACACACGCTCATTCTCTCTCACTCTCTCTGTTACATTCAGGATGGGAGAGGTCCCAGTTCTTTTCCTCAGCCTGCATGAGACAATTTCCTGTGTGGAACTAATTAACGCTCCAGCCAAACGCACTGGACTTCTTAAAGTATATGGATCAGGATAAAATGTAACCTACCAATACCATTGTTGGATGTTATAATGAAGACTAAGACAGACTGTAATGCTGTTTTTACAAAAGAAAGTTTAGATTCTGAGAAACAGTCTAAAAATCATTGTGTTTGAAAGTCACAAAAAAACAGAAGATCACGAAAATGTTCCAAAAGGAGGCCCTGGGCACGTATGGGGCTGCACCAGTGCTGTGAGCCTACCTTTTGTTGGTGGTGACGGGTATCCTCCAGCCTTTGATCTGGCTGAGCTCTGTGTCTGAGATCTCAATCTGCAGCGGGAGCCGTGGAACCCAGACCGTCACTTCTAATTGGGTGGTAAAATGCTGGTAGGTGAAGTTAACAATAGTATCCACTTTACTTTTCATTTCCTTGCCATTAACGAAGATGGAGTCACATCTGTCAGAAACCTTTAACAAAAAAAAAAAAAAGAAGAAGAAGAAAAAGAAAAAAGATTAATTAGGAAATTAATAAAAGTTCCTGAGGAAGCATGGGGAATGATACATCAGTCCAAAGACAACACTGATAATGCAAGTCATGCATATTGAATTTTCAGTTTTCTAATTAGTAGCAAACAGTGATAAATGGACTCCGGGGAAACAGTTCTGCTTTCCTCAATGGATACTACTCAAATCACAAAAATAATTTAATGATGTTATATAACCTATGTGAATCTTTTATACGAGGCAAATTAAATTCTTCATGAATCAAACTCCATGTGCATCAAAGTTTATGTTTACAACTTGCTTAAAGAACCTGGAAAAAATGGGGCCATATGTTAGTAAGAAAAAGACTGACTCAGAACCATAAAACAGAATCCTTTCCTTTTTCCTTGAGCACTGTGAGGCTGAAAGACAAAGATCCCCTTATGGCTCATGAGCAGAAGTGCAGCAGAAGCATCAATTTTTAGAACTCCTCAGTAATTGTTTTAGCAAAATGTATTCATAGTTGCTTTATGTCATTATATGAAATTACTGCCAAAATTATTGTGTGGGCTCTGTACTGCAGCTCATCCACCCTCTTGGTTTCAGGGATCCTTTGGCACAAAATCAAGGTCCTGAGCGCAGATCCTGTGGATAGAAGGAATGTGATGGGGCAATGTATTTGACCACATCCTGGAAAGAAGGAACTCCTTCTTAATGAGGTACAGTTTTAATATATTTATGAACAAGTGTGTTTATACTTTTGCATTATATAAGTATACACACGTTTTGATTCATGTATAACATTTATATATGTATATAGGCATATATACGCACATGCATATGTACTTGTATCTGTATCTGCTTTGAAGTCAGAGAGATGATAGTCTCCAACAGAGTCCATGTACTGTGGTTTTAATCTTTTAAAACCATGGCTTATGAGATGTAGTTGTGCTACTGAAATGGACTTTTTTCTCTTGTCAGGACTGTTCTGTGTCATGTTGTATAACGCACGGGGACTCAGATCTGAAGGGATCCTGGCTAAGCCAGTGATTAAATTCTGGTTTACTGGACTTATGGAGATAACTCATGTAGACTTCAGCAGGGAATATGCTGAAACACAGGCTGGTTTTGCTCTGCAAACGTACCTCAAATCTTTTCTGATACTAATTGGAATTAGAGGTTACTGAGCCAAGAAAAATTACAGAAAAATGCGTAGCAGCCTTTTTTTCTTTTTTCTTCCCAAAGACAGTCATCACATATCACTTGGAAATTAAGTTCATCCTGCTTTAAATCTCAGAATGCCATCGTTTTTCTGTTGAGCTCTAACATGGTATATTGCTGTTAGATGGTCGGTACCTGAGTTGTAATATCATATGGAGCACATTTAATTAACAAAATTTTGCCTAAATGGCTCTCATAATGCTTTTAAGATTTATAAGCAACTTGCCTAAGAATCAGCTACTTTGGAAGCAAAAGACGCAGCCTTTATGCAGGTCATTCAGTGACAAATTTCATTTCCAGAAATTGGAAATTATGGCCACTCTCAAGGTGAGCATGGAAGGAGAAACATTTGGGGAACATTGTGCCGCTTCACCTGTTGGTGCAAATCCACTGAACGTCAGCCATAGCAAGGGACTGTTTGACACAGTGAGACCAGGCAGCCAAACTTGTCAGATCGTCTGGATGTAAACTTCTATAACATCACTGTGCAACCAATGTCATTCTTCTGAATTGCTGATTATTAGGTAATAGCTTTGCTAAAAATATTGTCAAGTGCCTTGAAATTCTTCTTAGAAAAGCTCTGGTGCTTTTCTTTCCATATGCAGCAGCCATATATAAAGCAGAAGAGCTGCGCTTCCACATTTACCGTTCCCAAGTCAGCTCCTCACATCCTAATCAAAGTACTGAAACTACAGTCAATTGCTTTTTTACAACCGGACTAAGCCAGGTTGTGAGAGATGGGGCAAAGGAAGCTCAGTCACTCTTCTGGAAGGAAGACTCCTTCCACGTAAATGGTTAATGAGTACAAGAATTAAAAAAATAATAATTTAGCTATCTGATAAAGAGCTTAAGTTGGTCTCCAGGCTCAGGAGTACCGCAAATGAGATGGAGCATACTCAGAATCTTTGTTTCCCTCTCATAATGTGTCACAAGTGTCTCTGGAAAGTTTAAGCACCTTAATCAAGGCCATTAATTGAATGAGCAGCTGAGATTTTAAATCGTAAAGCCTACATCTAGGGAGTTTTCTGAGAATTAATACAAGACAGAAATAATTAAGAAAACTGAAAGAGGGAGGGATAAACATCAGGACTGAATCAGGGGAATAACTAATATCTGACATGACAGCAGCTAATATTTTAGATTCTCTTCTTGCTGCTTAAAATGTTCTTGTCTTCTTGTCAGCAGGCAAGAAAGGTGGTAAATCAGGGAACTGAAAGATGGACTTTAATTGTAGCTGTAAAAATATCAGGCTAGGCTTACAAATTTCGTAGATTATATGTCTAGACAGAGCCATTCAGTCATTTATATACTGACCAAGATGTAAGTATAAATCAGTATATATTACTATGCTATAGAAGTTCACCCTTGTGTAAAGTTCAGGCTTAACTGTATCTTCCAGAAAATAATCCAGCTTTGATGAGAAAACTAGAAGAGAGCCATTACTGTAGTTTTAGTTCTCTATCTGGAATTTAGGTTTCCTCTTTTAGGTACAAGCAAACCAAAGATTTTAAAGGAAAATTAAGTTTGTGCAAGTAAGGATGAAAACCACAGCAGTCAGCTGAATCTGTCTGAATCCTATGACCACTGCAAACCATGCTGGCTCTGTTACACTCATATGCACTTAATTACTGACATGTTTCATTTGCTACCCATTACAACAGTTGTTACTTGAAAGTATATTTGGTTGCATTTGAAGGAGACAAGAAACTTGAGCGTGTACAGAAAATGCCCAGCATTTCTATTTCACTTGGGATCTACTACAGACCCAGGACAGGGAATTGATTTCATCCAGGTCTGAGATGTGAGCTGGAACCTCCTGCTAACAGCACTCTGATACTCCTCCACAGTGAAGAGGGAATGAGCAACACACACTGAGCGCTGGGGACTCTGTGCCAGCTGTGTTCTCTGGCCCCTTCACTTTCTCCTCTTTTCTACCCTTCTACTCCACACTTTTCTAGTCACTCTCTGACTTCCAGAAGTAGCTCGTGATGCTGCTGGGAGAGGAGCTCATGACATGCGTCTGGACTTTGGGCCGTACAGGCCTGATTACATCAGGAATCGCCCAGGCTCCCTGCCGTAGCAGGGAGACACAGGCGGAGTTACAGTGGCAGGTGCCTTAATGCACAGACTTCTTTTGAGCTGCTGAATCTGAGGGAACAAAGCGGGAAAACGCATTTAAATCTCTCCTGCAGACTGTACACAGTGAGAAAACTCAGCAGAGACGTAGAGCTGCCGTCCTCTCATCTAAAGTGCACAGCGCAGGCCTGTTTAAAAGTCTGTCTCTTTCCAGTAGCAACTGCCTGACAAAATCAGAAAGTGCTGTTTGAGACAGTTTGTAAGCAGGAGGGCAGGCTGGCCGGCGATGTGCTCCGCTCTGCAGGTCAAGGCAAAGAGAGCCGCAATTAACTTCTCCTGGCTTTGAAGCAGGCGATTGGCTCCTGTCCCCACAAGTGACTGTGAAAAGCACAGTTTGCCCTGAACAGCTGCCTCAGTTTAGACTAGTCCTGTACAAAAGTAGCTACCGGTCCAAAAAAGTAATTGGGAAACCATTCTGTGCTTGGGTCAGCAAAGGTTTACACACCCTTTGGGTCAACAGGTAAAACAGAGGGAATGCCAGCTGCCAAGAAAACAAATAATGCCTGCTGCATGGCTCATCTTTACGTGCAAGTTTGATTCCAAAGCGCGTACTTCAGCCTCCACTGACTGCAGGTCATTTTGTAAGGAGAGGGAATGAGATGGATATAACAGAACAGTCGCAATCCTTGTGCCTGTTAACCGCTCAGGAGCTTTTCAGTTAAACAAGATTTTTATGCTGAATGCCTGCTTGACACAACCATTTTTCCTCCCATCAGTCTCTTGTGTGGGAGGAGAGAGCACGGTGGCTTCAGGAGAGCCTGTCACCTGGGCATCTCCGGGCAGCGGCACTTCAGGGCTTCCCCAGCCCGTACCGCTGCCCTGAGCTCATCATTTCTCACCTGCAGCCATACGCACCTCACTGAGCTTTACATGAACGGGGTGGCTCACACAGCTTGGTATGAAAATGTACAGTGAATTATAAAAGAAAACCTACTACCCAAAGGAATTAATTCTGTTTAATTTGGTGTGAAGCAACAGTGACTAAACAGATGTAAGAGCGACACCAAGTGCAACACCAGACTGTCCTATGGCACTTTTCATCTGTGAATTTTTGACACACAGACCCCAAAAGTATGGTGTTATTTTTATAACCCATTTACGGTTGAGGAAATTGAGGCACACACACGTGTGTGTGTGAGACATGGGTCTAACACACCATCTTTTCAGCTGAGAGCTACAGCCATTTGGTTATCCAGTCAGGTCCCTAAATCACTTAAATTTGAAGTTCAAATTCACCCTTGAAAAGAAGTGCTTTTTACACTTAACTTTCAAAAGAACCTTCAGCAGTACTTCAGCAGAACTGGCCTTTACGAGAGGAGGTTTTTGCCCAGAGTCAAGATCTACTGGCATTCACAAATGCTTAAGTTTTATGGGAAAGCTGTGCAGAGGTCTTCAGTTTTGTAACCCCAGTTTTCAACAGCAAAACCCAAGTTTATCCCACTCCCTCCCTGAGACAATGCTTGTTCTGATGGGCAGCACAGGAGGCAGAGCCCAGAACGCGCTCTGGCTGCAGCCGCCTAAGTCCTGGGCAAACAGGCTCTCCCAGCCCTGGTCTCAGGAGCCAGGGCGCTTGTGGAAGAAGAGGTAGGAATGACAGACCAGGAAATTGCTGATGTTTGTAAAAGGTCAGAGGATCAGCGCACAGGCTGCTTTGCAGGGAACGTGTAAGGGATGCAAAGTCTCGTTATTGTGGCTGAGGCTCTAAAGAGAACCATTCTAAAAAGATTTTGAAGTGACCGGTGCCTGGACTAAATGGCTCATTCTCCTAACAGTCTTAAAACTGTAATTTTGTGGTATTTCCTGAATGCCTTCTTTTCCACCTTTTCAGCAGCATTGTTCCTGGCGTTATCTTGCTAGCCTGTTAGGAAGGACTTGCAGAGCTACTTCAAACCCTGATGCTGTGTGTTTTTATTCTGCCTCTTGCATCTTTTTATACAGCCACAGCATGGCTGCATCAGGTTTTTTTCTGGTTTGGGTTATTTTGTACTTTAGCTTTATTATTGCTACATGGCTGCTTTGTAAACACAGCCTGAAATTACTTGCTCAGCCTGAGGAATCTGCCTCAGTGTTAGTTGAAGACAAAAATAGGATTATTATTCTTCCTGTCCTCTTTCTCCCTCTTTCAAACAGCTCCTAACCTGTGTCTTCCCTGGCTCCCGTCCCCTTCTGTGCTACACACTGCCTGAAGCCATGGCTGGAGTCTCTCCTGAACTAACAAAGGGACTGAAAGATACACCTTGTATCTTGAGACAAATAAACAAACAAAGAGTTTTCCCAAACCTTTTTTCAGCTAAGAAATGCTGTTTTTTTTTAAATTCAGAATTATGCCTGAGAGTAGTCAGTCCAGAAAATGTCAGACTTCTTGCTTGAACTGTAGTTGTATGTTACATCATGACGTTAATTATTCTAGTGCCCATATGCACCAAGTAATAACATAAAAGTATAATTTTTCATGAGATTTTATTTCCCTTTTAAAATTAAAACTAATTGGTGAAAGGTTAAATTACAGTTTTGCCCTAGAAAATCATGTTGTCTCCAGTTGGGCTTACGTGGCAGCCTGCTGTCTCCCTGTGCTGTTGACTGCACACAAACCTCCGCAAAGCACATCAGGGACAACCCCTAAGACTCCTGTTTTTCCTGTTGTGGGGCCGTGTGGGACTCCTGTGGTGAGAAGTATTGTCCACCAGGACCCAGCAAGGTGAGAAGCACCCCGTGAGGAGGAGACATCGACCTTTATTCTGACACCTGTGCAGCGATGCAGCTTCCCATCAAAGTACTGCATGTGGCCTGCGAGGATTAATGTCGCAGTTACTTCAGCCCCTTCCCCAAGCAGAGATTTTTCCGTGCAGTTAATTCCAGCAATAGTTCTGCTTCCCTCTGCCCCGGCTAATTATGTGTACTGGGGCCTGCAGGTGCTGTCTCCAAGCAATTTCAGGCAAATAGTAGATTAAAAGCACATGGAGTAAAGGATGGCAAATGACATGATGCTGAAATTGAAACTAATGAAAACAGAAGTTTTATTCCCTTTTAATTTTAGACATGTGCAGAATAGTCCTAGAAGTGTCATTTTTGAAACAGTCTTTTCACGTTAATTTGTTTTTATTGGCAAATCAGTTCTCCAAGTACTGTTCTCTGGAATAACTCCTGTAGTTTCAGGTATAAGTGTTGGCTATATAAAACCCTCAAGATTCATTCTAAGGTTTGTTTCCTACTTAGGAACAACAGCAGTAGTTTAAGTCAAGTGTTTCCCATCCCATGTATTCAGTACGTGTTTGCTTTTCATCTTATCAGTCAATAATAATGTTCCACAGAAGGAGTATACAAACTGCATGACTCAGTTCAGTCCAGAAGCAATACTTACAAATATGAATGTAATGATTTTGCCCCCTCTCCTACCAGCATTCACTGGAGAAAATGGAAAGAGTAGAATATGTTGAGATGAGCCTGAAGCGGTTCCACCGCTCTTCATCTTAAGTAGCCTTAAATCACAACATCTACCAAGAAGAAAACCACGTATGTCTAAACTGAAGCAAGAGGTATCCCTAATCTTGTTTGGATAGATTTGGATTGGGGCAGGGGAGTTCATTCAGCCCCTGCAGCACGGTGACATCCTGTAACAACAGGCCAGTCACACCATCCTTCAGCAGGGATATTGCTGTGTTTGTGTCAGTTATTTTCAGATACATCTACCCTTTCTTTAATTACCCAAAATCTAGATCGTGCATCTGCTGAAGTGAGTGGAGGTTGATCAAGCATCAAAGTTCAGAATTTCAGAGGTTAGCAGGCATTTAACCAGGTAGGCGGAGATTTCCAAAACCACATGAACGAATCCATTAGGAAATCCAGGCCATTTTGAAATTACCGTTTTGTCATGGTCATTCTTCCCAGTTTTATTGTTGTAAAGGACTAAGGTGGAAGATTCAAGACTCATGTCTGGAATTCAGGTTTTCCTGGTTATTTAGAAGCAAGATCTGACAACCACTTGCTTTGAAAATTAGTGGGAGCACGAGTGCTGCAGCACTCAGCCCAACCCAGAGGCAGTTCAAGGACCCTAAGAACGATCCCCATGGCTGCAGTGAGCCGCACAGAGAACATCACAGATCCCAATAAGCACAGTGTCCATAACTCTGTTTGCCAGACTGGACCTATCCTGAAGAGTATTTATGCAGTGGTACAAAATAGAAACCATAACTTATACTCAGGTCTGAAATGTAATGATGCTAAGTTAGAAACAAGATTGAAAGGAAAACTATTTGTCCAGGAAAGCAAAGCTCGGGAAAACCAGATAATAAACTGAAATGCTGTGTGTTCCAGAGACCTGAAAAACATGATGGTCCCAGCGATGGGCTTGTGAGAGGGTTCTCAGTTACACAGATGCACAGAGCTCCACGTAGGTGACATGAGACCGCATTAATAGCAGCTCAGCAGCAATTAGCACGACAGAGTTAGTGATACCCTATTGTTTTATTGAAGAAGCTTCTGCTCATTTCCTCTGTAGATGTCACTATTTAACACTATTGACAAAGAGCAGCAGGATATTGAGGGAGATGAGACTAGGTATAGCTTGTGATGATATGAATGGGTATTGGAAGTTTTAGAGTGGTTTTACCTTCTAAACCCCATTTAAATGCACTGAACTAGAGGGAAGGACAGCATGGAAGACATTAACATTTTGGTTTTACAATAGAGACAATTGCTGTGGCTTAGAGAAGGTGCAATGATCCATGAATGTACAATGAGAATTTAAAAACCTGCTGTACTGAATGAAGTGTGCGCTATTCAGAAACTGTTGATCTATGCAAAATTATTAAACAACACATGAGATCTGCCAGGATTTCAATCCCAGGTGCAGAGCAGCTGCTCTCATTCACTTTCCAGCAAGCCGTGCAGGGGCGTTCCTGCTGGAGATGGTAAGTTTGGCGGGTGCACAGGTTGAAAGGGGAGGACGAAAGAAGGTGGGTGTGCTTTCAGACTCCAGCCTGCTGCTTGGCCTGACTTAGTTCTGGCTCAGTGATGACTGCTGTGCAGCCTCGGTGGTGGCGCAGCTGCTTGGGAGGACAGATGCTCTGGCGTTTCGTTCTTATTGATTATGTAGAGTGAATAGTGAAAGTGATTGGGGGGCAGCTAGTGGCAGTACATGGTGGCTGCCAGAATGTTCTCTGCTCCGTGTACCAAGTTCCTTTACTGACCAGCTGAGCTTTTAATTGCACTTTTTTCTACAAAAATCAAGCTGAGGAATTCTGTCAGAATTAAAAGTTACTGTTTCTGCTCTCCCCGCTGAGTTATCATCACTGTATGCGGATTAAGAGAGAGAGAGCATCTTCATTAGGTCAAATCAGTGGTTTGTATTAAGATGCTGGTGTCCTAGAAGATAAGAGAATGCCTCTGTTCACAGTGTGTATTCACCTGGAATAGGCAGTGGTTGGTCCATCAGGAACGTCAGCTGCCCTGCACAAGAAGAAATGATGCTTGATACCACTAACTAAAAGACAGTGGTGGCTGTGTTGCTGTTGGTCTTAGTGCAGATGTTATGCAGTCGGTTGGGAAACCAGGTGGGACTCTACTTTGATGTGTGAAAGAAAACGGCTATAACTGGTAGGGGATACAGCATGACTTTTTTAGGTTTGATACAACATTCATTGAAGTAAAGAGACTTTCTACTGACTCACTGGCCTCAGGCCAAGAGTTTTAAAGGATGTGAGGACTTCACTGTCTCTTATAATGCAGTGACAGCCAACTGTGACACAAGCTTGGAAAAGGGAGATTTTCAGGCAGTGCTTTTTCAGAAGCTGAAGTTCTTTAGTATATCAGACTTCAAGTTGTTTGGACAAACTGCAATTATCTCTTGATAGAGCAGCAGTTCCACTGCCAGGATGCACATGAAATTTCTCATGTGGTTCAAGGTCATTTAAATATTAGCACACTTTGTGTTTGGAGGAAGCTTCAGGAACACTTTCTTTTTTCATTCAACCACCACGTTTGTTGGTAACAATAACACATAGAGCATAACATAGAGCAGAGCTGCGAGCAGGATCGCCTGGCTCCTTGGTCGCTTGTGACTGAAATTGTGCCAGTCCCATTCTTGCTCCATGAGTTTCTGTTTTTTTAAGCAACCCAATGTGCAAGTCAGCCTGGCTTCTGTGTCCTTGTCACCATGATGCAGCCCCTCTCCTGGGCTAACGTCCTTCCAGCCAGGCTTGCTTATCTCTAGACAGACATCTTCATCCTTTGCATTGAGATGAAGGATCTCTCACCAGCACAAATTCTAAGCACATGCTTGTCTGAGGTAGCTTTTGGTTAAGTATTTGATCCTTAAAAGTCTGCAGATTACTAACATTTGCTAGTTTAAGTAGGCATCCACGTGCTTCATATTCATCAGCTGGTATCCCAGAAGGCCTTTAGAGCTGTTTATCTGTTGAAAGCCCAGGGTATGGTGCCAGCTTTCTTGCACCATTTTTAATTGCAAACACTGAACCTGTTATGTAAAAGCTGTTAATTAGGTGAAACTAACACATATGTTTGAGCTATAAGCCAAGGTGGGTTTTTCCCCCCTCTCTTTTTTTCCCCTGCCACTTGAATTACCCAAATGGGGTTATAGGCTGACAGAATAATTTGCACATCATTGAGAAGAGTAAGAGGGGAGAATATTCAGGCAGATGTAGCATACTTCAGTTCCACTGAACTTCTTTGTAAAATAATGGGCTTTAAAAGTAATCTTCTGTGTGCTAAGTAAACTTAGTGTTCATGATTCATGGCTCTAATCCCTGTGACTGAAATTTAAGATCTAAGGCTCCATGAAATTAAAAGAAAAAGAAACAATTACATGCGTATTCATTCATTTTCATGTATTGCGTATCCTTCAGTTTTTCCAATGAAATTTTAACAGAGGAAATAAGAGGTTTTGAGAGAATGCATACTCGAAAAAACCCCAGCAGGTCAGAGGTAACTGCTGAAGCTAACCAGCTTGTCTGCACCTGCTAGTTTCTCAGTGCTCCTGAAGAGTGCAAGTTGCCTCCAGATTTCTTCATGTCCCACAAAGATTACATAGATGGTACAGCACAGCGTGCAGAAAGGTCAAGGATGCTCCGTGTTTACAGCCCTCGTGCAGGACTCTGGCTCATCAGCCCTTCCCGCTGCACAGACCCACTGTACACAGGAGGACGCTACCTGTATTGCAAAGCAGCAACAGCAGACCAGAGGGGGAAAAAATACACAGCAGCACACTTACCTTTTGTAAAAAAACCTCTAGGCCTGTGCCTAGATTTTAGTGCATCGACGTTTGTAAGTCTTCCCGGGTAGTTTTTAGCCTCTGAACAAGAGCAACAAATAATTCATTAATTAGTCAAAAAGAAAAAGGGGCCATTCAGACAGCAAACACAGCCAACAAAAGCAGCTCTTAAACTGCATTCATTTAGCCAAAATTATTTGGAGAGAACGTCAAGAGCCTTTACCTAAAAAAATTACCTTTGTTCTCTGGTCTTACTAGACTATACTATACTAGATTTAGATTGTTTTATTCAGCTAGTAGAGGATGATGCAGAAGATTGGCATTAGGAGAGCATTTCCTATTCAGTAAATGGAAAAAGCCAGGAGCCATAGATGGATGTCATTCAAAGAATTGAATTTAGGTACAGACAGAGATGGTGCAAGTTCCTCACTTGTACAAGATGGTCAAACAATTTGTAGCCATCGCTAGATCATACATCCTGTTGCTCTGCATGCACTACGCTCCTGCTAATGCTTCTAATTTTAGCACAATACTAAAAGCATTTGAGGCTTTCTATGAAAATTCCCATTCCTGAAATCATATTAGTCTGCAAATAACTGAATTTTTCAAATGAAAAAAAAAAACCAAAACATCTAGCTGTTGTTTTAAACTGCAAACAGTTTAAAAATGCGGATTCCTTAAAGGCTGAAAATACAGATGGGCTCCAAAAGAGCCCTAAAAGTATTTTGAACCTGGTTTCTATCCAGTGTCATCACTTTTCTGCAGGGAGGGCTAGTAAATACAGTAAAATACTGTAAGGCCAGTATTTTAACTACAGTATTCCTCTACATTGTGCACAGCATTCTTAAAATGACGGCAGTATTGTGACAAGACAGGGGGCTTTCAACAGCACGGCAAGGACGAGAGAGAGATGTTCATTGGCTACAGAGAAGCAGATCACAAAGGTGTAAAGAAGACTTCTGCTTCCTGCCTGTCCCCAATGTCCCAGCTCCACGCCAGCACTGGCCCTCAGCCAGTCCCACTGGACAGTCCTGTGTCATCTCCTTGGTGAGTGCCTGTGCTGAGCTGTGCTCCTGCAGACGGTACTCGCAGGGAATACTCCTGGACAGTCACTCAGGGAAACAGAGTGAGGTCCTTCAGGATGAATGCACTGGAAAAAAAAAAGGCTCAGTGTGTGAAAAATACAGCCAGATTTCCATCTGTACAGTCTTGGGGCTCTTGAAATTATCTGCAGGAGCAAAGCCAGAACTTTGCATTACGGAGTTAAGCAAAGTCTCATGATTGTGTCATTCTGACATTAAAAAGAGATTAAATACTTTCTTAGAAAAGATCTGCTGTGTCATTCAGACACTTCCTGATAAACAGATGTAAGAGTGTGCTGAAGATGCCCTGTTTCAGTTGTGACATAGTCCCAGCTTAGACGCTGACGTTCTGCATATAAATTCAGAGGAGTTACTACATAATACACACATAAACTGCATGTCGGTCAGATGGAATCCCTTGAAAATAGGCACCTATATAACCCCCTGTTGGTGACAGCTGACAGCTCCTCCTAATCCTACCTAAGGTTTTTGCCAGACCAGGGGCAGAGAAATCCAAGGTAAAACCAAGGGGAGTTTAAGGGTGGAGGGAATTGCGGGGGGGGGTGCTACAGATATCTCATGAGTTTGTTACAAGAATGAAAATCTGATCTGATCTCAGCAGCAGCTGCGTTTGTGTTCTCAGACTGGAACAGGAGAGGAGTGAATTGTCCCTCTGGTGCAGGAAGAAGCAGGGAGTGGAACAGAACAAATCCTGCAGGAACGGTCCTGTTTGGGGAGACTGCTCAGGGTGAAGTCTGTTGTTGTCTGTTGTTTGACTTCTATTGTGTCAATAAATCCAAACTCCAACAAGAGGGAAAGCAGCACATGTTGGCTAGAATGTCTCTGCAGAGCAGAATAAGAAAATACCTGGCGTGATTGCAACAGAAATGTTTGACTGCTGCATTGCTAGTAATGAAGATGTCATACTGAAGATGGAAATGGTTTTTCATTGACGTGCACCAATGGTGTTCGTGCTCTCTATCTAAAAGGTCTGCAGGACTAAGAGGCTGCTGACTTCTCTGGCCAGCACCTCCCACCTTTTTTTCCTCTTTCCTTAGCATTCTAGAGATTTCAACCTTTAAGTGTCTTCCACTGTGGGCAAAGGATGGCGTTAAGGAAACAGCCTTGCCAAGGATGACATCTTTCCCTACATGTTAGTAACCAAACATGCAATTCAGCCACACATGACACACACCTGCTACAACTCACTGAACGGGGCTTAAATTTCTCTAGAGGTTCTCTGCTGGTCATCGTGATGTGTTTTACAAAGAGAGTTAAACTGTCATAATCCTTCCTTTTCCCAGGAAGGGAACACAGCTTATGAAAATCCTCAAACAGAAAAGGAGCTCTGAGGACACATGGTGTGTGACTCAGATGTAGCTTTTGGGCAGGTGGCCCTACACTAAGCAGCCAAGGGTTGCCAGGTCTGAATTGTCAGTCCATCTTAGGAGGAAAATTGTGCTGGAGGATGGAGACCTAAGGACTACCAGGGTCTGCAAAACACATAACAAATCTCAAGAGTTTTCTCTTTTGAGGAGATTTTTTTAAAACCTGATAATCACTGTGAGAACAAATGTCAAAATGGCTACATTTTGGCTGACACAGAACTTACTTTTTTTCAGCAGAGCTCTTTAGTGGAAAAACCATGACCTATCAAGATAAATAGTTTGCTATTGACTTTAACTTAAAGGCAGAGATTGAGTTATCAGAAAAATCGGAGTAAAGCTACTTGATGCCTCCATTGCACTCTTCACTGGATCATCTTTGCTCCAAAGCCCATATGACCTGGGTGGACTGAGCTGCTGTCTCACCGAATAAGACCCTGTTAAAAATCTAGCTCCAGATGAGTGTTCTTCCTTTCTGTCAGTCTTTCTCCCGTCTACTGCCACAGTGCGTGTACTTGTATGAACTGTATCTAAATGTCAAGATAGATCTGTAAAGCTCTGCAGTTCCCCTATTGAATCTGGGCAAAAATAACCATTCCAACTCATGCATGAAAGATAAGTGACAAACCACAGAGTGCTGCCGTAAGTTTTCTGTTGTACTTCTGGATTTTTCTCTTTTGGCTTGTTTTTTAACATCTTCCCTTAGGGCTGTGTAGATACAGAAAAACATCCCACAGTCAAAGAATGTAAAAAGCCACAGGAACAGAACAAAAAGGTTTCTTTCTTCTTAAAGTTAGACCAATTCACTTCATCACAAGGCAAGAATATGTAAAAGCTGTGTACAACAGAAAAATATATCCCAAACCCTGGAATTACAGAGAACACATGAATCTGTTTGGTCCTTTACTAGCAGCTAGGATTTCTCTTTGCTAACCAGGAAGCATAAAGGCACGTTACGGACTTAACAAGAAGTATTATTCAATCAGCAGGGAAACAAGGCATGAGCAAACCAGGAGATGATGTAGCCTGTCAGGACCACGTGCATGTCTTTATATTGCTTTCATGTCACATTCGCCTCATGGCCCAGACATAGTCTCTAAAAGCCTGTGGTGTGGACGTCAGGAAATACAGGTTGGTTTGTTTAAAAAGGCTCTGCCATTGACAGAGTTTAGAAGGAGCCCAACAGCTCCATCAGCCTGTCCTGCTGGTGCCTGGCTGCAGGACAGGGATGTTGCCGCTCCCCACTCAGAGGGTCCAATGCTGTCAGAGTTGCAGGTGGCTTCAACACTGGGGCAAAGAGGTGCTTAGACCCTACATTTGTTGGGTTTGTCGTTGTTGCTGTTGCACACATAGAGCTACTGAATGAACCAAGATGTAGAGAATGCTAAAAAAAAATACCCACCAAACCACTCTGCTTCCAGATTGTGTCTGAAAAGGAAATGGCATCATTTAAAATGATACATCCTTAAAAATTCCTAAAATAAGGTACAGGAAGAGTCTATGTTGAAAATGCCCAGAAGATGGGACAGCGAAAGCAAAACTGGCGACGTGATCCAAATACAGAGCAGGTTACCAGCACTAGCAAATGTACCTGATGGAGCTGCATGTCAGTTAGCCTGGATTTTGGAAAAAATGTATTATGATTTTACATGTATGTGTGCAGGCTTCGGTCTGTTTGCCCAAGATTAATTCTTTGCTGTTGCTGCAACCCAAACTCTTTGGTTTAAATTTAGCAGAGACTTCATATAAAGTTTTATACAAAGTTTTTATATAAAGTTTTAGTTCCATTGCTGGGTCTAAGCAGGCTTACTCTGAGGGGTATGATCAAATGAACAACCAGAGAGGTGCAATCCACGTGGGAGGTCTGCCATGCACAGAAGGCACTTTCACATGATGCGCTTGGTTGTTACTGCACTTGCTATAGCTACAAAAAATAAATTAATGTGAAGCACAGATCTAATTTTTTAATTAATGCACACTTTGCCTTTTGTGCTGTTGTTCTCTGGAGACACTTCCTCCCCCATTCATACAAATTAAACAGCCAGTGTAATCCAGTGCTGTGGTGCCACGTTTCTGCCCAAGCAGAACACAAATCCTCTGCTACTAATAACGTATCCCAGGCATCCCCACCACAGGGTAACATGTGCTGTGCTGCGGTTCTCTACTCTCTGTGAATCAGCACTGAAGGCTTTCTAGATGATTTTGCTCATATTTTCCTTAAGAAAGCCCTGTTGCCTCTCTTCTTCACTGATCTTGGAGTTATCTGAATACTGGCTTCTCTGCTGATATCACATGGCATTTTTTTTTTAGTGTTCACTTTGGGTGCTGTGCTGGGAGAGCTGCCATCTCCTCTTCTGTGGCTTTATTTCCTATTTCTGAAATTCTGAAATCTTCAAATAGTTTCTTGCATTGATTTCCCACCTCTGTGGCAAAGGAGGGCTTAGTGAAGTTTTGTTTGGGATTTTAGCTACACCAGCTGCCAATATTCGTACTTTTTTTTTCCCCATGCATTCACCTCATTTTCTGATATATGTCATATTCTTCCCTTTCAGCTGTTTCTTTTCAGCTCTGGTTTCATTTTTGTGCCTTTAAGCTTTGTGGCTTCTCCTATCTGTTTTATTCTCTGTACAGAAAGACTTTTGAAAGGGGCTTAAGAGAGTGGGATCCCCACATCCTCTTAATTTCTGTTGGTGATAAGTGCCCCAGATGACCTTTTTGAGACGTTTAAGAGCTGGGCAGTCTCGAAGCCAAAGGGCCTGCTACGCTTGCACAGGAGTCTGCAACCCAGCGGGATATGCAGCCACACGGGACATGGCTCCCCCGAGGAAATTTCAACACCTTAGAATGGATTATGAAAAGCACCTTTGAAAGATACGCTCTCAGGTTTCTAGTGCAACTGGAACCTCACCTCCAAACCTCCTGCCTTGCTGGGGGATGGCCTTTGCCACTGAGCAGCAGGGGACAGACACAGGATGTTCCTGGGACTTTTGCTGGGCTCCCAACATCCAGGCTTGGAGCTCTGCCTGCAGTCACAGTGGAGAGAGAACACAGTCCTGGCCGTGTGCTGATCTTTGACAAACCCAAAGGAATCTTTCCATCAAAATCACTTTGGCCAGTGTGTCAGTACCAGGGACTACTGAATGTCCAGTTTGTTTTCTGTTGGCTAAAGGATAACATGGAGCAGGACGCAAGGGTTCTCAGCACTGACATGGTCCTAATATGTAAATACTCCAAACTTTCAAGGATGGGAGAGCTCGTAAGTTTAAAGGACATTGTTTCTGCCTGCCAATAATCTCATCTTTATACCATGACATCCCCCTGCAGCAGGCAGCTCTGTAGGCAGTTTGTGGTTACCAAAGCTATTAGATTCTCTTTAGTGAAATAACTCTATTAAAGTCTCATGTTTTATGCAGCTCATAGATGCAGTCCTATTGATTTAACTTGAAAGAGCACCTTTTTTTTTCTTTCTTTTTCGTAGTAAGATGTTTGCTTTTCTACACTTTGCTGCCTGCATTGTTGCCTAACAGCCTCTGCAGCGGGTGTAGGTCACCAGTTCGCAGTGAACTAATGTTCAATGCAGGGCACTTGCACTTATTGATCGGGCATTAAGGGCCATTCCTGTGCAGATACATTCTGCCGTGCCACTCCATAGCCCACTTCATTTCTAGCCGTGCGCTCAGGTTCAAGGGGATTATGCAGTGAAGATTTTATTGAAACTTGAGTAGCCAAAATTCACTCGTTCCCTGTGCTGCTCAAGAGGCTGCTATCTAGAAAACGCACCGGCACCTTGAGGCTTTGCAGCTCACACGCTTTGCAGTCCCTGAAAGGCACTGCCAAAGTCTCCAGAAGCCAGAGAAAAGGTTTGGTACAAAGGGTCTGTTTCTCATGAGGCAAAAAGGCCCACCGAGCTGACACCAGGCAGGTAGCACTAGAGGGTGTGTCCTCTGCCTGCCTGAAGAGCACCACACACGCAGCAGCTGTAGCTACAGCAGAGGGATCACGCAGGGTGGCACCAACATCCTGCACTGAGTTAGGGAATTGGGAAGGGATGAGCTTCCAATCCAGTCAGATTCCTGCTTTTCAGGATACCTTATATTTCTTTTCCTTAGTTCTTTTCTTATCTTTCAGTCTCATCCTAGCCTTCTTTATTTAGAATCACCTTCATTTTCAGGTACCTCAGGCCTTTCTCTGAGCTTGCTGCAACTCCTTCTGAACACCCAGCGACAGAAAAAACCCTAATTATTTGGAAGATGGGCAACAGCAACCACCTTCAAAATCTCTTCAGTCTCACTAAATAGGGTCCCTTCCCACTTTGACCCTTGGACGCTCACAGAATGTCAGCAATGTCAAGCTCCTGTATAAAAACCATCTGTGTATTCTTCACATGGGCCAAAGCTGGAGGCACTTTCTTACAAGAATTAAGGAGATCAAAGTTGGCAATAATGTACTTTTCCTCAGCAAAATTAGTTACACGAGATGAAAATATCAATAATAGCATAAGGCGATTAAACAAGCCACATTGTCAAGTTTGCAAAGAACAGAAGGTCTTAGCAAATGGCTCTCTACTAGACTTGAGGCAACCATCCTCACCAACAGCTCTGGAAAAAACAAACAAGTTCTAACTTTAATAGTTATAGTTGCATGTTACCCACAGAGAATACTGGGAAACATCCATGCAGCCCCATATTCCCAGTCACTGCTTCCCTTCTACCCTTCCAGTGTTACTTTGTCCTTATTTATGGTACTTGGGTCCTGATCTTCACTCAGTAGTTTTGCAAATGTTTGCTTGGTGTTTACAGTGAACAAAGTGGGTTTAAAAACACAGCAATGAAGGATCTGCTCCAAGGAAGGATTTTTTTCATTTTACACTGATAATCTCATGCTGAACTCACTACAGGTTGGGGAAGTCTTAAAGGCTACAGCTTCTGTGTGGCAGGGTCTACTTAAGTCTGCAGTTTTCCAGTATTGGTCTATTGAAATCTTGTATTTGTGGGATGGCAATGAAAGATGCGGAGAGAAAATCTCCCCTGGCAACATGTACTCTTGAAAGGCCCTTTCAAAGCAAACATTCCAGCAGTGAGAAATACTTCAGCACGCCACGTTCCCGTTTTCTCCTTCCTTCCCTCCCCATCTCCCCAGCCTCTGTGCTGCGTATCGGAATAACAAATTCCTTTGTGTCCCATCTTACCAAACCGTTCCACATCACCTTCATGCACTTGGCTGAGGAAGGCCTCATCGTAATCAAAGGTTGTATTCTTTCACACAGTGCTATCAGTATTTTATGTTTCTTTGCAGCCCAGTGTTATCAGCTGGTCATACAGCATTCAGGGGTTTTTTTTGGGGAAAAAAAAATCATTGTATTGTGAAATACTGATTGCATCAAATGGCAACTAGATTGGAAGACAGTAATCACGCTGGGCTCAGGCGATTAAAAACTCGCTTGGAAAATTGGCGCTTGCTGAGCCTCTCTAGAAAGAAATGAATTAAGGAAAACAATAAGGAAGGGCATACATTAATTTTGCTCTGCAGAGGATAATGTTGAGTGTAAGAGATCTAAGGAAGGACTGTGTGTCTCAAGGATTTTCTCTTATGTTTTCAGATGAAAACCTAAGATCCATTGGAAAGGGGTTGCAAATTAAATCCAAACAGTAATCTCAGAAGCAGCAATTGGAAAAGAGCAAATAAATAAAGCATATAAATAGGAGATAGCATTTCCTGCTAGGAACTTATCATTTCTGACAATGCAGCTCAAACAAAGCACTCCCCCGTGCTGGCAGTCCTGCTGGGCAATCTCCATTCTCCATTCCCTGGGTAATGTCATTCCCCTCCTCTTTGCTAAGCTGCGCTGGTTATTTGTACAAGTAACTCAATAAAGGATTACCTCCCAGAATGTCTATATTGTAGCAAGCCCCGTGTACCTCCTGTTCAGCTGATAGAGCTGCAGGGTAGGCACTGTGTCCACACCACTTTTATACGGAGTTGAGTACATTGTCAGCACTCCACAAATAATAAACGTATGCAACTCAAACAAACGCCCTGATCTTTTTCAGTAAAGCATAAGTGCGTTTTACAGCGTTTTCTTGACACTTTCAAGAGTTCATAGATCTCTGTTCGTTATTCCCCCGTTTATTTCAACACATTCTTTTCTCCGGCTTGTGACTGATGAGATCCAGGCTCATGTTTAAGGGAGGTTTTATTCTCCAGCCCAGGGCAGGACCGTGTTGCCCAGCCCGTAGGACATCACAGGTGCTCTCTAGCTGGAATTCCCTTTGAAGGAGCAGCAGAGCTCGGTAGCTGCAGACTGCCTGCTGCTAAAATGTGTTTTTACAGTGTTGGAAGGCCATGTCTTGCAACGCTGCTCACACAAGTACCTTCTTACTCTCCTTCAGTAAGTGGGGCTATTTGCATAATTATCACGGGCACAAAACCAGAACAGGAGTGAGTGTATTGTTATATCTGTGAGGTACACTGCAGATTTTGTACACAGGGATACATGCACCTGTATATAGCATAGATCTGACTTTGCCACCTTTACAGTGTTACTGGGTCACTGCTCAGAGCTCTCCTTGAAGCCCTGACTTTCCCCCTTTGGAGTGGATGAACCAAAGCAGAGGATTTTGCCTCTGAAAGTGTGCGTTGTGTTTATGAAGCCAAACCACCCACACGCATCCGTTGCTCTTTTGGGCACTCTGCTTCCCTGCGGTGATTACCAAGGCTGGGTCTCAGGACATGTCCCACCAGATGTGTCACCAGTGAACCTGTGTCACTGCCACAGCCCTCTGCTCCGGGCACCTGTGGAGATGCAGAGCAGGTGCCCAGCAGCTGCACCCCCATTTCAGCCCACCGAGGCAGCGGTAACCTGACTGGCCTGGCGTTTTATATGTCTACAGTTTGTGTATATGTACATATATATATATATATATATACACACATAAATGCAAAGGACATTAATATGCCCCCTCAGTGCATCTAATAATTTCAATACATGTGTGTTTCTAAACATACAGCTCTGTATGTACCAGTATTTTACTGCCTCAGTTTGCTGAGGGAATCTGCTTTTATACCGCAAGTGTGCTTTTGTATCTAAACTGCCATACTTTTTAAACAAAATCAAGTTTTTGCCATACAGTTGTGAACAAATCAGTACCAAATGTGAAATGAAGATGTTGTCCAGCTGCCTGCAACAGAAGTACTAAGGTGGCTACTAAGGGTCTTGTTTGTCTTCAGGGCACGGAGTCAGAGAGACGGTGTTGTCAGTGCCGGTGGCTGTTTGACCACTGGCTATTTTAAGAGAAACACACAAGTAATATGCTTGTTTATTCTAGAATCATATAGCAGTTCCAGTGCTTTTCCTCAGGAGAAATTCATCAAAGGAGTAAAGTTAAACAACCTAATACTAACGAAACCGTGATTCATTTTCACACGGAATTCAGTGGAAAGCTGCTCAATTCCCCAGTCGAGCATCACAGAATTCCAAATCTGCCCCACTGAGGAGCTGTAAAATATGGAGGTGATGGATTTAGTTTCTGTTTCCTATTGAACAAATGCAAACTTTAGAGTTTTAATCCCTGCTTGACACTTTTGAGTTTTTAAAGATATGCCTGGACCATGCTCCAATAAGCTGGCTCAACTCACAAAAGCAACTCTTTACCTCTCTAGCAATGGAGGGAAGTCTTTGATGTGGGAGTGAATGTCTCAGTATAGTGACATTAGAAGAAATCACACCTTAAGAATCCACAGCACAAAACAAAATGCTAAATCTGTGATTAATCCAGTATTTATTCTTCAGGACTGGATTTTCCTCATTGTCCTCAAAATCCCAGATACACCCCAGTCCCAATGTACAAAGGTACAGGTCTGCCTGGTTACCTGTGCTTTCTTTTCTCGCTGTTCCTATGAATGAAATCAAAATAGATTTCATTTGGATTTTCAATTCTGCCTGATGAGAATGCAAAAATATTAATAATTAAAACCACAGCAAGAACAAAAATGCCTCCTGCCACAGAGGAGAAAAGGAGCCGGTTACTGTCAATGGTAGCTGCTTTTTACGTCAAATAAATTAACTGCATTTCAAAATGATGGTGGCATGTCAGCCTCATCATCTCCATCCTCGGCTCCAATTAGGTATCCCAAGGGAATGCATCTCAAAACACATTACTAAAACACAGGTGTGAGTAAGTTAAACCACAAGAACCTACTCAGGTTGTGTTCAAAATGTGACTGTGACCCACAGGGACGGGACGCTGGGGTTTGGATGCTGAGTGTGCCCATCGCTGCCCAGCTGCCCCAGCGCAGAGTTCTCTGGAAACAAAGCCTGTTTGGGGGTTGAAAGAATCAGGACTGTGTGGACATTTTAACATATATTTTTGCTGCCCAAACCACTATTGCTTGCTTAAAATGGGAAGATATGCTATCCAGAAGGAACCGTTTGCTGGCCAATCCCACCTCTCAACTATCACACCAGTGAAGAGGGTGGAAAATAAAAGACTTTTTTCTCATCCCATGGCTGACAGCTAATGGCTGTTTTAACTTTCACATGGAGTAAATTTTGCCCCCTGGAAAACCTCTGTCACTCCAATGCCTTTCACACAGTTGCATGACTTTAGCTGTGAGCACGTTTTGGCCCCAGGGGTTTTGATAACAATGGGAATCTGAATTAATTTCCTCAGCCAGAATGATAGTTCAAGAGGTATAAAAGCCTGGAATCCATGAGGTCCACACATCCACGATTAAAATATTTAAATGGCCAGCTGCATTACAGCTTATAAAGCAGTTAATTTCCTACAGAACTTGGAGAAAAAGCTCCCAGAAGTTTGTCATTTTTCTCCCAACAACAGCTACTTATTGCTGCATTTGCTTTTGTTGAGCCTGGACCGAGATATTTACTCTGTGCATCTCTTAGTATAAAATATTCAGAGTTTATCCTAAGCAATGTCGCGGTTCCGGCTAATGATTGTTTCCCAGGGCTGGGATCCGTGCCCTTTGCATTTCTGCTCTCGGAGCAGCCAAATGCTAAGCCATAGAATTGTTTTCTTTCTCTGAAGCAGCAGCTGGTCCCTTGGAAGACACCATAAGCATCTCTGCCGAAATCTGTGTAACTGCACATGTCGGCATGGTCTGTTCTTAACGGATCCTCTCCCAGACAAAACACTGTTTTCTCAAGCTGGCTTTGAAGACTGCGTGTGTTTAAAAATAGCTTCAGGAAGATACACACATATATTTTGCTATAAACTGTGTATAATGTGTACTGTGTACAGAATATTAATTCTTCAATATGTGGTTTTGTGAGACTGCCTCATTGGCGTCGTTATTGCTATACATGGAGCTGGTTTGTGTGCAAATATGATTCTAGACCCAAAGTTTCAGCTTGGCACAACCGTAAAACATTACAGCTTTCAACCTGTTGCTGTATAACAACAGTAGTTTTGAAGATAAATCTTTATTACGCAGTAAGTGGGTATGTTACTCTTTTCTGATTGTACTTTGTCTTGCTAGAAACCTAATTAGCAGAATCTGGTGACCGGAATGTCAGAACCTCTGATATTTCAACAAAAAGCAAAATCCTTAATTCAACAGTCAGCATATTGTAGAGAGATCTGCAGTGCTCTCCTGCCTGGCTCTTATGACTCACAAAGAGGAACTTTGTACGGGGCCAAAGCGGGTGGGGGTTTGGATCAAAATAACTGGAAATGATAAGCAGCTTTAACTTGTCAGTTTGATGAATTGCAAGCATCTCAATATTATTTAATTACTGGTCTAACTTTGGCATACCTGTCTACAGATATAAAAGACAAGGTGCACAGTCTTCAACAGGTTTCTTGCCGATAAATCCTACTGGGCTGGGAATATCCTTATCATCAGTATGGCATCACTGAGGCAGAGAGCAGCAGCTTCACAGAGGAGGTCTGGAGTCAAGCAGAGAGGTAAACCAGAACTCCTCAGTCCCAAGCAGGATCCTCACCTCCTCAGTAACCCTTCTGTTCAGCTGAGGAATGCTTTGCTGCCGTAAACCTCTTGCTTCTGCCAGCCATCAGGGGAGTCATTATTTCAGGGGCTTTGCAGTGGACTGCAGAGTCCATTACCTCCTGGCTTCCAAAGACGGATGGAAATAGAGATGACAGTGACTCGAGGTTGTTAACAGCTGATTTCATGGAGCTGGTGGTACTGACTCACTGGCACTAATCAGGTGAGATTAAAAGGATAGCATGGACAGGGAGAGGACTCACCAAATTAAACATTTGCACTTCAAAAGCTTTCTAATCGAACAGCTGCCTGCACAGCCCCGACCTGTCCCCTCTTCTGGGGCAAGACAGAGCGGTTAAGCCTCCAGGGCTGACAGTCTTCAACCAGTCACAAAAAAAAATCACTTAAAAAATAAGATCTAGTTCAAAATGAATTGTGGAATAAACCAACCAGCATCAAAGTAAATCCATCATATAAACAAGTACAGAGTATTTTCACTCCTTCCAGAAAGAGTTTGGGCTCCTGGAGTGAGCTAATTTCTGCGCCAGTGACCACAAAATAAAGCTCTTAGGTAATGTAGTCATAGGTACTCAAAAATATGATAGATGGAGAAATAAGATTAGTTCCACTTTATGTACATTACATTCTTGATCACATATTTTAATGGTGGAGCAGCTGCAGAACTTGCAAATTACAAGCTCTGGCTTTGTTTTCAGAGCTCCTGCATAAATAGTTGTATTTAAGAACTCCAGGCAGGCACTTCCTTCTGTAAATTGTCCTGAGAATGTGCTGTGAGCCTGCAGCAAGGAACTGTTCCCAAAAATTCAGTGTAATCTAAATCAGAGGACTGCAGCATTCCTCCCTTTCCCTTGATTTCCGCACACCCCTGCTCCTCCGTGGTTCCTTGTAGCAGTTTCTGTGCTGGGGTCAGAGATCACTGTGCCCAGAGTTGTGGAATAAGGTCCTCAGTAGTTCATCTGCTTTTTGTCTGGAAGTGGGAAGAACCTTCCTCAGATTCAATCTATTTCAGCTATTACCTTTCCTGCCTTTCTTACATTATTTTTACTGCACATTAGATAAAGCCTAGCTGACTGCTGCTAGGAAAATTAGGTCTTCTATTGTTTTAACATTAATTATGGAGAGTTCAAGATAAGGTTTGTGTTAGAAAAGTAGGGGGTAGGAATGGTTCGAGTTTTACTTTCATTATAATTAGACAGGAAATTATGAAAAGGTGAAAAATAATCCATTGAAGTGTTTTCCTCTAGCAAGCTGACAAGGAAAGTGCATTCTCCCACAGATGGAGTTCATGGTACGTTAGCAAAGCACCACTGTTCTTAATGCACGCCTCTGCCTGGGCACACTGGGCTTTTCTGTTGCACTTTAGATGTGGGCAGAAATGGGCAGGATAGGACCCTTTGACTCAAAATTAGGCTAAATCAGTCCATGGTGTAACTCCATGGAAGCCATTTGAATTACCACAGAGATTAATTTGAACCATCAGTCAATTCCTGCGTAACTCGCAAAGGACATGAAAATATGACTTCTCTAAGAATGAATTAATTGGGCAGCTGTCTCCCTTTCATTTGTTCACTACTGAGATAAACATTTGGACTTAGAAGCTGTCCTTATAATTTCCTCATGTGATGATGCTTTGTGGGTGATGTTTACCATGTAACTACACTATGTTCAGAATTCCATTTCAAGTGAAATTCAGGCTTTTAAAGGCATTTTTACAGGGATGAAAGAGGAGGGTGTGGAGCTTGCTTGGAGCTTCTAAGCAACTGTAAAGATTGACTGTGCCAAAGCCCCTCAGGTTAGACTTCCCTCTGTAATACAACCATCTTGAGGTGTTCCCTCTATCACTGATGCTGGTCTAACTCTTTATTTCCCTCTAACTATGGCTCGAAGGCCAGCGAGGAGCAAATGAAATCCACTGTAACAGGCCAGCTTACATCTCCTGGCAGGCTGGATGAGCAGAGGAGATCCTTGCCATGGTACAAATGCTTTAATGCTTTAATCAAGGCTTTTTTTTCTCCACCTGTGAAAACTGAGGCTCCAAGGATCAGTGTACATATAGAAGGGCTCAGCCCACCATACCTACAGCTCCCTTATCTCTCAGTGCATTGCCCATCACCAGAGCAGCTGAATAACTTGTGCATAAATTCTATCAAGTTTCCACCACTTCTTTCTTTTCAGCTTCATAACCCTATTCAGCTGTGGCTTGTAGGAAAAGCGGGACACTGGGCGGGAAGTCCTTCAAGTGAGTCTGTGGCAGAAGACCACTGAAGTTAATGAGACTCCAGTGGAGATAAGAATTTTGTCTATTCACAGTCAACAGTAGCTTCAGAAACTACATAAGGCAGGCTGATGCTGGGAAAAAGATGTATTTCTCCACCTTGTTTGCAGATAAGGAAGCAGGATTCCAAGGGGAATGAGTGATTTACCCACAGTCACACAGGAAATCAGCAAGAGATATGGAAATTAATGCTGAGAAGCATTTCAGTGCCTTAATCATAAAGCCAATCTTTTCCCTCAAATGCCAACAGAATTAAATGTTCCTTTTCAATAATGGAGTAAGTGTAAGAGTTTCACTGACTTACAGAATGTTTCCATCAAAAATTTTTAGAGGGCAGACATTTCAAGTAAAAATGGTTGGTATGTCCAGCTGTAGGGACCAGGGACTGTAGCTGAACTGGTCAAGTCTAACTGTGAGATTCCTTTCAGGATCAAGTCACACTAAGCTTGGAAAATGCAAGGTCAAAAAGTAATGGGTGTGTTTCACTGTATTTACCACTAATTAGATAGGCTCTGAAAAATGGGGACTGAAATATTCTCTTGCTGGGAAGCTATTAAACTGTTAGGTGGAGGGAATATATGGCTTGGAATAGGAAAGATTCACATCTGTCTACAAATAAATCACTTGTACATCATCTATTTGACCATCTCTCGGTAGTATTTGTATCGAGGTGATATGTAGGGAGCTGCCCAGAGAAACAGGTTTTGTATAAATACATAATAGCCTGGGCCAAGGTCTGTTTTTATTTAAATTAGCTTCAATTTATTGTATCTCAGTTGAAAGTAATAGTGTTACAGCAGTGATCAAAGAATTGTCTCATTAATTGTCTATTAAATCATTAGCTATTAAATAGAAATAAAAGGTTAAGAATGCAACACTCTCTGTTCTGCCCAAAAGAATATGGATATCTCTCCAATTACAAAGAAACAATAAAGGCAGAATTAACACTGAAAAGAAGCTTAAGATTAGGCAATTACATCCAAAATGCCTGACAATTCTTATTAGAGGGTTTAGCAGTTCCACCTATATAGAAAAAGCAACACAGATTTGGAAGCAAAGTCAATATTGACTTTACCAAAGGGGCTTGTAAAGGGAATATGCATTTTTCTGAAAAAATATAGGCACATAAACGCTGTACTAAATTTTAACTCGGCTAATTAATTGTTATGGATTCAATCTTGCAACCAGTATATATATTTCCAGTTAAAAAAATATGCCTGAACAGCATTCAGTCCGAAAGCACCTCTCAGTAATTTGTGACTGAAATCCATTATAAGGATACTGCAATTTTCACAAAAATAACACGATTCCCGTTTTATATCACCAGGATGAGGCAAGATGAACTCGGTAAAGATTCCATTCACACCCCCTGGGTTTGCTCATTGTCAGTGTATTAGAGTTGGGTACCAGGTCTGGGAAAGACTCCCAGAGGCATTTTCTTCTGTCAGCGATTTGATACCCAAATAATTTCACAGAGCAGTCAAAGACCTGATTTACACCAAACTTAGTCACTACCAAAAGAAATGGTGGAATTATAGTGCACATACTGTAAAACCCGTGCAGAATTTTGGCCTGTGTTGTGGTTTATCCAGGTTACTGAATGGATAAGTCATCCATGTCCTTTCAGTCATACTGAAAGGACAGTCGTCAACTTGAAGGTGATTTGGGGCAGGTCTAATTCCATCTAGAAATACAACCCCTTTTGAAGAAGCAAAAAAGGAAGATGGTCAAAGGGCAAGAGCTTTGCTTTCTTGAAGTGTATAAATCCACAGCTGCAACTGGAAATCTTGTCTCTGCTCACAGAGGTCATGTCAAGTCTTATTTAGTTGCCAGCTTCAGTGGACCTTTTAAATTTGGGAACCAGAACTATTTCATGCCCAGCTGTGACAGGATATCCACATGGACAACCACTGATTAAACTAAATGGACTTTAAGCAGGCAGTACTTTGAAAAGCAACATCTCCTTGACATCTGAAGATACTAATTTTATTAGTGGAAGAGGAATAGGAGTCTTTTTCCTGACCTTTTCCTATTTGCTTCAGGCCAGTATTTTCTAACTCCAGCAAGTCCTAAAAATACTAGAAAATGAATTAATAGAAACGGAAGCCCACATGCACCATCTTGTAGGTCTGGATCTGATTTTCTGAAGTGCAAAAAAAAAGACAGTCTCAGCAGCATTTTGATAATATATAATTTGGTGCTTGAGTTTATTCATTGTGAACTGATAAATAATAGCCATTCATCAGATAATAGCTATATGTTATACAGAAAAGAAAAAAAAAAAGAATAGCAAAATTTATCAAGGGAGTTTGCTCCTTTGACAGTTACAAACCTTCAAGGAAATTTGGTTTCCAGAAAATGTGATTTTCAATTTCCTCATCTGATATATAAGGGAAAATACAGAAGGTAGAGCACAGGCTAGAGACACAAGAGACCCATTCTATCACCGGCTGAGGCTAAACATTGGAACAGTCACTTGCATGAAAAGAGAGTATTACACTGGTGTCCTTTGCAAAATGCTTTGAGGTCTGAAAACTGCTAGGCACTGTGGCTGTATGACTAAGGCCAAGCTACCGGCTTCTCTGAGGATACAATGGCACACATGCCTCTGCCCAGTAACTTGAGTCTCATTTACAAAAAACATTGGAAGCAAGTAGAGATTGCCTGACTAAGGCTTTCACCCAAACCCATCCTGCTTTTTGATAACTACTGAGGATCACATGGGTGTCATCTTTCACCTACCCATAGATCTAAGAGAAAGGAACTATCTACAAAATGTACAGTTGTTCTGTAAGCTCTTTAACTGCAAAAGAATTTCTCTGTCGTTGGACCCAAAATGTAATGAATTTTGTGTGATTTAGAGGATGCAGTTTATTCCAAAAACTGGTAACAAGCTTATTCAGAGTTGTGAAAAATAAGAAGATGAATTTCTTGTTCTAGCATATCATCTTCAAAATAATTAACTTTGCCGTGTGCAGTTCTTTAGCCAGTTAAAGAACATGAAAATTCATCTGACAAAGTACAAGCTAAATATTAGGACCTTTGAAGTCTTAACTACAGAGAGGTAACAATAATAGGTGAAAAGTACCCAGTAAAGGATGTGGGTTTCCGATGCCATCTGAAGAAAAAGCTCTCAGGTCTAGAATACATTCCCATGACACAACTGATAGCTAGAATATGGGAAGGAACTTATTTCTTGAAAGCTACAGAGACAGCTTATCATAAGATCAATAGGTTACATGATTACTATGTAAAAAGGATGACTATACTACCCTACTTTTATAGCATTTATATATAATATACTGCACTTTCCTGGAATTGAGAAAAAGAAACTATCTTTCTAAGACTACCCCAAGAAATTAATAAATAATAAAACCCTCCCCCACCCCTGTACAGAATTCACTGTAGTCAATTCTTTAGTTCATTTGAAATAAGGAAAAAAACACCCCCACACTACAGAATAAAACAAACTTATTAAAGATATTCCAAAGTACCTCTTCTCTGCCTAAAAATAATAATGAGCTAAAAGCCCAAAGCCACGCAATGCTGTCAGAAGTCATGCAGTCTGTGTTTTTGTAAAGTCACAAATGTTATTTGCATCTCAGTGTCATGGAGGGGCAGCCAGTGGAACATATTATTTTAAAAAAAACCAAACAACACAACGTTGTTTAAAAGCTCCCAACTCTTGTTTTGCAACATGGTGGTTATTTTCTATTCTCTGTCGTGCTCTTCCAGATTTTGGTACAGTTCAGTATCCTTACTGACAAGAAACTCCTGACTGGAATGCAGGTGATGCAGTCAGAAGGGTGTAGGAAACCTTGCTGCACACTGTTACGATATACTGTGCTATTACTGTTAAATAATGGATGCAGAAAAGCCACACAAGAACAAAGACCCCTGTGTGGGAATTGACTTTTCCCAAGTGGGATGTATCAGACAACGCAGTCTTTCTCATCAGCCCTGGCTGGTGAGAGAAGAAAGACTAGGACTGCTCTTTCAGCATCCCTGGCCCTCTCTCCCACACGGAACACACCACCATAAATTGCTCCACATCAGTCAATGGAAATGTGCTTACCTTTATGACATCTTCATCGGCTGATTTGCACTCGGTGGAGTCCGAAACATCGACCACAGACCCATCCTCCTCCACAGCAACAACCTTGACTGGAACAGACACCGTTTTCCCCGTCAGGATGGCCGTATTAAGGACTTCTGTGTCCTGTATGCACACACACACACACACACAAATGATGGATGAGTGTTAGAGAAGTACAGAACCACAAAAGTACCACAGGGGTGAGACTGATGAACTGAACCCTGCCTCTGACAGGGACGGGGCAGAGGAGCAATTCATCCTCACACACACTCTTTGAGGTCTCTACAGTCAATGGTTTAACAGCTTTCTAAGCCAAATGTTGCTGGACCATCAAGTGCTGGTTTTGATAAACACACGGATTTACTCTTTTTGAGCCCATTTACAGGTTTGGCTGCTGTGGCAATTATAAGGGTAAGGCATATACAAAGGCATGTCGTCAGCTTGGCAGAAGGCTCTCCAGAGGGTGTCAGCGACTCTTCCCACCCTCTTGCCCCCAGATCATGTCAGTGATTTGGGGGGTGATTATCAAGCATTACAATACCAGCATTTCTTCCTTACTGTTCCAGTTTACATTGTTGTGAGTTGACCATTTCCCCTTTTCAGGGCAACAAATACATAAATACGTGATAAAAAAATTACATGATAAGAAAAACTATGCATGAGGCAGGGTACTACACACTAACCCATGACATCAATATACAACTTTTTAATCTTTCCCCATCAAAATCCCACCTAGAGATGTTTTACCACATTTATCTGTAATCCTAACGAATTCACAGTGCTGGCATTCTAATGACTCCATTAACACAGCCTTCCTCTGTGTCTCAGTATGGCTGCAGTTTGATTAATTACTCCAAATGAGTTGTTACAGAGGTCCCTGCCTTGCGTAGTAAGCAGGTCTGCAGACTGGAGGGGAGCAGCCTCCAAAGGCCCATGGAGCAGCCTGGCTCTGCTTGAGCAAAGCTTACCGCGGGCCCCAAAATCTTGCACACACATGGGGCAAAACATGATCTGTGCTTTCAGAGAGATTCCGGTCAGCCTTCTTGAAAAGCCGGCAATAGGAAATACTGCTTTGAATCAATCCGCTTTTCATTTTTCAACTTCCATAAAACTAATTGCTTGCCAGTTGGGGGAAAAAAAAAAAAAAGTTGCTTCAAACTAATCTAACTTTAAATTCCATTATTAGAATTGGTGGAAAAAGAAATGGCTTTTAGTGAAAAATTTGATGGCAGCTTGCACAGGGAGATATATTCGCTATCATTTGCTTGTGTCCGCTTGCTAGATTGATAGAAAATAATGGACATTGACCACAAGCTAAGGACAGCTGGAGAAGACCAATAAATACTTGCAACTAAGATGTATTATTAATCAATATTCGGAAACTTCTACAAAAAGCACCCTGAATTAAATGAGTTGAAGTACTAATAACACCATTGCCAGCTAACTAATATAGTCTACTAGAGCTTTATGGGCAGTCATGTTCCAGAAAAGCATTTAAGCATGTGCTCAAGTCCATTTCTGTTCAGAACAGCACTAAAGTACGTGTTTAACTTGACACTTAGACTTCAATGTGATTTAAGCATGTGTTTAAGTGTTGTCCTGAATAGAGATGCTTTTCTAAATAATACCTCATGAAATAAATATACTGTCTTTGTGCTGTTCTCTGTGAGGCACAAACTAGATGTTTTACATGGTAAATGACTGTCTAGTTTTTGTTTATGCTGAATGGGCTCCTTTATAACCACCTGCCACCCATGAGCGAGGGACACCGGCAAAGACAGAAGTATATGACAAAAGGGCAAGTGTGAAAAAACAACTGTAAAACCCTTACAAGGGTTTGAGGTTGGGGTCTGAACAAAACTAAGAAGAAAATGCACTGCCAGGTGAAAGAAAGCAATCAGATGCATCTCAGGTGGAAAGAGGTTGTATAAGACAGACAAAGAGAAACTGAGGGTGTTCATCCACAAGTGTGTCAGAGACGAGGTAGTTAGATTTCACCAAACCAAGAGCAAATAGCCCATAAATTTGAGGTCATCAATTCAATACAAACATCTGCCAGATACATGATGGAGACATGGTGGTCCTGTGTCAAAGCGTCCCCAAGGAGCGTTTGCCAGTATGCTATTTCCAAGCCATTTTTAACGAGAGTTTTCTTCTGTGCATCAGGGGAACCAGCATTTTTGCCAAGGTCACAAACAACGAACACGCAACTAATTCTACTCCCAAATGCACCCTCTGTCAGCACAGCCAGGTAATGCCTACATGTCAGGAACAGGCAGCACTTATATGCAATTAGTCTGATCCAAAGCCCTGAGTAACAGCTGAAAGGCTTTTCTTGACTTCAGTGGGGTTGGAATCAGGATTTTAGCAGGTCTGAGCTAATTTCTCCTTTGGTTTTTGCACTGTTCATTGTACCACCCTCGTGTTGACCCTCATATGTGACAAAGGATAAACAGAACCTCTAGCCTCCTTTTAACACTAAGTGCTGCTTAGGTACCAAGCTGAAGTCGAGATGCTCTGACGGATAATGCAAAGCTTATAAAGACATTTACATCCCGTTCGTTAACTCCCCAAGAAGATGAGCATGATAGAAAAGGTCTTAGAAGAGACACCTTGCAACCCTGCTATTTGTGGGCACTCTGAAATATGCTCATCCCACTCAACAAGAGCACTGTCCTGAACTTCTCCTCCTTCCCAGCACGAACAGGTACCCACGGTGCTAATTAGCTAGTGCTGCTTCACAAAAAACTACACTTCACTGGTAAGCAATTCTGCTATATAAATCAATATTTCAGATGCCTGATGCCTGGATCGAGTGTTACACAGTATAATAGGCTGTGTAAAGACCTTTTTAAGAACTGGCTATTTATAGACTGGAAAATGTATTTCCTCTGAAGAAGAAATATCAAGGCAGAACTGAACTAATTGACTGTCCATTAGATTTAGAAACAGACTATTTTTTTAGCGCATCTTCAATAAACTAATAGCATTTCTTCTAGATTCTGTTAGGCTTGTTTTATATCTCCATGGTAGGGTTTACTGCAGAAAAGAGGTGCTACTGAATTTAAGATACCTGTGCTGGTTATTGCTAACAGCATGTGAAATATAGAGGGGTAATAATGTTGATTTACATAGGCAGGTCCTCCCACATGGCACAGCATCAGTGAAGCAACTGGAACAACACCCAGGGACCACCAGCACAAGCCTCTAACTGCTGACACTGCAAGGTCCCAGGTGAAAAACCAGGAATCCCTTCCTATTTCTTTTGTTGAAGGTTTCAGCTCTGACATCTTGACCAAAACCTTCAGTTCAAGCAGCCCAGGTGGAAGGCACACATTCATATTGCAGGCTCTACTCCTGAATAATAATTCTGTCCATGTTTATCTTCAGCTCCTTCTCTGTACCTGAATGCATTAGCACTTCAGCAGAGCTCTTCTTAATTACAACTGTAACCCGCTAATAGCGTTTCTTTGTTGTCTGAAGGAATCTACTTCTTATCCAGCCTGGGCTAAATTAAAATTTAATACAACATCAGGTCGCAACAGAACTAGGAAGCAAATGACAGCTGTTTAATTAAAACCTAAAGCTGATTAGATGGCACTACTGAGAGAAATACTCAAGAGGAAGAGCAGAAAACTACTGAAACTCAAGGCCAGGATAATGGCTTTATTTAAATATGAATAAACTCTACGCACAGCCATAGTAAATGTTTGACAATTCATTGCTTTAGACAAATGGGGGAGAAATGTGAAAGGGAGACACGTGGAGAGTCATGATAGAGCTGTGACTACCAACACTGCTCTTCCCCCGGGTGTGTGACCAGAAGCAGGGATTACTGAGGAATGACTACAATGTAGATACAAACCGATTGAAGAACTCCGGACACAAAGTTCCCAATAACGAGCCTTTAAACAATACGACACTGACGTAATTCTCCTTAGGTGTGTGACTCTAGAGCAGCTCACCCAGCTACTGTAAGGCAATATAACACAGTTTTTCCCCCTTCTTCTGGCTGAAAAAGACATGGAGAAATAGATGATGCGTCTCACAAGAAACCATCTCAAGAGCAGGAGCTGCACACAGGTTATCCAGACCTCAGTCCAAAGCTGCCAGTGCATCTTTCCTGCCCCACGGGAGCAGCCAGCATCCTTTCCACAAAGTCTGGTGGGGCAGAAAAGCCCCACGCTGACCCAGTTTCCTGTGACAGGTACCATCTTTGTGATTAATGCAGAAGCTGTGTAAGTTTTTTTAGAGGTTAACAAAACACGCTGCAGTACAGTAAACCCAATAAACACTCAATTGTAAATCAGGAGGGAGACCTAAAGCCAACCCTATTCCACTGACAAATGCTACAGC
This sequence comes from Thinocorus orbignyianus, assembly GCA_013400375.1. NCBI lineage: Eukaryota > Metazoa > Chordata > Aves > Ciconiiformes > Thinocoridae > Thinocorus > Thinocorus orbignyianus. The sequence continues at coordinate 795,513 of VXBW01005444.1, read as the reverse complement.
TAAATGTCTTTTGGCATTTAGTTGAAATGACTGTCTTCAGAGAAGAAGGCATAGAGCATTTGTCTGCAGAATTCCATTCCTTCATTATTATTTTTTCCCCAGAGTGTACCTCGCAAAACCACATTTATATTATTAGAAGGAACCTTTAGGAACAAGTTCTCCTGCCTGGAAACAGCATCTCTTAAAAAATGTAAATTATAGGGCAGATTGTGACGTGTGGGCTGGGCTAGGGGAGTTTTTTTTATTTGATAAATTATTCACCACATTTTTCTTCGAATCAAAGAGTAAGGCAATGTAAGTCCATTAAGCAAGCTTAATATATAAATTAGATGCTTTGTTGAAATTATTATAATCCAAAGCAATTCTGTACTTTTCCCCCCTCATAGCTGAATAGCATTTTAGGTTTCCAATACATATTAATGAAGCCTGGTTGCTAGAAAGCTATTTATATTTTCCACCATTGTATCAGGTGAGATATCCCATTTTGTTACCTAATGGTGAGAACGAACAACTAGGATTATGTGTTTATTAAACATTAGAAAACAAGCAATTTTGCAAAGAGCTCATGTCGTTCTCTGACCCTCTCTTTTCCCTACATTCATACAGTCAGTCCCCTTCATGCTGAGGAGCCAGACCCCACGGTCTCGCTCTTAGGGGTACTGCTGCCTGCTTTGGCAGATGGCTGAGCACTGTTACTCGTGGGCTGGACTGGCAACCTGGCCTGCCCAGGACCTGCCCCAAGTCTGCAGAGGCCATGCATGTGAAAGGAGTTAGGGTACCAGTCCTAATAAAGGGCCAAGCAACAGCTAATTCCTTATTCTGCAAACATCATTTCAGTGGAGCCACTTGTGGAATCAACTGTTTACCAAGTTTTCAGGTCAGAGTGAGGTCTAAAGTGTAACCCCGCACGAGTCCTCTTGCCCTGACAAGGACTTGCACTGCTAGAAGGTCATTCCCGCTCCCCTCCAACCTCCCTCTGTCTCTGGCTAGTTCTTATTTCAGTTTCTTGTCCAGCATATCGTTATTGGGAGTTATCAGTTATGACAGATGGCACATCACACATACTGGAGGCTATCGCATCAAAGTTAAAGGTCAGCCTTTATCTCCTTTGTTTACCTGCATAATAGCTTTACTTCGTATTGGGATCCCAAAGGAAGAACAGGCAGGTCCATATATTCTGCAGGAGAAATTAATTAATGTAGATTGAACCATACAGAGAGGTTCTTAATCACCGATTCTTACAGAACAATGTAAGCAGCTACTATTAGCCTAATTGAATGTTATTCTAGATGTATAATACAGTGTGTGTTGCAAAAACAATTTGCTACAGCACAAAAAAGCACGATACGGAGACTCCAAAGAGGAATATTATTTCATAACTTGTCTTTTTCGCCACAGATACTCTAAAGGAAGTTCTTTCCTTAGCAGAGACTGCCTGGAACGTGCAATCAGCCGGAGTGGTAATTCTGTCATGGAGTTCATTGAAACTAAAGCTGAGATTTATTCCATTTCCATGTTTTTTTATAAAGGAAATTCAGCTCATTTTGAGGTTTATGTAGGATGAATAAGCAAAACCTGCCGCTGAAGGTGAAACCTGATTAGAAGCACAGATACTGTCATATCTATGACCTGAGGCAATTTCATTTTATTTTTTATAACTCCAAACAGATCTGCCCCCATTAAGCAAAGGTTCAGAATGCAGCCTGGTGCACTTGGCAGAAGTAATTGCAACCTGTCAGGCAGCCTCCACTGTCTCAGCTAAGTACCAGTGCCTTCTGCAGGAGCAAAAGACCTTTCCTGAGACTGGGCTCACGCTATTTCACTTCAGCCCATTATGTCCCAAGTAGAGTTTATTTTCCAAACCTGCTGTGTTAACCATCATGACACCATTGCTCTGAAGTGCTTGCTTGAGGTAGAATGAAGGGGAAATTCTTACAGCTTGGAGAGCAACTATCGCGCATCTGCTTTCAGTTGTCTGGGCAGAGAACAGAAGCACCAAGAGTTCCCAGCTTGTGTTTCAGGATCTTTTAGTACACCGGGAAATACTGGACCTAAAGTCAGCCTAAAAGTATGGGAAAGTGGAATTTCACACTGGAATTTACACCATGTTTAGAGAGCTGTATAGTGCTTGAGCATGCATCTGACCGGCTTGTACAGTTCTTCTCAATAGCAAGTAACCGCTTTTAAGTATATGTAGAATTTCACAGTTCATTTAAGTATGTTTTTTCCCCCTTTTTATTCCAGAAAAATATGATCACATTCTGTCTTAATAAAACTGTGGATCACCTCTAACTGAAATCAAACAACATCCCCCTGAATTCAAGAGGATGCAAAATGGCTAGAGCCGCCTACTCAAGAGCAATGACAAGAGCCTCAGTCCAAAATTATACACTAATAATTGTTTTCAAATGGCCATAAAATAATAGCATGAACACGCCTCAAAGGCATTGCTTTTTCTACAGACAAGTCCGGGGAGGCCATGCTTTGCCCAGTGCATGGAACTCAACTATTGGATTCACTTAAGCACCAACAGTAGTCAAAGATACAGTTTTCTTTCTCTGTATCTTTGTCCCACAGGCTTAATAATATTTTACAGCATTGTGGAAGGCCACTTTTAGGAATTTCTTTCAGATATCTCTCTACTTCCTTTCCTAGTCATCAGAATTTCTTTCAGAGTAGGTTGGAAGGAGGATTTTCTGGAGGAAATTCTACACCACCGGTGCAATGGGAGAGCTGGCAAGTCACTGGCTTGAAAAGGCTTCAGTTTCACAAGTGCAAAACTACAGACACTGAAACATAAGGTTGCGTATCACATGAGTTTACTGCCGCAATCTGTGTGCTCATCTTCTACCATGAGTGCTACCTGGGCAGAAATCCATGTCCTTCTGTAATAACAGCTGTTTAATGCTATAGAAGAATGCACAAATTAATTACAGCATGTCTACACGACTTCCCGACATCCTGCAGGAGCCTCCTCTCATGCTCCGTGAGTGTGGGTTCTCTTTGTGCTTTGGACACGGTGACTTGCTTTGTTAAGCCATTCACAGAGTGGCTACGGCTTAAGAATATCTATTTATGAGCAGAAAAAGATACATAAGAAAGTGACTATGACATCATGCAAAGTCCTCTGAAATGTCCTCATAGAAGACAGCTGAGTAGCATTCACTAAACAGGGGGTTCAGATGAACTGCATTTTGTATCTTCTCCCTCAGGATAGTTCAAACACTGGTGTAAGTACAGAGCTCCTAATGTACCAAATAAATTCAATAAAGAAGTGTATTTTCTGGACAGAGGTAGATGCATATACTTAATAACTATATTTGAGAAACACATTATGGAGTTTAAAATGGAATTGAGATCTACTACCCGCTCACATTCATCATCCTGCAAAAGGAGGATATCATTTTCTGAAGAACATGGGTCTAACAGGAGAAACCCGTGCCTTACCCAGAGTTTCTTTTTTTTTTCTTGAAGATGGTCTGTCTTATCTGTCAGGACCAGGCTGTTGTACTTATTTTACCTATTTAAGTAATTTCACGGGTTGCATTCAACTGCTCTCAGATGTGAAGCATACACACACGCTGCTGAAGGACTGGCTTTTCAGGCGGTTTCCCACTGTCTGCTCTCCCTCAGAAAGGCTATTCTCCCCCGAAGGCGCCTGCGGCGAGTGATTCATTCTCTGGCAGTTCCTGTCTTAGGCACATGTTTTAGGACAGCAAAAGTGACACTTTGGAAGTTTTACCTCCTTCCATTGCCTATTAAAGGGCTCAGATGTCTAGTTTAGACTTGATGTCTGGAATTAGGGGAGAGAAACACTCCCTCCCTGCTTTCAAAATTCTAAACAATCCATTCCTGTACATTACTGCACATTACCTATACACTCCTTTACTCCCAGGAGCTAGTGGTACTCCCAACAATTTTTATACCACTGCATGTTTTCTGCAGTTACATGGACTTCACAGGATACAGCCCTGCCTTTTAGCTACATCACTTCATAAAGCTGCCGACTGCTGTATTCAAAGCAGTGAAAATACAAAGCAGAGGAATGTATCTGTAGCCAGTCCAAGCACCAACTTTTACTATCCTTGCACACTGAGAGCTTTCTGGTGTTCCATTCGCTGATTTGGGTAGAATCCGTCAACTGCACATTGCTCATCCTGACACTGCCACTCCACTTGAACCAAGCGTTGCCTTTCAAGTCTTCAACATTCAGTTTCTACTGAAGCAAACACTACAGAACCTGTCTCTGTGTTTAGAACTGCCTGGGAACTTTTTTTGACAAGGAGAAAAAAAAGTTTCTCAAAAATCAAAAAGTGCAAAAAAAAAAATCCCATCTTTGAGAATATTATCTTTTGAAAAAAGTGAAAATTAAAAATTGTGAAGACTTTCAAATAAAAGTAATGATTAATAGTTTCAAATAAGAATAATTATTTATTGAGATGAGTTTTTCAGAGTCTCCTGACAGATCTCAGCATTACTAGAGTTTGTTTTTTCTTCCTTCCTTTGCTTCTTCTTGGCTTGAATTTTGTTCCCCATTTTAATTTTTCAGTCTGGTCACCTTGTACCTGTTCAGAAGCACTGCCTTGTTCTGACCTGCCCCTATGTCTGATTATTTCCTTTTTTTGCTTAACTGTTATAAAGAACAACCTCTTTTTTATTCAAGTTCACAATGAAATCCCTTTTTGTTTTCATGATTGAATTTCTCAGTGAATTCTTGTGCAGTGTATTTACTTCCTGCACACTACGACATCACCTGCGTTTCAAAAAGCTGAGCCACTGCTTTCAGAACATTAGTATTTTTCCAGAGTCCCCCAGCTTTTATGAGACATAGTCCCTCAAACTAAAGAACATTTTAAGAACTTGTGAGCCAAAACCCCCCCAAAGACTGACTGGATTCTGCTCTCAGTTAGATTGGTGCAGGAGACCATGAAGTAATAAAGACCATGAAGTAACACAAGCATAAAAGTCCTGTGAAATTGGGATCAAACTATTTAATTTTTCATCTTTTCCCCTGTCTCTCTTTCATCTGTTCTAAAAATTACATATTGAATGATTTATTCAAATTACTCCTTATAGTACCTTGCCTTTCCACAGTACTTCAAAAACAGTTCTCACCTCTGCCAAGGACAACAGGACAGTTACCTTCATTACACAGCTGAAATAACTGAGGCAGAAGAAATCTCACCAGGCCAGTAACAGATCAAGAAACTGAACGCATATTCCCAATGTCCTAGCTCCATGCTTTTTCTGAGAGCTTATACTCAAATTTGCTGTCTTCAGGCTGTTGGTTCTGTATAGTTTAAATACCAATTCCCTCATCTTTCCAACTAAATGGCTTTTTTTTTGCATAACAAGTAAATGCTGAGCATGCATCATCTCAAACAGTTAATTTATTGGTTGGTTAACTGAAATTCAGCTGTGCAGCAAAACAAATATCAGTGACTGTAAAGAAATACAGATGACTACAAATAAAGCAACCAGTAACAGATGCAAGGAAAGAAAGAAATGCTGTATTACTTGTCACCTTTCTTAAGTGCAAAACGATACTAGCATACTAGCGGTGCTGTTTTCCTGGGATAGAGCTAATTTTCTTCATAGGGTGGGGCTGTGCTTTGGATTTGTGCTGAAAACAGTGTTGATAACACAGAGGTGTTTTTGTTGCTGCTAAGCAGAGCTTACACAGAGTCAAGGCCTTTTCTGCGTCCCATCACACCCCACCAGTGAGTAGGCTGGGGGTGTACAAGGAGTTGGGAGTGGACACAGCTGGGATAACTGACCCCAACTGACCAAAGTGATATTCCATGCCATATGACGCCATGCTCAGTGTATAAAACAGGGGGAAGAAGGAAGGGAGGAGTGTGTGAAGTTATGGTGGTTGTCTTCCCAAGTAACCGTTACGTGTGATGGAGCCCTGCTTTTCTGGAGATGGCTGAACATCTGCCTGTCAATGGAAAGCAGTGAAGAATTATTTTCTTGTTTAGTTTTGCTTACGTGAATGGCTTTTTCTTTACTTATTAAATTGTCTTCATTTCAACCCATGAGTTCTCTCACTTTTACTGCTCTGATTCTCTCCCCCATCCCACCTGGGGGCAGTGAGCGAGAGGCTGTGTGGTGCTTGGTTGCCAGCTGGGGTTAAACCACAACATTTGAACATACTCTAATGCTACAGACAGCTGAATGCACTCAAGAGAAAAATCATAGAATACCTCTTAATACGAAACTACTGCAAAAAGTTCTACTTTGAGAGGGCTTCCAATGTCATCTCACAGGTTGTTTGAAATGGGGCAAGACAACGGCAGACAAGGGGGGTGACATTAATGTTTCTCAGGAATAGAAATAGAAAGTGACAGTATTATTGGTTTTCGATAAAATAATCTGTAAACAGACAAAGGTCTTCCACTTATTATTCTATGAAAGCATGTATATATAAAAATCTCAGCATGTTTCTTTGATAAAGAATTTTAACAATGGTTCCTTGTCCTTATCCCTCAGCACCAAACTCAGTCAAAGCAGGGACTTCAACATAGTTTTAAAACTTTTAAACTGTTTGTAAACTGCATGAAGTAGTGGCTGACTTGATTTTCTATCTCAACAAAAGGAATTGAAGGACGAAAGAAAATTAAAAAAGACTTATATCTTTGCTTCCCAAGTATTATCTTCAAAATTAGCCTTTAGAAGTCATTAAGACATTATTCAAATTCAAACTTTACAATCTATTGCTTTAGAACCTGTTACGTTATGAGTAATGGGAAAAATACTGATCTTCCAGAAAGATAAACTAGGTACAGCAAGAGAGGAAAAAGAGAATTACCCAATTCACGCTGAAGAACTCATCTGCAAGAACTATCTCAGCGGAAAAAAACACCTCCCATTTACTGCCATTTTACTTTTACTTACATTTTGTGTGAGACACAAAATTAGACAGCCTGACTCGGTTGCAAAGAGAAATTAGATCACCACTACTGGACTGTTCAGATGGAATGAACATTTGCTATTCGCCTCCATTAAGGAAATTTATCTTCCTTAAAATTGGCTGTGTTAACCATTCATTCTCTACTTTTCCTCTAAAAATGGGCAGATTTCCAAATGATAATACATTTATTTCTTCTTTTGCAGTAGTAATGTCAAATTGTTTACTGCTGTATGGTGGGAAGAAGGCCAGGTCTAATGCCATGTTCCTTCTTGTACAGCAGCAGATGGGGTCCTCCTGCTACATAGTCATTGCTCCTGCTAAATGGACAGACAAATACAAGGGAAGATGCTTTTTAGAGGAGACACAGCTTAAGAAAATATAAGGTTTTCTGGCATTTTGACACATAATTTCAGCAAAAGATTGACAAAGAAGGAAAAAGCATTGCACCTAAAGGCCTTCATAAATGTAACACAGAATTCCACCTCAAAAGTGCTTTCAGTTGAAAGCACTCCTATACAATCACCACACAGAAAAGAGCAAGCTCTCCACACCTTCCACTTTTCCTTATAATTTTGGCTCTTTCCCTTCTTTTGTTACACCTTGAAGTATTCAGCCACGTTCTCCCCCACTGATGACATGTCGTCTCCTCAAAGGTTGAAATGCGCTCACACAACACAGATGTGGGCGAGTAATTCCCACATTTTATTTTCAGGTGGTTCCTCCAAAAAGGGATGGTCACACAGAAATCACATTATAAACTCAGACACGCAACGACCACTAGCATTTTACATCTCCTTCATAAGAATACAAACAGGGACACAGCAAAGGGAGTTCAGCTCTGCCTATGTTGTGACCTCACAGTGAGCTGAGGACCTCACACCATCTCAGCACAGCCTCAACATGTTCTTCTCAGATTCTTTCACTTTAGGAATAAAATAAATCTTCAAACCCATACCATGAAGATATGAATGCAAAACCTAGGTGAGAATGTTCATCTATAAAAGTTGAACCTGAGTCTGGGAACAAGAAAGTCAACACAAAGAAACTAGTGAGAACATGGTGAGTAAAGAATCTCATTTACACTACTGAATTTTCAAATTGTCTAGGCAATAGGAATGATCTGAAAACAAATAAACTGGATCTTGAAACAAAAACCGTGTTTCAACAGATCTTCGCTCCTTTGCTCTTCATTTTCCAAAAGCCCAAGAATTATTGCCAGAAGGCACCTTGTAACAAAAAGCAGAAAAAGATGATCAAAAGTTTCACTCAACATTCTACTGCTTTATTGCAGGTTAGTTTTGAAGGACAAATGTTTGTTCTTTTCATGGTCAATGTGATACAAGTGCCTAACCAATGCCCAGCTTCTAAAGGCACAGGACCACAACAACTACATCAAACATACATTTGTGTTTGTTTTTCATTTTTTGTTAAATGACGTTGACATTTAACTAACTGCCCAAAGGCTATACTCTCTTAAATGCAGCAGTACCTGGCATTCTAATTCTGTATTTTTTTTTCCTTCCTCTTTGTTAATGAAGGGAATTGTGCAAGTTGTCGTTGGTTTAGTTCTGAATTTTCCCCCCAGTAGTGTTGTAATTGAACTCCTGTAAGCATATCCAAAGCAATCTGACAAAAGCTGTTACGGAGAACAACCCAGAATAAAACTGTGACCTTACTTCTTCCTAATGACAAGTTGTGACAGGAGTGGAAGACAACGCACAAGTTTCCTGGCCAAGTAGCGCTGGGCTGTGTCACTGACGAGGCTGAGAAACAGAAACAGCCTGAGACAGAGTCAACCTCGGACACGTTAAGCAGAAGTGTTTCATGAGGCAGCCTTCTGACAGCACTGTCTCCAGGCAGCTATGGCTTGCAGCAGCGTTTCTGTCTTGTTTTGGTCCCCCCTCCTCTTTCCCCCGCTTTCCTTAGCCAAGAATCTCATAAAACAGAATTTCAATCTACAAAGCCTTATTCCAGCGTGCATTGCTATTCAGTCCAGAGGGGAATAAACCTAGAATCTGGGAAAATTAGTGCAGAGGAACAGACTTTAGAACCCATTAAGCATAGCTGTGTGTAGCTACTGTAGTAGTAGTTTATATTTCAACAACTTCTATGATAGCTCATCTCACTCGTTCTGCATGGTCTATTGGGAAAACAAAGCCAGAAACCCTACATTTGATTTTAAAAAAACATTGACACAAACGGTGGACTGGGATATGATATACAAAGATTTTGCTATTTTTACATGTGCAGTGATATTTAGAAAGGTTGCAAATGATGTTTAGATTTTATCTATTTCTGGTCAAATGGATTGCCAGAGGATTTTTCTGACAGTGGCTGTCTGCAACTCGATGGCAGTGAATTTGCAGACAATGTGCTAGGTTCTGGAATTTCATTCATAAGATGTTGCAAAATGAATTCAGATGAGGTGGGAGCAGTAGCCATTTCATGTGTGCATGATCTTCAGACCACAACACACCTGAGAACACACCTCTCTCCAGGGCAAAGTCTCACTGAAGATTATTTTTGACAATTACAACCACCACATCTGTGTTAATTGTACAGCATCTCTCTAGTTCTCGCCTCTGGGACACCACATGAAGGGGGCTGATGTGCAACTCCCAGCTGCTCCAAGGAACTCTTGTGTGGACAATGAGGAAAGCACCATGCTGGTCTACGTTCCATCTTGAGCATCACATGTCCCAGTGCACCACAGCAAGACAACTCAGGTTGCGCTGCAATCTCCACACTGGCAGCCCTTGGCTATTTATCAGAGACCAAACTAGTTTAGCTGTTCTGCATGTCCAGGCTGCAGCCCAAAGAGTTTCGGTTTAGACCACGTGAAATTGCAGCTTGCAGGTTACTCAAGGTGGAAGCTCCCAGATGACCTGGAAACACCCGGCGATGGAAAATGTCCTTATTCAAATATTTCACAGAACTTTGTGCAGAAGTCTGGGGTTTTTCTATCTCACAGACTCCTCTTGCTAGTGATTCTCCCCTGAAATATCTGTTTAAAAAACCACCATAGCTTAGTTGCTGAAATCAGCATCTGTATTGGCAACAAGACCCAGTGTCTCTGTGAAGACAGATTTTCTTCTTGCACAAAGGTTTCTGATATGCATTTCACTGATAACTAAAACTTTATATTTAGTATTTTGTTCACGTGCCCACAAGGAATGGTACAAACCTTATTATAGACTGAGAAAAAATACACAATGATTAATTGAGTAGATTAACCTCCAAAACACTTGGACAGCTGTTTCAACATCCTGTCTTTGAGGCCAATATGCTGAAACAGCTGTTCTTATATGTAAGGTAAAATGGTCTGCCTTGTTTTGCAATGTGAATACTCTAGGTCGATTTTATATCTTAGTAACTTCAATGTACACCTGGAACACTGCCAGTTTTTTTCTACAGTTTGCATACTTTTTTCCCCCCACATTATTAGCAACTTCACCAATGTCAACTCATTCACTCAACAATATGCTGGAAAACAAAGTCAAGTGGCTTCCTGTCATCTTTACGTGGGATCCACATGCTTCACACTGCAGTCTGTGGCAAGATGCTCACAGAATGGATGAATGAATTTGATTATTTTTGTATGTAGTTTTACAATAGCACAAGTGTTCCTTAAATGGAAAGTACGTGCTGGTTCATGGCGCTTTCTCCCCATGTTTCCAAGGCAACTCAATACAGAGACACATGCAAACACACACGTGCTCACTATTAATGTTCTTTTCTTTATCAATGAAACATGAGCCAGCTTCTGTAGTAGTGAAAGCCTAAGACACTTCTCACAGAGTAACCCATGGCAGGAAAACATTCAAGAAACTTTTCCTTTCCATTGTACACTTAGACCACATGTTTTGGGAACTTTTTGCATCAAGATATCCTGTTTGTTCTAGCCATATAGATAAGGAATCCTGAGTTGACCTCACAATGTCCTTTTGCTTTCCCTCTACAATGCACTACTTTCAGACAAGCTCTTCCAAAGAGAAGGCAATAACCTGGGAGGTTGGTTTGTGTGTGCATGACTCTCTATTTCCTCCAAAGACTAAGAAGATGAAAAAAAAATGGCACTTTTGGTCTTAAGCAAAGATATCCCAGTCTCAGCAAGCATTGCAAGAGCCAATGTGCAGAAGTTGCCTGGCTGCACCTGATACTTGGCACTGGAACACGCTGAATCTGTCCTGTGTTTCAAAATGAAACTCATTTCAGAACAAGTAAGGCCTAGGCACAAAAATGATTTGTCATGCTCAGCACTCCATGCTAAATCACTTTTATACTCTCTGATTCTCAATTGTAATCCTCTTTGGAATTCACTTAATTATTGGGCTTTTAAGAGCTGGGGGTCAGGTACAGACACCGAGTAATGAGTGAAAACTGCAAAGCAAAGCAAACGTCTGACCAATTCTGCTGTTTATCCGAGGAGTGAGATGTGCCAGAGAAGGGAGGCAGCTGGAAATGGCAAGAGATGATTTGAAAGAAAGCACTCTGAGTCATTGTTGGTTTATTGTTGTTTCCATCTGATTTTTTTTTCTTTGCATAACGAAAAGGCCTGCTGATTGCCATTATTGCCTAAGGTTTTTGTACTTGTCATTCCCACACTGAATGTCAGTGTTTTGTAGGTTTTCAGAGTTGTTCACTCTTCAAACTGGAGTTGGCCCTTAACTACCTAAATATTCTGTTAATCACAACAGATTATAAATCTGGGTCTAGGGCCACTTCCAAAATAAAATCTACTTTTAAAGTACATCAAAGGCATCTGCAACAATACTAAGTGAAACGGTAATGCAAACTCAGGGCAAGACAAATTCAGGCAACTCAGATTTCACATCTACCAGCTATGGATTTGAAGGGACATAAATGTGATTTACCTCCAAGCTTAACAGCGTGCAATTATCCTGAAGTAGGACACTACTTATGCTGAATTTGGTTCAGTTTAGGGGCTGATTTAGAAACAGCTGTCTGTGATTTATTACACAGAGAATATGGTATAATTCCATTAACATCAGCAGAATATCTATGCATTTCACAGCAGCAACACCAGGGAACATGGACCTCTTTTCCTTATGTGAATACATGATGTTCCTCCTCCTTTGCATAAATACATGGAGCTGTAGTTTATACAGCTCTACTCTATCCTAAAAAAAATACAGAAAAGGAACTCAGCTTGCCTTGTACATCTGAAGTTGCATTATGTCAACTCTTATTTATACACAGATTTTTAAAAAGAGCAAAATCTTCAGCAGATGCTATGGGAACTCCCTGACTTCAATGGGAGCTCCACTATATTCATATGTTCATATATTCATATGTGAAAATAGTTTATGAATACAATTCCCTTGAATCATGCACTCCCTAACTTTTCACCATTGCTACTATTAACTTGCACACCATGTAGCCTTAACGATTTTAGGTTACATTTTATATTACATGCTTCTATTTATCAATGGTTTATAAGGAGATTAATCAATATTAAATAGGCATTTTAAGTGTGCAACAGACATGAGTAGCATGTGTTAGAGAAGGTTAGAGGCACATCAATAGAAGGATTATAAATGCCTATAAGCTTTGGCTTCTAAGTAACCCATTGAGCCAACAGGATTCTGTAACAATTTTAATAGCAAGTTATCCAATTAATAACAGTTTTATTAATAACCAAGTATTTGTAAACTCTTTTTAAAGGAATCCCGTTATACAAGGAAGCAATTCAGTGACCTATCCTGTCTACAACTATTAAGGAGAAATCTCTAGGCTTGGTTTTTAAATGCCACTCTCCTCCTGTAAGCTTGAACTAATACTGTAACATTTCCAATCCAAACACCATTACAGTGTTATTCTGGGATTTGGGTATTTTATCATACATCCTTAGGGTTAAATTTTGCTCTAAGACACAGAAAATGAAGTCTCACAGGAGCCACTGGAGCTGCTTGCTGTGCATATCTTTGTGTGTAGGAGGGAACAACTTAGCCTTTTTATTTACAGAATCATTAATTAAATTACTGCAATTAAATATAAAATCAAATTGCATTAAGATAACATTAAGCACATAGGAAGTCAGAATCAGAGCTTGTATTAGGGTTAATGGCAGTTACATGTGGTTAGTTTTTAATGCACCTCTCTATAAACTCTACCCTAAAGGATGTAGTTTAAACTGACATACACAAACCCAAAATTTTATGCAAATATTCCTTCACAATGTCCTAGTTTTTTGTATCATTTCCAATCGTTTGTGTGGGTTTCCTGCTATTTTTCTCTTAGGGCATATTATCCTAAGTGAAATGGAGGAGCTTTATAAATGACAGTTTCTGGTCAACTCAGAGCAGTTGAGCACCGCAAAATTATCAACTTGCAATTAGTCCACAGGGTACAAATCCATTCGAGATTATGATTTTCTGCTTTACTTTCAATCTAACTCTTCTCCAATGAAAAGTAATGGTAATAGAGATTTCTGCAAAAAAGACAAAGGAATGTAAACCCCTCTTTTCTTCACTGTCACACCCACAAAAGTGCCAATGGGTAGCACAGATCTGTGCTATGGCTGAGGGCTGAGGGACCTGCAGGACCACTGACTTGCCAACAGCAGTGGCCAAGTATCTTCTTGTGGAACTGTTCTGAGGTCCTCTCTCAAGCACCAGCTCCACCACGCAAATCCCAGCAAGCACATCCCCTAGACAGCTGGTAGCTAAGCAGGAGGTGAGATCCATCACTGCAGAGGTTTTGCATCACCTAGGAAACGAAGGGAATCCCCCCCAAAGTCTTGATTTTTTGCCACAGTAATAAAAGGGGAAGGACTAAGGTTTCTGTTCCTTGCGCCGTTGGGAGTGCGTTACAGCACACCGGTAAACTGAAACGCCCCTTAAGGAGCCACACAAACTAGTCAGTGGAAAATCATCACTGAAATGGAAAATCTTGTTATTGCATCAGAGTCCTTATAAATTCTTCTGTATTCTGAATTTAATGGTTCTTTGGAGAATTTTACAGGGAAATTTTTTAAAAAATTAAATGTTTGCTTATCCACTGATCAAATTAACACAGAACTCTGTGTGCCTAAATTTTCAACTGCAGAAAAACATTAAGAAGATTCAATATTTATGTAATGTTTTATGGAAGTTCAATAGAAAGATTCAATATAATTTCCCAATTACAATCACCTGCTAGTTGACTTACATCCATTACTATTATCTCAAGCCGCTGTACTCTGAAGTTATTCACACAACAGTGTTATGTGAACATACATAGGTTAAAAATTAGTAATTACTGTCTAGACAATTCAGTTAGCTATAGCTGAGTGAATATAATGAATAATTTATTTGATGAATTTTGCATTCCTTTTCCTTTTTGTAAATTGATCATGACCAGTTAGGAAAACTTGAAAATGTACTCATTTATCAGTTTTGGTGAATATTAACCCAAATATTTTTTCACCAATCAAAACTATTCTAACTTGTGGTTTGAAAGTCACATTATGATTGTTCTTTTTTTTTTCTTGAGCAGATAATTGTGTAACTAGCAATAATGTAAAAGTGTTCTTACCAAAAAACCCCAAAACAGTTTGCGGCTCATTTTTTCACATAAGTTACGTAATTTAAAAAATAACCTATGCAACTTACAAGCAATAGCTAATTAATTATAATTTTTAAATGGCAATTTTACAACTGAAAATTACTGATAAATAAGAACCTATGCAAATGTTATTATTTTTTCTATAAACGCTCGAGCATGCATGTGTTTCTGGGAATTTATCATAGTACTTCTAGTTGTGCTACAGACCTCTAACACACTTACTTTTACAAACTACCTGTTGATCACTTTCTATTCACTTAAGCTGCTGCTGGACAGCATCAGTCCCTGGGAGAGCCTAGAACTGGATGCTGGGTGGGAGTTTCCAATGAAGCTAAGCTTTTATTAAAGGATGCACCTGTCACGCAAATACCCCAGTAAAAATCTTTGCATATGTTCATTTTAAGCCACGCAACTAAGGTCCCTAGATGAATATGTGCATTATAAACTTCTAGAAAAGTAACTGGAAGAGGGGCTGGACCCCAAGTCTCCCACTTGCCTTAAACCATTAAAGTTAAATTCTCACAAAATGGGTATGAGTAGGAAAGGTTCCAAATGAGGGAGTGAGAGCAGGCTGCTCCTCCCAGTCCATAAGGTAGAGATGAAGTGGGAAGTACATCATCTTCACTTTTAGTTTAAAAGCCCACAAGCAGAAGAATAAAAAAATAAATAAATAAAAAAAGAATAGCTGAACTGGGGAAACAGTGGAAAAATGTGTCATTTGCCTGACATGAAAACAGGTATTTGTGCCTCTCCTTATGATCCTAAGTTATGTACTATGTTAAAATCTCTGTGACATCGCTGCTTAACTAAAAGATACTGCCTAGCACTGCATGAGACGCACTCCTTTTCCCATTGTCAGCACTGGCCCCGCTGGGAAGCGCCTGTGTCCTGTCACCTTGAAGTGTCAGGGGGCACCAGTGCAGGATTCCTGGTACCACCAGGCAGCTGAGCTTCTGCTCACCATTATCACAGTGTCACTGTCCTGTCCTCTTGTCAGTACAACTGGGCTGACTTGGATAAACACAACTCACTGCAAGTACACAGAAAACACCCTTCTTTAGTATCTTTAAGAGGCATAATTTGCAGAGAGATGCCTAACAGGGTTAAACAGAAACATCCGTTCAAAAATCTCATGAAATGACTGTTTGTAGCCTGGTATCTTAATAACTTTCAGAAATCCAGCCATGAGATACTCTTGAAAATCTCATCTCAAATTCTATAAACATGACTCGCAGTACTTCACAGTCATAGGGCTATCACTCTTCATAGGGTTGGAGTTTTGCTTTTAACATAAATTGCTGGTGCCTAGAAACCAGATAATATTGCATGGTAAACATCTCTGAATTCTATCAGTGGAGTTAGATTTGAGCTGGCAATCTAGAGGCAAAAAGCTAAACAACCATTACAGCTCCCTATTCTGACACAGAATTCAATGGCATATTTTTCCCTTTGAAATTTGCTCTTCATTAGGTGAGCTTCAAAATGGAGGCTGAAACAATGAGTGTTTTTAACTCTGCAGCAGATCAAATGCATTTTGGCATTCACACTGCAAGGAAGAAGTGACACACTAATGAGAGACAGAGATCAAATATTCCATTCATCACTTAAATCTCTAGCAACATGAAGTACATCAAGTCTGTTAACCCACTCTTGGCACACCAAAACGCTGCCAGTGTCCAAATGGCTCCACGTTTTCTTCCTATTAAACCTCAGTTCTTGTGGCTCCTCCTTTCTCACAGAACCAGAGCAACACCACAGGAATTAGCTTGCTCCTGACCACAAGGAAACAATATGAGGAGAGAGGAGACATGCAGGAAGGGGGATGAATTAAGTGCAATGTTTGAATTATATTCTCTGCCTTTTTCCTCCTACTCTTACTACAACCCTACTGGGAGGCAGCACAAGCAGCGACAGCAAATACTGGCTGTGGTCAGTGTGTAAGTCAGGGCAAGGTTCTTACTCTGCAGGAATTGAGAAGAGCATGTTTGGGCTCTCTCCCAAGCTCCAGTACAGGAGCCCCGCCAGTATTGGTCTCCTGGCACCGAGGTTTTGGGCAGTGGTATTCCCAGAAGCTGTGGAAAGCAAGCTGGAATAACAAGAATCGTTGCCATTTCAGTGCATTTACCAACTCAGAATTAGAAGGTCCCAAAGATTATGCAAAAATCCATTAGCTTCTCCCTGTCCTTGACCACAGATTTCAGCATGATGCCACCATTTCATCCCTTGAAACTCACTGTATCGATTTCTGCCTCTAGTCACAGCAGGGAATGCATTTATTACCTCTCAAAAAATCTGAAATTTGCACAATGTCTGCTCCTCTCTGCCCACATCAGTGCTGACGCTCTCACTCCTGCCAGCCCCATGAAGGAGTGCTGTCTTCTGCCTTGGACTGGTGTTGGAAGAGCTCACAGACAAGTGCCAGCCAGTGCAAAAATGCATTTTTGCCTTCCAGCTCCACAGGAGACAGAGTCATGAAACTGCTAATTCAAGAACTTCTGATCTGAGCAACGCACAGTATTACGAGGCTGTCCCAGAGCACCCAGTTGAAGTATCCTGGTTATCTCAATAAAGCTATAGCTTAGCATTTTCAGTAAAGCTGAGGCACCTTTGGAAGAAATGTCTTTATACACAATAGCTGTTTATAGGTTACATTACAACTGCTAAAGCTCCCTGATTGCTGCTCTGTTCCATCTTTGTGATGCTATTTTAATTGAATTAAAGAAATAGAAATTAAATGTAAAATAATTCCAAAGCCTGACTGATACTGGGGCCATGTAAAACAGAAGAAACTACATTAGGGTCAATGCCAGCTTTGAATAAGAGTTGTGTTAAATACAAATGACCGTTTAAAAAGCAAAGCTTTCAGTGTAGCATATGCATAGGAAATATATGACAGCATCTGCTTGGCAAGAACATGATCTGTTTCCATAAGCTAAGAACTGTATGTATCACTAGTACATGGATACACAATACAAAATTAATTTATGCACAAGGGACTCAGCTCGCTGCACATATTATAAATACAGGCTGACAATTAAATAGTCCTAATAAGACTTACTCTCCAGCTAGCAGAACAGCTCAAAAACAAACATAATTTTGTTCACGTGTGCCCATTATATTCATGCGCTGATTTAATTAACAGTAATTTCAGTATCTCTGAGATTTCTTCTCTGTTTTACAAATTATGCCCTTTTGATGAGGGCTTTAGTTCAAATTACTGGCCAATCAGCTATAGACCAAGACTGGAATGATGACTTAATTGCCAATAAAACCAGAATGAGCACTCTGGAAAAAATTACAAATGAGCAAAATTATTGGGCAATTGTTAAGGAACAAGAAGAGCCTCATTTTAGGTAGACAAAGTAAAAGCTTTGTGACTCCATCCGGCACACTGTGTTTCCCCAGTGTGGGTCCTGTTAATGGTTTGTACTGCTCACAGAAATCACTTTAGATTGGCTCAGCTCATCCCTCTTGCAATCACTCTGTCAAGAGGTTTGCTGTGCCCTTATTCCTGGCCTGCAGGAGGCCCTACCAGTCTTGATAGTCTGTCAAGGGATCCCTCCATCAGCTTGCACTGAACTCCCATCAGCAAATTTTTCATAAAGATAGAAGAAGCAAACTTAGAGGAACAGAGGTAACCAAATAGCTCTCCAGAGGCAGCACAGCAGTATCAGCTCAAAGGAAGAGCACCTCTTAGCATTTTCTTCTGCACACTTATTATTGGAACCACATCTAACAAGAATTTAGTGCCAGTGCATCCTTGGAGAGGGTTTACTAAGAATAGTAACTCTCTACATGGATCAAAGTGACCCGAGATCACTCTGGCTGCAGGAGTACCTGGATGTCCTCCTACCCTTGATATACAGGCAGCTTGTTAACTCTTCCAAATACAGCTTTATTTAGAAACATCTGAGCTAAGATGCTACAGGTATTTGTCGATCAACTCTGAATTACAGTTTCTTTCCAAAGGTGGGGGTATGTAGTGCAGAGTTCAAGCATCATTAGTCTGATCTTCAGAAAGAAATATCTCCAGAGCATTACACTTTTAATAAGAAGGCAGGGCAGAAAGAACATGGAAGTGGCAACGCACACAGCCTCTGTGTCAGAGAGATTAATCACAGGAGCAGACACAGCATCGACCAGGAGTGGGGGAGGACGAGATCATGCCGCTTGCCTGGCATGGCCACACGGCGAGGGAGGAGATGTGTGCTGTTTAAGAGCAAGAGCGGGGAGAGATGTCCCCTTTATCTCTCCCCAGCAGTTGCTTGCTTGGATGATCATTAATTAGTTCCAAAACTGCATTTTACAGTGATGACAATGAAGAAAAGCAGTGCCAGACTCAGGACGTTCATGGGCACATTATGTAAAGACAGATGGTGGGGGGGGATCCCACCCCACAGGCAATTCTGCCCCATTCCTAGTGGTGGAGAGACAAAACTTTTTTAAAGAGAAACATGGGATATAAAAAGCCAGCTCGCTGTGCTGGAAAGGCCTTTGTTTCATGGGGTAATTGTTAGCATTCATCCAAACTGCAAACAACTAGCAATATGTGGTCAAATCACTGCAATTTGGTAAGCTTCAGAGTGATTTCCAAGAGGAGGATTAGTGGAAAATGCTGCCTTTAGGACTTGATCCCGAGTAGTTTGCAACAGGATCTCTGAAGCACTTGGCATCAGCACTCCCTGCATATTCATTAATGTTTTGGACTATGGTTGTAACAAGTATCAGCAAGTGTATCTAATTTCATGAAAGAAAATTGTTGGTTCACAGTGGAATAACATGGTGCTTTTACTCAAGCAGGCATAAAACATGAGTATGAAATCCCTCATATAATCTCTAGCTATTGTCATTCAATGTTTATCACCCAACACAGTTGAATACAATTCTTATCTTTGATGGATGTGGCACACAATAGCTGTTGTCTTGAGTGCATCATAAATATTAATAGTATTCACACAGCTTCTTAAAATTTGTCATGTCACATTGCTTTCATGGAAACACTCAAAATGCCATTATTTCTGTCCCACCAACAGCAAATTCTCTTTTGATTTCTTTCTTTTTTACTCTCAAAATTAAATGGTAGAGTATGCTTAACTGAGCAGAGAAAAAAAGGGATAATGGTTCACAATGAGCAATTCCAAGACCTAGTTCAGATGCCCAGAATCAGACTGAAAGGAAAAAAATGTGATAGCCTTTGGAAAATACAGTCCAGTTTAAACTGAAACACTTCATGAAATTTAGGAGATTTGGCTGGAATTTAATTTCTGTAAGACCATTAAGAAAGAAGGCTGACATTATCAAAATGCTCTTACTCTGCCATATTCAGAATAGGACTTTTTTACTTTAAAAAAAGTTTCTTTTAAAAATGAAGTATTTGCACACTAGTTAATCAAATTTAATCAAACACCTCAGTTCTACAAGGAAAAATGGGTGGTTTTTTTCCACTGTTAAACAATTTTGATCAATCCAAAACAGCTTTTCTGAATGTCTGCTCACAAAGCATGTTGAAATCTCCTGGCTTTGTTCAGTGGGAGCGAAGCCCATGCAGGCATCCCTCATGAGACACGCTCCCCACACATCTCTCTTCCAGCCTATTTCAGAGTCTTCAAGTCTTCAAAGTCTTCCCCTGGATCAAACTTAATAAAATCTTCAGTGGTTTGTATTTTGGCTGATATGTTTCAAGAAATCTTTTAAAATTTCTTCTTTCTCCATAAAATTCACCCTGTGGTTGTCAGAACAGCCTTACAAAACAAAAGCATTTAATTCTCTGTGACAATTAATTTGAAGATGGTAATAATTGCAGAAGATACTGTCTCTGCTACAGAGATATAAAGCACTTGCCATGGGCATGGGAAATATAATAATACAAAAGAATATTTTCTTTTTTCTCATTCTGGGCTCTCTCCACAGTAGTTAATTTGCTTTGAGTTTAAAATCAATCCCTTCAGTGTGGGGTTTTAGGGAAGCTCAAGGCTTCAATCCTGCTCCCATTAATTAATGTTAAAATTCACACTGAAATCTGTGATCTGGGAGTCATAGATTCCGTTTTTATTTAAAAAAATCTTGATAATCCCTGATATTCCTGGGATGAAGATCTACTCTATATTGAATTTACTTTTAAATGTTTTTCCCTTGAAATAGTGAATTTTGTGAACGACAAAATCATGGCCTATGCAGTTCACTTGGCATGTAAAGTACAACAGAGATGCACTATATAATTTAAAGGGAACTGGAAGGCCAAAGGTCAAAATTATTTCAAGTAAGAAATATGCATTAACTCTGCTGGATAAACACATATCGGACATTGTCAACATAAATACATTTTAACCAACCTCTAAAAAAATACGTAAATCATCTGGGTTTGCTAGAAATGAATGATCCTATTCGGGAGGTGATTCTCCCCCTCTACTCCGCGCTTGTGAGACCCCACCTGGAGTACTGTGTTCAGTTCTGGAGTCCTCAACATAGAAGGGACATCGAACTGTTGGAACAGGTCCAGCGCAGGGCCACCAAGATGATCAGAGGGATGGAGCACCTCTCCTATGAGGACAGGCTGAGAGAGCTGGGACTGTTCAGCCTGGAGAAGGCTCCGGGGAGACCTGATAGCAGCCTTCCAGTATTTGAAGGGAGCCTACAGGAGAGCTGGGGAGGGACTCTTTGTCAGGAAGTCTAGTGACAGGATGAGGGGTAATGGTTTTAAATTGGAAGAGGGGAGATTTAGATTAGATATTAGGAAGAAGTTTTTTACTGTGAGGGTGGTGAGGCACTGGAACAGGTTGCCCAGGGAAGTTGTTGATGCCCCATCCCTGAAAGTGTTTAAGGCCAGGCTGGATGGGGCTTGGAGCAACCTGCCCTAGGGAGAGGTGTCCCTGCCCATGGCAGGGGGGTTGGAACTTGATGATCTTTAAGGTCCCTTCCAACTCTAACCATTCTATGATATTTTTGACACCCAGGATTAAGCGTTCTGGGGTTTTATAGCTGACCCCAGAGGGAGTAAAGAAAAGAGGCTGCTAAAGCTTCACATTTTCTTATTTTAGTTTAAGGTGAATGTAATCTTCTTTCTAAGGCTGGGTCAATTTCCATCTTGACGTGAATGTGCTCCTCTAATTGGTATCTGAATATAAGCTATGCTGCCACTAGGAAAAATTATTCCTGTAGGAAAAAATAAATTCTTTGAAGGTTTTTTTTATTTTCAAACACTCCCTTTTCGATAGCTGGGTTGAACAGTGTTCTATGAAGAAACATGGACACTCAATTTCACATTACTTCAGACGCCTTTTAACTTGTACTGAATTAAAATGAATGCACAGAAGAAATCTTTTTGCCAAAGAAGGGCACAGGAATGGCTATGAATGAGAGCCATGACAGAACCTGAATATGGAACAGGACAGAATCTCAGCAGACTCATACACAAAAGCTACAAAACAGGAGAAATAGTGCCAGGAAACACATGATTTCTAACCTTTAAAATGACTGCTAATTTGACTAGAGGGTCACACAGGCATCATTCTACACAGAGAACCACTGCAGCCCATGGTTGGATATGGATGTATGTGGATCTGTCTTGAGTTTGTGCCACAGCCTCAACTTGCTTGAGGGCTTGCACATGGAGACTACTCATCCCCAGGCATGTGACAACATTCCCAGCACGTCCAGGCACCCATGTCCCTGCCTTATGTATGCAGTGCAGACAAAACCAAATATTTGAGACAGGGTTTTTCATGGAGTCAATCATTTTTTGAAATATTCTACATTTTTAATCAAACCTTGAAGCTGGAAAGGCACATAGTCCTTACTGGGAAAGATATAACAGAATATCACAACGGTGGGCTCTCCATGAATACAAGTGCAAGGCCATGCCATTTCTTCTGCAAATGGGGATTTGGTGGCACTCATTCCAAATGGTGTTTAGCTTCCTTTTCCTCAGTGGATGCTTGGCAGCCAAAGCTAGAAATACATTAAAAAAAAACACCACCCAACCAAAAAAAACCCCAAATCCCCCCAAACCAACAAACCAGCCAAACCATCCTCACTCCGTATTCCTGCTTTTTCTAAAACAAATAAGCAAAATGTTGCACTCAGCAATTTCCTTTCAGCCTGAGTTATAGAAATGGGCATCTTTAAGGATGATTTTTCTGGGTGTTCTTGTCAGTACTTTTGCTAGCAGCAACTGGAGATGCTATTATTCAGCCTCCCATTTAAAAGAAACCTCACTGGAGTATATACAGCCATCTGTGATTCTACGTGATTCACAACATTAGTAAACCATTAGTCAACCAATAGCTTACATTTTTGGGGAGGAAACAAGATTTCTGAAGACACAGATTAAATACTTCTAGGATATACAGAAATGTTTCAGGCTGAGGGGCTCAGAGCACTGGTGAAATACTGATTGTTGCATTTAGAAAACACTTTAGAATAATGACAGTCTGGGAATTACAATTTATTACTATACAAGAAAGGATCTGTAGCACGTATATCTAAACCACCAGTGCTGCCAGTCACAGAGCAAGCCATCATTTTCCTCAATAAGAAAAGAATGCTAGATATTCGTCTATTATTAAACCTATTGTTCCTCAAGCCTTCAGCCTCAGCTGGAGCCTTCTTGCAAAAAAAAAAGTTAAAATACATCTCTTCAATGTCTTGTTCTTTACTTTGACTAAGTCCCTGGTTGCCTAGAAACTCTCTAAAAGACCTGGATTTTTCTTTTTCCAGTATTTTTCCCCAGCTGTTAGTTAGGTAACAGATTAATCCAATCACATTTATTTGTGACAGAAACCTGGATGACAAGCTCAAAGCTGGTGAATTGTTTGGTTCTTGTACCCCAGGAGTCAGATTCCACCGACTACTTTGCTACAAGCAACTTTCCATAACTATGGAAATTGCAGGTTATGTCTATTCAGATCAAGAGAGAGAACTGAGAACTGTACCACCACTGGATGAAACAGGTTTATATGTGCTCTCAATTTCTATAATTAGCAGAACATACACTTCCACTTTGCAGATTATTATATTGCATAATTATTATATTAAGATAAATCAAGGCATCTAGTTTAGATCCAACTTTACAATGTTCTGACAGGTCTGCTGGATGCCTAAAACACACCTTCTGATGCATTAGACACCAACCAGATTCACAACTTGCATCCTACTTCAATGCCATAAAACCTACTTTAAAATAATCACCTGCAGTGTTTACAGTTAGTAATGGTAATATTACACAGCAGTTTCTTTTCCTGATATTCAGTAACATAACAAAACAGTGGAACCAAAAAGAGATTCAGATGTGCTTGTGTACCACTTCCTCACCTTGATCTATTATTCCACTCAACATGATGAAAATGGATCACCTTTCTACTTTTGGGGACATTAGTTCCCCCTGTTAATCTGTACACCAGATGCTGGAAGAATCAATTATCAGAGACATTTATTGTCAAAAGGAAAACAAAATAAGCCTCACAGGAGCAAAGCAGCTGACATTTTCATCTGACACTTGGTGCATCATGGAACCTTAAACCAAGGAGCCAGGTCCAGATCCTCAAAAGTATTTAGGCATTTGTATCTTGCAAGAGAACGGTGCAGTAATGCTCAAGCTATAAGCCTGCACATCGTCCCCACATAGCGACCTCAGTACAGTGTTCATTTTCTATAGGTAAAATTTCTCAATAGTTTTTTAGCTTAAAAGCTTGTGGTAAAAACTTAGACAAGCTAAGTATTCCTTCTGCTCTCCTCCAAAGAAACCTCAAATATTCCAGCTCTGAAATAGGCTTCCAATTAAGGGAGTAATCCTCCCATCCATGCATTTCTACCTGAATTAAATCAGCTTAAATAGTTCTGCACAGCTTTAAGTGATAAAACAGCATTTCTGCTCTTCAAAGCCACTCATCTGTGCTGTCATTAGTTCTAGCCAGTATAAATCCTACCTCTTTTCTAACCAAAACACTTTTTAGCTATAATAAGCAATAATACCCTAAGATATTTTTTTAAAGTGTTTGGAAAAGTATCTTTAGGAGGAAAAGTGACTTACAAATCATTCAGAAACAGGTAAAACTGAATAAGAGTGACTTAATTTCCATTTAATTTTCCATTCTCATCAAGCTTGGTTTATTCACGACTGATTAAGTGTTCTGAAAATACAAAACACTACATAAATACTAAATAATAATAGAGTACTTACGGAAAAAAATATTTGTTAATTTGCACGGAGTTTTAGGAATTAGCATTTATTTATTTTCCCCATTGTAAGCAGGCCCATCCAATCCCTTTTACCTATCAGAAATGCTCTAGCAGTCACAGGACAAGGCATATTCACGTGTTTTATGTATATGCCACAGTTCACAGAAAGTAAATTTAGAATGATTTGCAAAGTTGTACTTACAGAGGAATACACACACATAGGTTTTCATTAATTTTCAAATCCACTCTCCCTCCTAACTGGAACCCAGCTGCAGAACTTCTGAGATAATACAGCAGCACTGGGAAGGAAGGATTTCAGAAGTTGCTTCCTTTTGAGCTTTGTGTTTTCTCAGACTGTTCTCCAAAGAACTTTGAATTTCACTGACCACTTCTAAAGCAATCTGAAAAGAAGTAACTAAGAAAGAATTGCATATTTCCCTACATTCTTATAGATGCATATCTTATAACACCTTGTCTCAATACATATATTTTTATACCTCTACAGCTATACAAGAAGACAAGTACTCATATATCCAATTTTCATTCTCAGAAAGGGTGAATTTCCCAATCTAGCCTGATACACACAAATAAAAAAACCTTCTAGGAACAAACCACAGGCTATTGGTATGAGCACTTTGGGAGATCAGTTACTTCATAAAACAAAGGCCAGGAAGGACAAGTATGTGAGGCCCAGAATCCTGTATGTTCGTTTCAGCATAAGTTAATGAACATTGAACACAAGACAAAACAGTCTGTTCTAAAATGGTGTAAAATGCACAAAGCAATACCATCTGGGATCAGATCCTACATGAGGCTGGAAACAGAGCCAGTGAGACAATAAGTACTTTGCACTGTGAATTGATTTTGAACCGGTGCTCTGGTCACCTGCTAAGAGATAATAAGGCCATGTCTGGGCAAAACAAAAACCAGGAGTTTCATGTCTCAAAACACTCCTCAAGCAAAACCAACTGTGTTTTCCCCTTCAGCTTTGGCTGCATGCATGCTTCCCTTTCCACACTCTGCTCAGCAGCTGGGAATGACGAAAATGAGAGCATAGTTTAACAAGAACATTTCTGGTCATGTTCCTCTATAAGTGCTACAGGACCAAAGCCTCTCAGCAGGCATCTGATTTACAGGCAGACCCCTAAGAACAACTCCACAAGGAAAAGCCAACCCTTACTGAAGCAGCAGGGTTATCGAAGCTGTCATCCAAATCAGCTCCTGGGAGCAGTGGAGGCTGCACGCACTTGTGATCACCCATCTTGATATTTTCTGTTTTCTTTGCCAGGCTAGCCTGGGATAGTCTGCATCCTCCTGGCATCCTCTCTGTGCACTTTCCCACTGTGCACAGAATCCACATTGCTCACCCAGAAGTAGAGACACGACTTCCAGAAAGCAAATCCTAAATTACTGGACTGTGCTGTTTCCATCTGGATGTAGTTCCCTCGGAAATCCCAATTTTCTGGCCCTGTGCAGTTCTTGAAACTGGATGTTTCAATTAGAGCTTAAGGATTTGGGAAGAACTGTCAAATGATGCAGAAAGGGGCTCTCTCAGTATGAAATTTTGTTTTATTTTCTCTCACTAGGGCTAATGTTCTATTTACTTATATATTTTGAATGCACTAAATTTGGCAATAAATAACAGTGAAATTTATTATACGGAGGATCATTCAAATTAAAGTGGATAGTTTGGGAGGAATTCACAGTATTCCAAGATTATATTTTAGTCCTCTTCCAAAACATATGCAAACCACCCCAAGAAACTCACAGTATTTTCACTGGTATCACACAGAAGGAAGAACAGTTGGGTTTTGCTACACTAAGAATTTCTACTTTTCTCACAAGCTAACAAGTTTCCAGTTACTTCTTAACGTCCCTATCAAGGCTTAAAAATCTCTGTTCCCTTTCAGTCACAGCATGTAGACATTGCAGTTTATCATAATGTTCTTTCACCAAGTTACATGGAATAAGCTCGTTTCAGGAGCAGGCACAGAGCACACAGCCCAGAGGCGCTACCCTGGCCAGGATTTCACCTGCAGACCCTCCCTGCCCCTGCTTCCTTCTGTGCATCTCAAACCAGTGCTTATTAATGCACTTCTGATTTGATACTAAAGGACTAGTCAGAAATAATCTGCAATATCAATTCACTACAGCAAGATCGCCTGCTAACAAGGAGCTATTTTTTGCTACCTGACATGCAAAAAATCAGCTGTATTTTCACTTAGAAAACCCCCAAAGCAATACAACCAAAAAAATTCCTTTCAAGCTTGCTACCAAATGTAAATGTTAAGAACATGAGATTTGATGTTAAGGGCTTCATAAACTCACTAAAGCAAGAAATCAGATCTTTTCATCAGGCTATTATTCAAATGTTACCATGCAGTCTACCATATTTTATCTAAAAAGAAAAAAAAAAAAAAGTGAGGCAGTAATGAGAAAAATATCCCAACCACTATCTCCAGAGTCACCACAATGCAATGACAGAATAAATTATCTGCAGCCTCTTTCGATTTTCTCCTGTTTAAGAAAGTAGCATAGAAAACAAAGATAAACTCACAGCCAACTGCAGCAACAAAACAGCAATATTCCAAACCATACAGAAGAGCATGCTGTTATATTAAAAGAACTGAAGCAGCCTACAGAAAGAGGTCCACACATTAATGTTCATTTTTGTTTTGCCGGATTCCACAGCTAATTTCTCCTCCAGTAAGCTCTGACTGAATCCACCTCAGTTTTCTTACTGGAAAGAAATTCTTCCTTTTCATAAGACCCAGCTGCACCTTTTCATGCAAATGCTGATGTCATTATCACTGAACCACAATGAGGTTTTGGTAATCCCATCAAAACATTCACTCTTGCAAATCAAAGATTAAACATTAGCTCAAACCCTAAACTCTCCAAGGAACTCTCTGTTTTCACCTATAAACATTCAATATTTACAATGAAAAACAGGATAGGCTGAGAAGGAACAGCGAGGAATTTATGCTCAGAGCAATGGCAAAGGCACAGAAACACAGTTTTCTGGACCCTTCTATGGTGCTCTTTGGGGGGACCAAGGTCCAGCAGATGACAAAACTCTCCTTTACAGCTACCAGCCGCACTCAGAGGAGACAGCGTTACCAACAAGCCAGGCTATTCTTAAAGAGGGAGGAAAGCGAAAATGCATTTAGTTCAGTCAGGAATTCTGGGCCTCAGGAACATGTTTCTCTAAACACCATGGGGTGATGCATAGAGCCGTTATTTTTTGCTCCTGAGCAGGCAATGCACTGTCAGAACCTGCACCAATTAGTGACTGTTAAATGAAGCAGCACTGCAAACTGGAAAACAGAAGGGAAAGAAACACATATACAAGGTGTTGATCCTGCCATTGCTGTCATCAATTCTCCTATCAGTCAAGGATGCTCACACACAACAGCAAAGTAATAGCCCATGAGACCCTCATTTAAGGACTAAGGTCATAAATTCACAAACAAAGCTTTTTGCTTTAACTCCATGGTTAGTTCACAATGACAAAGCATCAGAGATTAGATTAGCTCCACTTGAAATTCAGGTTCAGCCTCAAATTTTGTCCAAGGACATTTAGAGATAGCTGAAGTGGCCAACATCTGCCATAACCACAAAGAGATGAAGCAAAACCCAGGCAAAACCCTGGCAGAGCCAGAAGCAAAGCTCTGATCCAACATTCATAATGGGCTTTCAGGTTGGATTTGCTTTTCTTTTCTATCTCTGGTACTCTGCATGGCACAAACTCCATGCTATCCATTTGAAACTGGCAATGGTATGTGCAGAACTGTTCATGAACCATTATATCTGATTCACCACTACTACTTGATAATATTCCATCCACACAATTAGAGTTTTGTTTCATCTCCTATATGCTTCAAAAGAAAACACTAGAAGAAAATTCTCTATTGACTTTTCTGCATATAATTTCTCCTCTATCACTGAGATGCCAGTAGTGTAGCCTTTAGCAGCAGGAACTGGAAATTCAAATAATTTAGGGTCCTGTTTACCTTCATAAGAACCTTTCCTTCCTTCTGTCCCAGTAGGAGAAGCTAGTGGTCATGCAAGATGAAAATGCCAATATTTGTTAGTTATAAGGAAAGAAAACCAGCACAGACTGACTTGGAAAGGAAGCGCAAATGCTCATGAGAAGTAATAAAAATTACCAGTGTTTCTGAGGGAACTGCTGTAACATCCAGGCTCTCTAGCTGTTTCTCTAGTTTCCCTGTATCCCTACTGAAATCACTGGTCATGTGTAAGCTTAAAGATCTAGTACTATAAAGTCCATCAGGCCCAAACACAGACCAAAGGTCCCTCCTAGAAAAGGTGCATTTGATTTTAGAAGGAGATATTTGCATCTTTTCATTAAACCATTAGCTTTGAGCTTTCTGCACACATACACCTTAAACCCTGTCTGGCAAGCCCTGGTTGGCAAATAAGGCCAACACCTACATCTTCAGAAAGTATTTTGTCCTTTCTCTGTAACTCAAAATGGACCTTTTATTAAATTGACACTTTACAGCTCACTAGGCTGTGTGGCTCTTTGGGGAAAAGCAAAGCAGAAAATAGTCCAGTTGTTTGGTTTAGCAATGAAGTTTCCCACACATGCATGCTAATTTATTTCATTGAAAATGTCCCAACTAATTGCAACATTTACCCTTAGAGCACATGCATGGCAGTCGCTTTAATACACCAGAAGACAATGGCTCCAGAGGAGCTATTTCCATGTACCAGGCCAATAATCCACAAACGGTAAAGGATTTTCACAAAAGACTCAAATGGTTTCCAAGGAGCCATTACGGCATATCAGGTAAATAAAATATTATTGAAATGTATTTTTTGCATTTAAATCACTTGCAGCAGGTGCATAGGAAGTAGCATATAATAAAATGGTGCACATTCCCTTGAATACTAACGAGAGTCAACGGAAACATTTAGCAACAGGAAGCAGCGTGAAGTTCTTACCATGGCAAGAGGAACAATCCCTACAAACATTGTTCGGCTGACAAAGATCTCGGAGACCACCAGTTCGCTCACGGAGTCATCTCGAGGGTATTCCACCTGCCAGGTAATCTGCTGGGCCCCTGCCAGGCTGCTCGCGTTGTCGATCTCAAAGTCCATCTGCAGGATCTCGTAGGAGGACATGTTTGCTCTGGAATTGAAAATCATATCATCAATTAATAACAAAACATATTTTGATTTCTCTTTCCTGTTCACCAGAAGATTAAATTCAACATGCAGAATTGAAGACACCAACAGAAACTTAAATCAAACTACACATTGGGAAAGAACTATACTTTATAGTTAAGGTTACACTATTCCTTTTAGTTACCTGAAATGGAAGCATTTTTCCCATTAAACTCAGGCATTCATTCTCCATAATCACAATGAACTTACAGAATAAGCCCTAAAACCTGGGAACTGCATTGCAGAGATGTTGCTAAATTATTTAATATAGCATTATTATAATTTTGTTGCTGCAAATACTGATGCTCCAAAACAATAGAACACTTGGCCATTCCTCATGCTGTATCAGAAATGAGTTCTTGTAGATGGGGAAGGTGTTGGTGGGAAGCCTTTCAAACCCAAACTTGTCTTTATTTCAGCAAAAAAATGGATTTGTAGAAATTATACACGACAAAAAATGGGAGGTAGATTATCCTTATTTTCAATTCATGAACACATTCTTCTCGTCAGCAGTGCAGACTTGTGATTATATGGCGATCATTATATATTTCTTATTTGGAAATAAAAATCTAAAGGTAAAAAACTGGATGTAAATGCATAGCATTCAGAACTGTATGTAAAAATTACTTCTGCTTCTTTTGTTAACAACATGTAGCACTCCTCTCTGGTCCAACACTATGTAAATATTAATAATTAATCCTCAAGTTAGAAAGACAGATCTTATCCTCATGTTACAGAGAAGAAAACAGACGCCAGGATTTAACCAACCAACAGCACGTGGCACATCCGCAGCAGGGACCTATTTAGAAAACAGACCTTTGCTCATCCAGCTTTTTTCTTCCACAAAAATTAAAGTGCATGCACATTCCTGTCCTGACAGACACCTGCAGTGTGGAGACCTGACGCAGTTTACAAAGCAGGGAAGCGGGGTGGAAAGGCAGCTGACACGACTGCAGACCCAAATGCTTAACCATATTCTGTTGAAGAGACAAACCACGTGATCAATATTACTGAAGTTTCAGGGTACGTGCTCATCAAATAGGTTAGAATCTTAATTAGCTGCACCTTGGGCCATTCTGTAGCAACTTGAATGTGCTCTTACTGTGAGCTTGCTCCCAATCTAGGTATGTGTCCTGTGCATGCAGGCACTCCTCAGTAATCACCGGCCCTCTGTCCTGTCCCAGGGTACATTATTTCTGTGCCCTTACCCTAAAAAAGCAACTCCAGGAGCTGTGTTCACACAAAGTTTTCACCTGCTGCTACAGAGACTGAAAACATCCTTTTCCTCTTCTCAACTGCACAGAGGCAGAATCTGTTTTTGCCATATGTTTTTGAAGGCACATTGTAAAGGAAAAAAAATCTGAACAGGAATTATTGATTTTTGTGTTTTCTTTCTGACAACAAACACCACAAACATATGCTTCAATGCCTGGAGGATAAATATTTTCTATGCTCACAGAAGATAATATCCACCTCCAGGTAAAACTAGAAGCTATTAAAGGTATCTTTTGGGTGGGCAACCAGACAATCAGCAAAAAACTTTTAAGACAAATACTATTACACAATACTAGGGATATAATTAAACCATTTCTGTTAACCACTGTGGGCACCACAATGGAGTACATGACTTCATCATTTTCTGCATATCACTTCTGGTGGTTTGTTTTATCTAAATTCTATAAAATTAATTTTCTCACAACACAGAAATAAAATTTAGAGATGAACTTTACACTATCTATGGATCTAGATATCTGTCGAGGTATGTTTAGATCTGCAATTTAGGTTCAATCTAGTCAAGTCAATAGTTGCCACTCACAAAACCAGCTATGAGTGGTTTCAAATTTGGAACAAAACCAAAAGGGTTTTGCTTTAGACTCACCAGTTAAACAGTATGTCAGGTGAGTCTGCATTGATAAATCCATCCCACATGTCCCACTGACAGGCACTTCTCTGAGCTCGGTCCATCACACCCTCAATTATTCTTTTCCTGTTTTTCTTTTCACACGTCCAAAAAGTACCCATAATAGTGGTTTCATATTTTTAAGACAGTCTGGGACTCAGATCTCCCTAAGAGAAGCATGTGTGTGCCTTGCTTATATAGCAAGTGAAGTAATTACCAGGGAGTAAAATGAATCTTGTGCCTGTAAATATGCAAAGACCTTCACTGCCTCCATAGCATAGCTGTGTAGCTATAAAAGACATAAGTTTCACTTAAAGGCAGACATGGTTATACACTGCTAGATTAGAAATGAGTCTGTATGCATCTAGAAAAGAGCAGCAATTCACACACAAACCTTCCTCAGATCTAACTAATATTAACATATGAACTAAAGTAAAGCCGACTTCTCAGGTCTCCTAGGGCCAAGAACTTCCTAGGTCCTGCTTCCAAAGAGAATCCTTATCATCACCCGGAAAAGCAACATGGCTTGTCAAATCTTTTCTGCTTTGCCTTAAAAGCAAATCATGTAGCATGGCATATTAATATTGATTAAAGGAGGATCCACTTCTTTTCACTTGGACTTGCTGAAAGAGATGGACTTACTGTATCTAACCATCTTTCACTTACAGAGTTTCTCCACTGAGTGCATAGCTTTAGCAAACCGATATTCAACTTTCTGGAATCCTTTATTCACCAGCAGGTTTCCAGTTTCCTTCAGAACAGTCAGTCAATGAATTTTCTCTAAACTTATGGTTTCCCTTTTTCTTCTTTAGGACAAAGCTTCAGCCTTCAAGCAACGCCAAGTGTTCCAGTATCTGGGACACAGAGTACCCCACGAACTAATCCATCGTCTTTGTTCTAAGTCTCTTCATGGGTTACAACTATAATGAACCCATGGTAAAACCTGAAAAGTGAATTTCTTTCTTGCTCTGCCTTCTTACTGGCTGCTGCATTCTTATCCTACAGGGGCTTCTTTCCTAGTGGGAAGATTGGTACTATATTCATAATTCCTCCAATTTATTAACCATCTTCTCTAATACCGTGTGGGAGACCACTGCCTTTTTCCACTGAAATTGATGGAGGTTGCTAAAGTAAAACCAGAGATAAATTAAACCATAATCAAGACCTTAAAGGTTAGCATTTACTTATGTCAGCTCCATTAGCTGATAAATCCACACTGCAACACCTGTATATAAATTTCTCCCCTGGCTATGCAGCATTACACTATAAACCTTTTTAAAAGAAGTCACTCCACCCTGCCAAGGCAAATCTTCAGCTTTTAGTCTGATTTGTAGCTGGTGGCCTATGTTTTGGTCTTTGTAGTCCCTGTCGATCTGCAACTGCCTGGTGAAGACAAAATGTTACCAGTAGGAAAATCCACTAGCAGAGAAGACGACTGTAACTCATGCTGTTATCAGCCATTAAATCCTGCTAAACCAAACTTTATCCTATAAAGATTCTTCAGCTTTTTTTTTTCTGAGACTTATTCCATTTTTCTCTTAAATAAGTTTGCACAACTGGGAAGAGTCTGATGGAATCCAAGGACTATAAATCACTTCCCCTTTCCACATCTTTCTTCTCTTTTTAGTTAAATATTTCTATTGTCCAGTGAAGTCTTTTTCTGGTTTAGAAGGATTTTGCCAAACTCTAGTTTAGACGAGCAATAAAAAATAAAAAGTCAAAATTACTTTTATAAAAAAAGATTATTTCCTGCAAGCACAAGGAAAAGACCTTATAATTTTAGGCAGCTGGCATGCTTGCTAATAAGTCCATTTCTATGGAAATGAGTTCATAACTATTAATTTTGCCTGCTCCTGATCTATTCTTGATGAGCCTTTCAAATTTAGAAAAGCGCTTCATGATTCTCTCAATTTGGTAATTACTAACTCCCTTTGATGAATCCAGCCCAGTGTTTCAGACATGAGACATTCATTACACATTTTTCTTTCTGGTGAGAGGAGAAAATGAAGCCACAGGCCTGGGTTTATTTCCTCTCACAAACTCCAGTAAGTAGGCCCTCTTCTTCAACTTGTAGTTTATAATCCTACTAGTGTAATTTCACAATGCTGCCTCTGCTAGGTGCTACAAGAACTCCCCAAACCTTGAGATTCCTGTTTTCTAGCCTCATATATAGCTAATGTATTCAAACCAGGTCCCCAACAGCCCAGCAAGCTTTGTAACATAGAGAGTCTTTATTCTGCACCCAGCAGTTAGCAGGCAGGGTTGTGATGCCAGCCTGGAATAGAAGAGAATGGAGTTTTAGCACAGAATGGTAAATCCGTGCCAAATAAAGCCAACTCTAGCTCCAATCTGACTTCAGAATAAGAAGAGTTAATCAAGACAGGAAAATGTTGCCAAGTTCCAGGACTGTCCTGCAAGGGATACTTCCAGGCTGGCGGCTGCAGAGCCCAGCTGCTTTGCCAGACTTGCCAACTTGAACCTGAAGCATTTCCTCTGGATGTACGTTAAGTCATAAAGGAGTGAGCACTCCACCCAGAGGCAGAGCCTCTCCTCACTTGAAAACACTCTCCCAGTGGAGCAAATCACAGGCTGCACAAGCCACTAGAAAAATAAGGCCTGGGTTTCAAGTGCTCCTAAGCACCTGAGAGAACAGAACTCTTGCGTTGCTGCATTCAGATACTTTGTAAAGATTCACACTGTTTTTGGAGGGCTATCTATCATATTACCTTGTTACGTATATTCTGATTGATTTTCTTCCTGAATCTGCTAGTGTATGCAAACAGCAGGAAAAATATACGTATTTTAAAACTGAATCTAAAAAAAAAAATCCAATATCAGATTTTTTTTCTGTACATTTATTACCTTATTAAGCATTTATGTGGAACTACACAGGTGCTGCTTTTTTTTTTTCCCAAAAAATCATAGATTACTGTGGGGGTCCACATACCACTAATGTTAGAGGTTTTAATATGTACCACAAAATCACCTGGCAATGAAACAAATACAGAACTTAATTTATTCTTAATTTTTGTCTAAGACAAACATGGAATTATTGAATTAAGTACTGGAATGATACACAGTGATTGATGTTATGATGGCAGTGACGGTCTAAACAGTCAGTAGTTACCTTAAATAAACAAATGTCCGTTATTAGCTATTAAGAAAGATTTATGTTGCTAACCAGACTGAAGAGCCTGCCTTATGTATTTTAAGAGAATGAAATATGCAGAATGCCACAGTGGAGGATGACAGCGGAGGGCACTTTGCAGCACATTCAGCCGGGTGTGCCACTGGCGCACAGTGGGTTTGCTGGCTCACACTGCCAGTTCATCAACAATTTAGTTGATAAAAGTCAGACCCTTCTATTAGTGCAATTGGCTATTACAGGAAATCATGAGTTTCATTCATTCATAAAATAATGTTTTCAGTAAATGGCAATCTGTTTATGAGGCCCACAGCGGTGTAAACAAAATTCTAAAAACATGAAGCAGGCGCTAGGTACTTGAAAATAATAAAAATTTCTGGTACCGTGTTGCTTGAGAATCTTTTCAAGGTTAATAATGGTCAATTCTTTCTCTCTCTGACAAATTGTCACCAAATTCAATGAGAAAAGGATTACATAAGCAAGGTACATTAGTTTATAAAATATTTCAGTAATACAGGTCTCACTCCTTTGATCTCAAGAGGATTAATTTCATAAGTAGAGTTTACTGAAGAGCAAACACTTACAAGAGGAGGCTTTAAAACGCCTGATTGGAAATGCTCAAGACCCTAATTTCCTGCTGAAGTCAAACGAAGCAGCACACAGCCAGGACCTCTTGGGGAAAAGATTCAGATTAAAGGTCCAGACCTTCTCCCCCTGAGGAAATTAAGATCCCAGCAGCCCAAGATGAAGGAAATGAAAGCAAATACCGACTAACTGAGGAGCATCCAGTCTCTGAATTATGAAAGTTTGCATACCAGCAGCCATTGTACTTTACTGAGTGCCGCTTTGCTGAATTTGGGCTCTGGCTAACAGGACCTGGCATCAAACACCTTTAAAGCCAGCATATCTTCTAGTACCTACAACATCCTTAAGTACAGATCCTAGTTAATAACATCTTTCTAGGTTGAAAACAGCTACATCTTGTGTTAAATATGAAGTTGGACTTGACAATGGATGTTAAAACCTAATCCCTTTTCTCCCAGTATATATGATTTTCACCAGGCTGGAAGGACACAAAGCTTGGAAGCAGCCTACTCACCCCGTTCTCCCAGGGCAGTTTGCTGAGAAAGGACCCCATCCTGAAGAGCAGTGGAGATGGCTGGAGCCCTGCACACACAAGTGCAGGTACTGCTGTTGAGTGTTGCAGTGTGGATGAATGTCCCTAGAAACCAGAGCAAACCACCTGCACATCCTGAGTAGTTCTGCAAGCTTTTGCATCGATGTGAAAACGTTCAAATGACACAGTGCCACCGCCCCTTCCTGCATAGCCCCCAGAGGTTTTTGTTCTTCTGAGGGAAATCAGACAGTTGGGGATGCAAGGAAGGCAAAAGCACTTGAAGAAAGCGCTGCTCACTCTTCTTCTATGGAACAGCATGGAAGCACAAGGCAGAAGTCTCAAATATTGAACAAAGAGAGAATGGATGTCAGGTTGCAAGTAAATCTGAAGGGATGGAAAAAGTTTGCTTGGTTTCCTCTTGCGATGCATTTCAAAATGACAATTTACAATTTGCTCTGTTCTCTAACAGAGAACTTGCTCTGTTGTCCAGTTTACTTTATACCAGCTGCAGGCTTTTTTTTGCCTGATCTTGCTTTTCTTTCACTAGTACAAAAATTCATGTTCTTCATAGATGGATGGGCAATGTAAATGGCTACAAAGGATAAAACCGACCTGCTAAATCTGTTGAGAATGTAGAGATTGACACAGCACTCTAATAATCCAGTAAAAGCCATAAAAACAACAAGAAAATATTTTTGTTCAAAACACACCACCAAAACCTGGTATTATTCACGTTATTTTGCTTAGCCAACATTTTCCCACAACTGAAAACAGTAAATCTAGATAACGAGCAAACCTTCTAAGCTCTTCAGCTTCTTCCACTGCCAATTCACAACTGTGCTGCTCACTAACAACTTGCAATAACTTCCACTTTATTTGATTTTATCAACATCATCATGACAACCCTAGAGACAACTGAGACAATTGCTTCAATTATTTTTATTTGCTTCCACCCTTGTGGCAGTGTACAGAAATTCTTCTGGTAAAAGAGTCCTCAGACACTACTTTAGTTACCCTTTAACAAAACTACTTTCAGGACCAAATCCAGTATGGGTGTAATTGGTGCACTACTTTGGTAACATGGATTGCTGGGCACTGGGACTCTGTTCCTTTGTCATGACTCTTCCCTTTTGAAACAGCATAGAATCTTTTGGGGGTTTAAAAAGCATTTTGATTGCACTGGAATATTTTCCTGACTACTGTTTAGAATCTCTTTATTGCTGTGCTGTGTATTTCTTAAAATAAAGCTTCTCTGCCAGGAGGAAGCATCTTGCTGGGGAATATAACAAACAAATCCAGTAAGAAATTGGGCCAGGGTTTAGCTGATGTTGGATGAAAATACAGAGGGAGCTATTGTTGTTTAAAAAATAAGAGTGATTTTATGATGAAAGATTTATGCTGAATCCTAAACAGTTAATAAATATCAACAGCCCAAATGGTGCCTATAATTTCTCTTTAACTATTCAGAAATTCTTACTTATTTACATACCATAATCACGCGGTGTATTTTCAACATTGCTGTACAAGCAGATGAAATAGATTATAAAGCAGAGATGGATTTTAAAGAGCCAGTGACTGAAATTTCAAGATAATAAAGTCAGTGATATAAGAATTTCTTTGCAAAGCAGGACCTCCCATACAAAGATGCTCCCTCCACAGACTCTCAAAAGACCTTTGGAAGAACAAGAATACAACCCTGGAAGGCACTGTTTACCATGGCCTGTGCTGCAGTTGAGTAATCCAAGGCATAGGTATCTTCAGCCAAGGTGCATGTAAAATCAATGCAGAAAACATTTCACTTAACCTCAAAGAAATCAGAGTGGATGATCAGGGGCATCCAGACACTCAATGGTGGAGACAGGAAATATAGCCTAGAAGTTACCTACTGGAAATCCTTGGTGACACACTGCAGTGCAATGGCGCAGGCGCTGGGTCTGTCTATAGTGCCTCCACATAACAGCCAAATAAATTTGTTTCCTGCAGGTAATTATGCAGAAAAAAAGGGTCACTCCTCAAATTCAGCTCCCGCTACCCCTACACTAGGTTATTGGCTACCAGCTCTGCGTAGCTGAAGATGCTTCATTCAGCGTCTTGCTCTTCCCCAGCCATCTGTGAAACGGAAGATGTGCAACAGTTTAATTTACCTTAATTTAATTTTTCCAAATTTATTGTGGGTCTCAGGAAGAGTGACTCTACATGAGAGTTCTTGAACTCATGCAGTTATGTAAGGCTCTTGAATTTTATATTTACAAATACATACACAGCTTCCTTATGTTCCTAGGTAAACATTTGTGTAAATGACCTGGATGGACCCTAATGGCTCAAACCACATTTCCAACAACGTGTTTCCTTGGTATTTTAAACGCCTTATGATTCTTATGTGACTGACATTAGCATTAAGTGAGTAGACTTGTATACACCAATTACATCAGAAAAGAAAATCATGTCCAGACCTAGTAGAAAGCTACTAGCAATCCAGTTGCTGGTTTGATTTCAGAATTACAATTGAGGCTGACAGCTGGATCTCCTCGGGGAGAAAAATCAACCAGAAGGGATCTAGAGTTGCAAATTCCCAACGTGCTGAATTTATGAATGAAAGGAAAGGGAAGACAAGCTGCAGACTGTGACATGAATATACCTAATGTGCTGGAGGATACATGAAAACAGTGACAAATGGTGCTCTCCTCCTGAGGATTTAAAAGGCCTAATTCAACACCTTTTGAACTTAATCCTTTGCTTAGTGGGTAGACAGTGTAAACGAGTAAATAATGCCAAGCAGCTAGCAAGGACAATGGGAAATTATTAAACACTTGTGGTGTTGGTCTTTTCTTTCTTTCTCAAGCTTGCTAAGAGTGCACAGAACTCATGAGTCTGCTGTAGAAGCTACTGCTAATACAACCTGCATGAAATAATTAAAGACCGTATCAAAATAGGAACATGGGCAAAAATTATTTTATTCCTCCTACATTCTCTTTAACGAGATCAAGCATCTAATGAATTAGACCTGGCTTTCTTTGAATCTAATGTACTCTTAGATGGAGAGATAATGTGCAGGGTGTCCTGTGGCTAATTCACACTTCTGCTAAGAAATAAATGGCCATGACAACATCCTCAAAGAAATTAAGACAGGGATCAGTGCAGCCCATTAGCATTAACACAAATGGGACCTCCTCCCTGCCCACCTCCCTGAGAGACACATGGTGAGCATAAAATTGTTTTATTTTATAGGCTGATAATTACGTTTTAAAAGAGAGTGAACCTTTTCCTCTCACTGTTGATATCCACTGAGCAGACAGTAAAAATGTGAAAGTGAAACTGGCATTTTAACATTAGTTCCCCATGTTTTAATTAATAAACAAGATTAATTCATCCAGCTGAGCAAACACAAGGTGGATCAGGGTCTGTGTTCAGTATATGAACAGAAAGAGCCATCTGCAGTAATTCTATGTACCTCCACCCTTTGCTAGTTAAGATCAGCTTTAAGTACCGATCTTCACAACAAAACTAAAAGCAAGGAAGAAACAAGCACTTATAATGTAAGCCTCTCCATTAAAAGCCCATTTTCATCCTAAAAGTATTCCAAATTTCCCTAGAAGTGAAAAGATGAGTCCAAAAAACAAGCAGCGGAGGGGTGGATTTAGTACTTCTCTCTTTAAAAATCTTTCCACAATTACTTTGTACTGGCACGAAAGTAAGGTCAACACAACAGTCAGCACTTAATGTCTCTGGGTCACCTTCGCAAAGGGTAATCACTACTTTGTCACACTTGGAAGACAATGATTTCCCAGCACGTGATGAATTCAAATGTAGTGACAGCTAATGGGGGGCTGCTGGGATATTGCTCAGAGCTAAGGTCATACCATGAATAAATGAGTTCAGGCACAAATGAGTAGTGAGGTTAATTCATTTAGGCTCTGAAAAGGAATAATTAGAAACGGAAAGGGGAGAAGTGGTGTTCCATCCCACCTTTCCCACTCCCCTGTTTATATGATAAAATGTCCCCCCAGGACATCATTTCAATTAATTTCCTCAGCAATGAAGGCTTTAACAGCCTAGGGCTGGAGTGGGGCTGAGCATCCCAGTGGAGCTGCTCACCAGTGAGGCAGGTCAGGCACCTGGCCTGCTGGGAACAGTCACCACCAAGGCCACCACATTGAGGACCTCCCCCCTTTTCTCAGGGAGACTGAGCAATACATGACCCAAACAGAACAGTAACAACAATTCTAGTGCAGGGGGTACGATGTCACATTGACTCCCTCATTACCCACTGTAATAGTCACACAATTTAGGGATTTTTTTGCTTTTTTATTTTCCTTCCTACAATTAAAAATGTTGCCTAAGCCAAAATACCAGCTGGCATGAAGAACAAAGAGTCACATAAAAGGATTTATAGAAAAAGAAGGCAGGTTCCTACAAGCACTGCAAATCACACTGAGCTACATAAAATATCCCTAACATTAAGGGTTAATGTAAAGCAGAATTTACAAAATCATCCTCCTTCCATTCATCTCTTTTCTGGATCTTTTCAGGATTTCATAATCCCTTCCCTCCTCCTGTCCCCCTCCCAGCTCCCTTCCTCCCCATACAAGAATATGCTCAGCCCTGGAAAATTTTTTAGCTGAAATCCTTAGATTTTGTCGAGTCCTGCCATTCTTTGAGACAGCTGTATTTACACCCATTGCTGGTGGGTAGTCATGCTGGAAGCAATTAGCTTTCATGCTTTTTCAATATCCCCTTTCAAAAACTTTGAGATTCCTCACTGCTATTGATTTAGATGTGGAGAAGCGCAGGGGAAAAAAAGCAAAAAAAAAAAAAAAAAGAGTTCATCATCCATATGCTGAGTTCCTTTAATTCAAATGCAGCAACTTCAGCTCTCCACCACAAAACACATGGCTCTACAGCCACATTCCTGGTCCATCAGTGAAAATGCTCAAGGGCCTTGAAAACCACCACCACAACACTCAAAGCCAGCAGCTTCCAACACTCCTGGGTCCAGGAAGGGTTTTGGGAGCCACCAGCCATCTCTTACTTAGATGGACAGGTTGCATCTCTGTTGAGTTCAACACCACTTTCAAGTGTGTCCTTTATATTTTTGTAAGAGAAAATCTGTCACTGCTGGACTACTTAAAAGAAAAAAAGAAAAAAAAAAAAGAAATTGAAAGAAAAACATGGTATAAGACAGTAGCTAAATGTATACTGATTGCAGTAATTGCATCCATTCCTCTGTCAGAAAGTCTTGTATTGTATTTCTAATATGCGTTGATAAGTGCATTCACAACATGATTAACTGCCTCCAGACAAGAATGGCTATTATGTTTAACAGACTGATTAGCAAGTGACAGAGCTGCAAACTGCACTCCTAGTACATTGGCTGCTTTTAAATTACAGCAGCTTTTTTATGGTTCCATTTTTAAAATGCAATGGTTTGTTACACATATGCAACGTAATTCCTATCTGACAATAAGTAATAGAGGATACTGAGCTTTTAACTTTTAATCTTCAGATCTCAATTAAAGTATTGCTCATTTTCTTTTTAATTACAGCGAAATCTGCACCATACATGGCCCTCATTAGGCAACATCCTGTCTTCAGTGTCTCAAAAACTCCCCTTAACAAAAACACCACAGGGACAGTGATTCTGGTCCACCTCTTAGAAGTTCTGCCATATTTAAGCCAACATTTTTGCTGCTTCTGTAAACAGTCGGCTAAGACAGGATTTATGGTATTCTTCCCAGCATTTGATTAATTCCCTTTTCTTACTGCTATGGGCACCTTTTCCATGGATTTTCAGAGAAGCCACAGTGACCTCAGAGCAAGGCAAAGGGAAGAAGTGTGGGGTGTGTGCCACCAGCAGCCTCGCTCACCTCCTGGAACAGAAATCAAAGCAGAGACCCCAAATCTGACCTCTCTTCAGACTTGCCATGGCATAAGGCACATCCCTGCAATAGCCAGGACTGTTTATACCTCAAGTGCAATGAGCTCCTCATCAATTTCCTGTCTTTTATAGCAACAAATGGTAGGATTCAGACACACAGTTCCTTGCAGCACTTCTGAAAATCCTGCCATCAAATGTGTGGTTTTGTTTTTGTTGATAGCTCTTATTTTTATTGCTGTAACATATGAGAGCACCAGTCTTGGATTTGGGCCCTCTGTGTATTTCATACAAACACAACTGTAAAGACAATCCTGACCCCAATGAGCTTGCAGTCCACAAGACGGAGACAGAAAAGAGATATAACAATCTGCACCAATTTAAATTCATACAGAAAGTGCAAATCCTTTAAGTACAAATTTATCTAGAGACTTTCAAGCTCAATGACATCATGTACTTCAAACCAGCTTATTTATAACATAAAGCTTAGTATAACTTGTAAGGAGATAGAATAAATCAATTTGCTCTATCACAGAACTTCATCAGATACAATACAGATGGCTCTGCTACCATGGTTAAAAATAACCTACACATTTTTAAGTCAGTTCAAGGGATTTATCAAATTAGGAAACTGGTGGAGGAGGATGTTGTCTAGCTTGTATACAGTAATAGGAATATCCACCCAGCAGTTTGGTTCTTTTATTAATCTTATCTCATGTGTTTATAATTTTATTCTGTACAGTCAGTTGAACTGGGAGAATTCAGTTCCCCAAATCATTTATCTTTGCTAAATAGCAGGACAGAGAAACTTGAAGTTGTTTATTGAATGTAGATAAGAAGGGGGGAGGAAAAAATCACAACAAAGGGCAACCTGATTGTAGAACAGAACATAAAACATTTCAGTAACAAAACCACTGCAAAGCAAACCTGGCTGAGCAGTCCAGTGCCTCAAACTGGATAAAAAAGGATGATGGGAATTAAGAGACCCCGAGAGGTAAGCCCTACAGAAAATTAATCGTCAGGGATATTGCACGATAGAAGTGGCCCTGTAGATCCTGGCATCCTCCTGCACAGTCCTCAACCAGTCGGTTTGTGTTTTCCAGCTAATCTGCGGCAGGCAGGGAGACAGAGTGCAAAACATCCCACAGCCCTGCAAATAATACTGTTTGAAGAATGAAATTCATTTGTTTCTCAGCTTTCATTGCTCTAGTTCTCACGTTCCACCCACAGAGGGAAAATTAGGTGTTGATGTTTGCTCAGGATTTATTTACTAAAGGATTTACTGCAAGATTTTTGAAGGGGCTCTGCCCACTGGAAGGAAAACCACAATGCCCTGGTGTTTCTGGAGAGAGGGGACA
This sequence comes from Thinocorus orbignyianus, assembly GCA_013400375.1. Lineage (NCBI taxonomy): Eukaryota > Metazoa > Chordata > Aves > Ciconiiformes > Thinocoridae > Thinocorus > Thinocorus orbignyianus. Next base: position 752,276 of record VXBW01005444.1, on the reverse strand, counting down.
TAAAGCCAGCATGAGCAGCTCAGAATGTATATGCCCCAAGAGGCAGGATCGCTCCCTGTGCTGGAAGGAAATTCCAGTTCCTGTGTAACCCCTGCAAAATGAGGAGGGAGAGCTCATGCTGTGATCACTTTTTAATTTTTTTTTTAAAACCAGGTATAACAAGCTCCTGGGTCAGCCAGAGCTTCAACACCCACTGCCTATGATATTTCTTCATAATAAGCTCCCTAAAGTAGACCAAAAGCCTTTGTAACTCAAATAAAGCCAGATTTCATCACAATAAACCTCAAATATGTAACTTATGAAACTCAGAGCAACTAGATCAAACAAAAGAGAAATAAAAATGCTTATACTCTGCTCTCCCCTTAGATCATGGTGTCACTGCAGGCAGGTCCTCCACACTTGGTCCCTACTACCTGGAGACTTCCTGAGCTGCAACAAACTCTTCCCCCACCCTGGTAGTCCCTGGGCAGATCCCTCTGTGCCCTCCCATAGCTGCCTGCTCCTGCTTCCCCACACATCTCTGTGCCAGCCACCAGTGACCAGCACCATGCCATGGCCCCTCTGCACTGCCACATCCAGCCTTCTCTGGAAGGTTTGATCCAGAGCATACTCCAGTCGCACTGCCAGCTCACTGGTTTGAGCCCCCTTTAGCAGATTATGGCAACAGTCTCTCAGTTCAGTGTCCAGGTCCTGGTACAATCTCTCTTGGGCCCAGAACATTGCCCAAATATCTACTAGTTATTTGTCCAAGAAGTATCTAAGAAATTCCTCTGTTCAGTAGAGGCTCAATGTACAGGGCAGGACCACGCAGGAAGCTTAACTCTCTTCAGTCCATTTGAGCTTTACAGCTGCTTTTAACAAGCAGAAAATGAACATCTATTTGCATCTAAATCTAATCATTTTTCCTGAAGGGGACCATAAATTAAAAAAAAAAAAAAAAGAAAGAAAAAAATAAGAAATAATCAAACTGTAATAAATTCTGGCTAGAATAACAAGTTCAAAGTTTACTCCTGCCTTACAAGATAAATTTAAGAAAAACAAGATACCATTAGAATTCATTAGATCCACACTTTAGACTTATTGCTTATTAAAATATATATTAGCTGTTCCTACTACTTCAATTTATCAGCTGCACCATGTCCATAGTTTGTTTTCAAGAGGATTACAACAGCAGGGCTAATTATACAAATGCTTGTGCAGGTTATAATTGAAAATGAGATCAGTTGATAAACTGCTTTGATAAGGATTCAAACACGTACTAGGAAAAGGCAATGACATCTATCCCTTCTGGTTTTGCTCCTCTGCAGTGGCCTTAGAAATGCACAGAAATTGCTTCTCTTCTGCTCTTGCTCACTTAAAGTCTACCTCTGCTCCCCAAGATTCCCACCATTCCTTGCAGAATCCCACTCCATGCTGTTTCCCTGGCTTCTTGCCTCCATTTCCCTTTTTGTTGCCATTTGGCAACTTGTTGATGCCAGCCCCATCTCGTTGTCCACACTCCGGCAAATTTTGCTATTCCAGCAGCACCACCAGATCTCCTTGGCTTGGTCCTCTTCGCCACCCCCTACAATCTCATTTATAACCACCATTGCCAAATTGCAGCTTTCTGAAACGCTTAGTGATGCATCACCCAGAATACAGAGGATCCTGACCACAGAGAGAAACTCCACCAACAAGCACAAAAAAATGCCTAAGTTAAACAGGGTGAACGATCAACAGTGATCTTCAATATTGTATCAAATTTTGGGTAATCTATTAGCTCACTTTCTAATGACGACATCAGAGAGAGCAGCAAACACAAGCACCCTACCTTGACCATATATATAAAGTGAATAATTATTAGTGCAATTAACACAGACAATAAAACATATAAAAAATACAGGTCTTTTTTCCCCCTGCTTTGTGAAACTGCTAAATAAACAGCACCTAACTCTTATACCATGCATCAAATTTAGCTTTTGACATAGATTTTGTGTGAAGAGCAGGAGGGGTGTTTTTTTTAAAAAAATAACTCCATTTTCAAAATTTACCTCTGAAAAACAGAAAATCCTTGAGGGTGTTTTCCTCTGTTCCTAAGCTGAATATTGAAACTGAGTTACAAGAGAAAAGCAACCTCTATCATGTTTCTCACAACATGGTATTAAACAGCATTCTTAGGTTTCTGAGTTACATTTGTTTTTAAATTGCTTTTAACACAGGAACATCAGGTTAATGAGTTTTATCCAGTTTGACTGGAGGCAATGAAGCAGATGTTGCATGTGTACAGGTCTGATTCTTTTAAAGAAGTAATTTTTGAAGAAGTAATTCCTATTATTTATTTTGGAGTGAAACAATGACATCTTCAGCACAGGACCACAAAACAATTGAGAAAGTTTGGCCATCCTGTTATACTGAAACATGACTGAAACTGGATGGGGCTTGGAGCAACCTGCTCTAGGGAGAGGTGTCCCTGCACATGGCAGGGGGGTTGGAACTTGATGATCTTTAAGGTCCCTTCCAACTCTAACCATTCTATGATTCTATGACAGGAGAGGGGGAAGGATTTATGAAAAGAATGAGAAATCTCAGACATCTAAGAAAAAAAATTGAAAGTGAAGAATTAAGAGAGAAAAGAGACTAGGAATTTATTTTTTTTTTTTTTAAATCAGTACTTTCTAGCACCCCTTTCAACCTCTTGCCTTCAGAAGCCTAATCCTTCAAAATACTTCTCACCAGGCCACCATATAACAAAGCAGACTGGGGGAGGTAGGTGTAGATTACCAGCTTTAGCTGCAAGACTTGTACTTCTGCGTATTGTTTCCAGGAGAGGTAATGCAGAAAATCAGAAAGCATATTTGAAGGCAGTCTATAGAGCAGTTTACTAGCACCTGTTTTCATCCAGCTGTCTTAATACAAGGGCTTTTCACCATTTGTGAGTGATTGCAGGAGCTATTACTTTAAATTAATTTAAAATAAACAATATTCAATTCAAAAGTTAAAACATGAGTGTTCCAAGGAGACCTATACAAAGCAGGAGAAGCAGGATAAAGGCTCCTCTCCCCTTACACAGTACTTGAAGTCACATTGGTCTTTAACTACCTCTAATACGGATCAGTACTGATCTGTGTTTGCACTGGGCTTGTGGGACTGAGAACACAAAGGTCTTCGTGGAACCATATTATGTCTTGGTTTCTTACAAACCAGTCTAAGGTGGAAGCTGCATTTTTTTAGAGTCCCCGCTCCTCATTTTTCCTCTTGATCTCCTAGACTTTACTTCTCTATCACCTTCCCTTAACAAAGCAGTTCCTGTGACTGAAAAACAGCATATTGTGAGCTGCAATGTTGGATTTGGTGTCATCTCTTCAAAGCTCCCTTTCAGTTCTCTGAGAACAAGCCCTCTCCATCCGCTCCTTTCACATGAAAACAGGGGTCCATGTCACATACGAGTGACGCAATTTGTGTGGGACATGAGATCATCCAAGTCATCTCCAAGCCAGACCCCAGGAGCACCAGACCAAGCTACCCAGCATGAAGAAGAGACACAGAGCCCAGATCTCTGGCCACAGCCCTTCCCAGGTCCTGCTGTGGAAGCAGAGTGGCATGGAAAATATAGAACATGCACTTGGGCAAGGACCATGTCTTTTCCCTTCCTCCATTTCAAGTTTTATTCACCAAGCATCCAAAGCCTGACTGGAAACCCCCTTCCAGAAATGAAAGAATCACGACAGGAAAAAACTGCAAGAAGATCAATCACACAAATGTCTAGTGAATAACCCAGCAGGCCACAGTGTTTCTCTGGAGATCTGCAAGCAGCCAAGAGATGACAACACTCTAATTAAAACAGTGAGCTGCAAAATGTGTCCATAAGGCTTTCCTTCGCATCCAGCCCCTGCTCAGATATTAGGCAATGAAGTAAACATGAAGTTGCACTGGGAGTTGTTTCCTTAAAGAAAATACAGATAACGAGGCACCCCTAAAAATTCTTCTTTTTTTCTGTTTTTTCTTTTAATTTAAAATTGAGAGGACCATGTGAGCAAACAGGATGGTGTCTGAGGCAAAAGGACAGATGGTTCTGCTCCCAGAGCAATGCATGAAACCAAGGCTTATTACAAGCCTTTTATTTTACTTAGGGCTTTTTTATTTACTCTTCTTTCTCTCTTCACTCATCTATTCATCTACCCATTGGAGTACTGAAAATTCAAGTTCTTGTTCTTCCAATTCATATTCAAATCAAAACACATACAAGCACACAGCAGAGCTTTCAGAGTGAAAGTTGGAAGAGTTTTGTTGTGGAATTTCTTTTAATTTTTTTTTTTAAAGTGTATAACAACCCAATTACAGAGGCTGAATCAGCACCTTCTAGATGAATACACAGGAAATGAGAGGAACATGGCAATGGTGACACATCTTCCAGCCTGAACTCCCTGGAACATGTGGTATATGCTATTATTTTACGTATAATGAATAACTTGTAATGTGTTTATCTCATCAAGAAAACCACTTTCCCCCTCAGTTTCACATTCCATGGATGCTTAATGAAGTGGCTTTGCTTTTGATGAAGGTAAATGCATAAATAATCTCTTCAGAACAATTCCTCTGCTTTGGTCATGGTCTCTATAGATGCACTCATGTCTTCAGCTGCCAAGAGAAAAGAACTGTGGCCACCTGCTTCAAGGTCAGCGGGAACAGAAGATTTTACAGAAGGCAGAGTAATCAGGTAGGGCCTGATGCTACTCTCACTCTTGGAAACACACACAACATTACTTCTTTCATATCGAGTCCCCAGTCAGTTACATCCTGAGACCCAACTTAAACAAGAGAGCAGCCGCACACCCTCAGGACAGCCCTCATGCTCCAGGAAGACAAGCATGCCCTGCAGCACCCTTCAGTGCCCATGTTTCAGACCGCAGAGAAAAGTGATGGTTCTGCAGAAGGAAGCACAACATCAGCCTCTCTGCAGGGACTCCTGACCAGATACCCAAACACTGGATCTGTCTGTGTCCCCAGCTGATGTACTTAATACAACTAAAAGACTCTTGTGGACTCTTAGGTGACCCAAAGAGTCAATGGAAAAGGTTTTTCCACCTAGAATTATTGGCCCAGCAGAGAAAACAGAAATCAAATATGGCAATGTCATGCTGGGATCAAGCTTTTTAATGGTTTTATTGAATGGATTTCAATTGAAACATTTCAGAGCAGCCTAAAAAAATAAAACATTCCAGCTCAGAGCAAATTTAAGAACTGCATTAATAGTTTCCTGTTAGGAAACCATTCTAAAAACAAATTGCTGAGCAGTTCTACTTATCACAGGGTTGCTGCAGGGGTGGCTCCTTCAGTAGGGCTTGGCTATTTACTTTCAGGTTCAGGCACTGGTTTGCTGTCTTTATGACCACTGTTACCTTGATTCTCTGCTTGCCATAGAAATATCAGAGGACTCACTAACATGAAAGTCAGCAGCCCCGTAACAGTCACACTACGACACTCCACATAAACTTAGAGTGGAAGGGAATCATATTCCACAGAACATACAAAAAATTTTAGGGAGAGAGAGTGTACTCAACCAAATCAGACGTGGAAACTAATAGCAATGTTTCTACAAATAATACTAGAGACCTATAGAAATGAGAACCAGGCAGGAAGGCCATAATTTTCTCATTTATAAGGACGTTGCCCTTGATCCACCTGGATCATTGCTCCAGCTCTGAAACACCTGAGTGACTGGTACCAACTGAACCATCAATACTATGATCAGTAGCATAATGATACTTTTTCTTTCAAATATAACATATTTCCTTCCCACATCTTTACTTACTGTGTTTAACCTTGGAGTAAAATTTTATGCTTTGTAATTAAAAAGAAAAACAAAGAGAAAAAGGATTTAAAGCTAATAGTCATTACAATCACCATAATAAATTTATAGGAAATGCATTTAACTATTACCATGGAAATCCGGAAACTGTTCTGTTATAATTAAAAGGATAATTATCTTTCACTATTTTAACAAACTCATGAATTAAAAATTTAGGACAGCTTTGCCAGAGTATATTTATTTGCATATATTATAAATAACTCGTCGTGTCTTCTATCTGTATCTTTATACCATGTAGTAATTTTCATTTGGGGAACAACAGTGCACTCATTTTAGTCAGCCAGATGCCTGCAGATTTGTCCATCGCTAAAAAAAATAGATGTAGAGCAAATAATTCTTTACACTAAAAAGTACAGTTGCAGCAGCACACTTTGCAGGTGCCTGTACCTCAGTTATTACAGTTAAACAAAATAAATTTTAAAGTCTTCCTTTTTTTGTTTTGTTTTGTTGGGTTTTTTTGTTTCTTTTAAAAGACTGCCTATGCTTTAAAAATCAACCATTTTTATCATTCAATTTGAATTGAGTATGTTTCAATTTAATTTCAACTTAACTGGGACTTAAAAAAATTGAAACTTTGGCCTATTCGGGCCTTGACTCTTTCAAAATCAATTCATCATCACTTTATATCCACTAATCCCTATTTTTAATACGGGCTTTGGAGTTGTCACCAGCAAACCAAAAAAGCAGTTATTGCACAGTGCCAGGGGGAAATATCATGGGCATTCAGCTACAAGCAGATCGGACACGGATCAGCAAGACAGAAGAACCTGTGGGCACCAAGACAGACCCTATGGAACATTTGCAGGACCCCTCCTATCCACAGAAGAGCTCCTCCCACACTTACTGCCCACCCAACTCCTTCACAAGAATTTCACATTTCTGGGTGTGAAAAGCTTTTCAGTAAGGGTTTTATATTCAGAGCCAGGATAAGCGATGGCACTGGCCATGAACTTACCTACTCAAGATGATTCCTGCACGCAGTAAGAAAACTCACAGTACCTCACTTGCACACAAATCTGAAGACTAAAGTAATTTGTGAAAGTCACGTCACAAACCAACTCAAATGTTAAATAATGTGGTCAAATCACAAACAGCCTGTGAACAAATCAAAACAAGCAGAAGTAAAACAAAGCTTTGCTACAAATCCTACATCCAGCTCAAGAAATTAGGTTGAATAACTCATTGTTATGTTTGGATTCGTCACCTGTTATGGCATAGCACAGAGCAAAAATCTTTGCTGAAGAGTGAATGTATCCTATTTAGAGTTCCTTCTAGCAATGATTTTATATGGTTTGCAGGTGTAAGGTCACGGGTGAAATATAGACCATGATCCCTGTTGCTTGAAATATAGATCTCTATAAACAGTTCTATAAAATAGATACTGTCTGAAAAACTGCTGCTTTTATTTTTAATAGTGAAAGTAGACACGTTTGTTACTCAGTTGAACTAAAGATGCTTCTGAAGACTGAAAAGGGACAGAGATTAAAATAAGAAAATATGAATTTTAAGGACTTTTAGAATGCAATTATTTAAGCAGAAGAACCTTAATACATTGTATAAACAAGCTCAGTTTATAAACTTAATTATGAAACTAGTTCAGTTTCTGTAAAAAAAACAGGACTGGTGTTAGATCAGCAATATATTTTGGCATGCCTCTTTCTTTTTATCTATAAGAATGTAAAATATTAAATGTACAGTATTAAATTGGAAGGAAATGCAAACGTTAGCCAGGGCAAAGAACCAGAAAAAAGCACCTAAAGAGATGATATACATAGGCGTTAAATAACCATCTACATGGAAAAAGAAAGTGATACATCTTGGCAAGATCTGTGTAAAACGTACTACAATAAGGCCAAGAGGTTCAGAGAGCAACAGAACTAATGAAACTAAGTTTCAGACTTGAATCTAACAAGGTTTAAGTGAAACATTTCCTCACATTGGCTTTTCCTAATGGCACTGTCCTTGACGAGTTCTCAGGTGTCCAACAGTTGTGGAGATAATGCTGTGGCTTTTCTAGGAGAAGGAGCCCTAATACAGACTCTCTTCTCTATCTAGCATTTTCATGAAACTTACAGGAATTCAGTGTCTTTGAAAATTCTACATTTGTCAAATTTGGTTGAAAACTGGGGATATCAATGATAAAATCCAGAAAAATAAGTTGACTACTGGAGGAACTTACATGGGAACAGAATTGAAGAATGAAGTACTGGTAGACAGAGAGGTAAGAATTTTTCAGCACTTGACACGTATTATCAAAAAGAGAAATGACTTGGTACTACAAGATGAAACAATTTGCACACAGTTGCAAAAGGAACTGCATCTCTCCAGAAAATCAAGGGAAAGGGGCGCAGTATTGCCATAGTTACCTGATGTTCACATGGATGGCCAACTCATCAATAGCAACACAGTTCCCAGGAGGTGAAAGGGCTGCAGATTTGGGCCTCTCATGACTTGATCAAAATGACACAGAAACTGCAGCAGAGCAAGAGCAGAAGCCACATCTACCTTCATTTTGTTTTAAGCTTTCTTCAACAGGACCATAAAAATTTCAGAACATCATCTCCTGTAGAGCACATACAATGCCATGCAGCAAAAGGCCCCCTCTGGCCTACTTTCTCACTGCCAAGGATGATGCATATGGTCTCTGTGGGTTAGTGTCAAGCCTTGACTGTTCGCAAGGGGAAAGTGCAAGTGTAGCTTCCCAGTGAATGGAAAATCTGAAGCCCATGTCAGTACATCTGCAGTCTGGCACCACCACACTTTGTTTTGTTCAACTTGAGATTTTCATGGATGACAGTGTTCAGCAACACCAGTGACCATCTGTTTCTTCCTCCTCCTCTTCCTCTTCTTCATTCTCCTTTGCTTCTACTTAACTCAGTCTTAAGTGACCAAGATATCCTGGGAGCAAAAGCAGATCGAGATTTGCAGTGGATGGCACCACATCTGCTGATTTAACTCCCAGGAAAAAGAAGAAAATTGCAGCGAGGCTTTGAAAGAGGGTGTAACGTGGAGAGTTAATGGGGGAAATGGAGCAGCTTGAAGTTAAAGTCACTGCAGTTGTGATTTGACAGACTGTTTCCTTGGTGGCAGGTGGAAAAGCAAGGCCCCATAGAGGGTGTGTCGGAAAACAGGAATGATGTGATTGCAGTGCGCTGCAACCAAAAATAAAAGCAAGCTGATCCCTGCTTATCTCTGCAGTAGCCCGATACACAGGGGACGAGCAGGAATGAAGATGAGCAGTTTCACTCAGGGGCACTCTTTCTACTTTATACATTAAGTTCTTTAAAGCAAGAGATCATTTTGATGCTTTGCATTTTGATTCTCGCAGCCTACATCTTCCCATGACAATGTAACCAGAAAAGTTTAAACTTTCCTTCTAGGAATTTAGATTAACCAAGGATGCCTACACTACCTCTAATTCTGTTTTAGAATTAAATAGAGGCTTTGCCTTAGGAAAATTCAAATCCTATGTCAGCAGTTTATCAGATGGCTTCTAGCTAAGGGACATATTAAAGGACAAGACCTGATTCTGCAGCCAAATGGCCACATGCAGGCCAGTGAAGTGCACACTATAAATAACCAGTACTCAGCTAGACTTGGGTGAGGGAGAAAACATCCCACACAGAGCCAACTCTCCCATTTGCTGAACCGCTCCTTCTTTCTGGAGGCACTGAAACAAGAATCACTGTGGGTTCATCAGGTCACATCCCTGCCCAGCCCTGGCTCATTTCACCATCTCAAAATAAATTAAGAAACAGACAGCGCTCTGCAGAGGAAGGAACAGGGACTATTCCTGTTACCTGAGGCCTGTCTTTGACATTGGTTTTGTGCTGATGCAACTGTTCTACTTAGAAGCCAAGTCAGACCACAGGCACATCTCTCCCCTCGCTATGATCCCCAAGATCCACAGGGGAGGATGTCTAAGGGAGACAGGGGACACACACCCCAAGCCCTCAGCCAGCCAGCAGCAGCTCACAGCACAGGGAGTTTCCAGGGGTTGGAGGTGGAGGGAAGAAAAGGGGGAAAGAAAAAAAACAATTAATATTACTGAATGTATTTTTCTTCTGTAAAGATGCCCTTCCTTTTCAAACCCACGCAAAATTTTATCATCTACAACATCCTCTGGCAAGGACTTCCACAGGTTATGCAGCTGGTGAAGCAGCACTTCCATTCATTTTGAACCTGCCATCTGCCAGTTTCAAGTGATGTCACCAGTTCTTTTTCGGAAAATACAGTAATTTCCCTGTTCACCTGACACAAAGTTAATTTCTTCAGACCTCACTCATTCTTACTGAAATAGGGATCTTCATGCCAGTGGATGTATTCCCTTTCCTGCAGAAGAAAACAGATGTTACCTACCTAGCTGCTAATTTTTATCTTTTCTCTTAATTGAAATTACCTTCTGCATCCTTAGTTTTATAACTTAATGTCCCTTATGTTGACAGCAATGCAGTTTATAGATATTCAGTTGAAGAAAGTAGGCAAGTTTCTTCAAATAATGAATATTAGGAAGATATCCACTAGAGTCAGTTGAAATTAAATGGTTAGAAATTATATTTTCTTTCAAATTCAGAAAGCACTCCAAAGGCCATTCTCTCTGTGGATGCAAAAGACATGGTGTCACATTATTTTTTTTATATGGGAGCATTTCATGTAGTCAACCTGACAATTTCAGCTGATTCAGCTCATGCCATTGGACCCCATGTAAGGATGGAGAACTAAATGGTTCTTGCATCTAAGAAAATGGAGTAGTTTTGACTTTACTTACCAAGAACCCTACCTAACAGCATGTACACATCTAGGTCCACCAGCCACCCCTCCTAACAGCCAAGCTCTCGCTGATCTCAGTGAGGACGTGTATCAATACTGCCACCATTATCTCCTGCAGGAAAAGATTTTCTACCTGTTCAAAAGCTAAAGCCTTTAATTTTTCTGATTGTGAAAATGAGATACCAGCATACAAAGCAAGGCTAACAGAGTGCTGATCTGACAAACAAGCAGTGCTTCTTGCAAAGAACCAGAGGATCCAAAAGGAAAGATGTCTATTGCTAAAGTAAGCTAATATACTTCAAAAGAAGCAGGTATCTTTCCAGTCCTATACTGCAGCAGCTAAAACCTGAAGGAACAATGACTGCCAAATCTTACGAAACCTGTAACCGCAGTATGACTGAATAAGCCTTCAACCAAGCATTACAAGAAAGGAATTCTGGCACGCAGCACAATGTAATTTTAGAGAAAAGTGGATGTTCTGCTGTGATATAACATAAATGAATATAAATGAATTAAACCTCTTTAACAGGTTCTCAACAATAATGTGTACAAAATGCTCAGAGAAATTCCTCCAGGTAGCAGTGATTAAATAAATGTAAAATGCTTTCATACTAAGACGGTACAATCCTGTGTCAGGAAAGAAAGGTATTACTTCCTTTTAACACCAGCTTCAAAGCACCTACACTGAGCACAGTAACATACTCAGGACAGGACAGGTCAGTCTCAGCATCCAAACCCAAAGAGGAGTCTAAGGAGCAACTCAAAGCTCATCAACAGTGAGATCAAAGCAGCATTCCTTCAGGGAAGGAGAGGTAGCACCAAGCCAGAACAGCTCCCAAGGTAGATAGAACTTGCTGGGAAGAAGACATGAGGATAAGAGCTCTTAGAAAAGAGTCAAATTCATTAATTCCTTATGTTGGTCAGTTACTATTATCCTGTGTCTTTCGTGAACGGAGCTAGTATCCTCCCTTCACCCCGGAGCGAATGGCTGCCCAAGCCCAGCTGCAGTAGCCAAGTGCAGGGAGAGGGAAGGATGAATCATGCACTCCAGTGTTTTAGCTGAGGAGGTTGATGCACTAATGATTGGTTTAACAATTATTTATGCGCAAACAATCTCCCAAATTTTCTCTGCAGAAAAAATAAAGCAAACTAGCCACAAGCTTTCAATTGACTCAATCCCTCTGCAACCCATGTCTATATGAACGTGACAAGGTTTCACACCAAGTCACAGGAAACTGATCCATGCCTTTGAGCCAGCAGAACACAAAGCATCTGCCTGTTTTTTCTGCTGGGATGCAAAAAATTCTTCCTCTGAGAAGTATCACATCATGTGAACCTCACGTTGGTTGAAGGTCCCTTACTGAGTCAGGAGTCGAGAACACTGTTGTTACGTGGTTCACAAGAGGTTGGCAGCTACTCAATCAAAGAAAGACCTGTTTAGTGAGCTTATATTATTTAAACCTCACTGCTGGATTCACTTAAAGGTGAAATACAAAGCAAACATTGGGGATGTCTCTGGGTAAAGCCAGAAAAATGTCTGCACATGTTAAAAATATATCTACAAAACTACTAAGTTTTAAATAGAGCTGCTAACAGTAATGGGATGTTCAGTGGCTGAAGTGCCTTTAAAAAAGAAGTGATAACCATACCTCGCAAGAAAAGCATCTCTCAAGACAGGTGAAGCCCTGTCTGTGACAGAGAACCAGTCAACATCCTCTACAAGACAGGAATTACTGTGACAGAGCACTGTCAATCTCATTGGCAGGGCCAGCAGCCTGCCTGCAGTGCAGCACAACAGCAGAAACTCCCAAGGCAGATGAATAACAACAGGAACTGGTTACACATAATCACAAATGGATAGGAATCCATGAGAAGGGGGATACTCCAACCAGTCCTCGGGGTAACAGAAGAGCGTCTAACACAGTGCAACCTGTTATTTCTGCTAGGTGTCACAACACATAAATGATGCCACTTAGAGACAGAACCAAGTTCAGACTTGACGAATTAGTCCAATCTGTTGAAGCTTTGGTCAGCCTTCCCAACACCTCTTTGAGGATCTGTAATTCTTCATTTGAAGCAAGAACAAAACCCCATTTTTTTGGCAACGCTTCAAGTTGTGATGACTGCAATTCAGCCCCTGCTGGTATATGTCAGTGGCAAGCTGTAATTTCTGCTTTCCTACACCTCTCCTTTTCCTTTTGCCTGCTTTGTTCCCTCCTTGCATTCTGCCTCATTCCATGTTCATGAAAACCTAGCAGTAGAGACTATTTTTTTGTTTCTACAGCACTTGTCATTTATAATTCCTCACTTCTCCAAGGATTTGGAAGCTCTATCTGCTGTAAATAATAATTCCAATGACAAATTTTAATTTTTTTTTACTGTCATAGTTCTTTTTCCTTTGTGACTTCTTTTTCTGTTATTTTTCTTTCCAATTTCTTAAATTTCATCTATTTCTTAGATGTAATATGTTTTTAAGAAAAAAATCTGTATATTCTTTCAGATGAAACCAGTCTTCTGCACTAGAAACAGTAATTATTTTGTGTAGCCACACACAAACACATTTCTTGTCACTAAGTGCTTGACAGCATTTCAAATGTTGGGAGAAGTTTCTGTGTCTAATAAAATGGAACAAACTTGCCACAGTTAATGTTTATATGACTTATCTTTGTAAGTTATATAAAAGAATCCCACCCCACACCTACAGCAAAGAAACTTGTCTGGCACATATTTAAATGAAATGCCCAGTGGAGTTTACTAGTTGGAAACTAGCAGCAGATTTACTGAAAGCAGTTCATGGTCAGATTGCCTGAGTGGAAGGGTTTAACAGAGACTTATTAGAATTGGAGATTCAGGAAACTGAGGCCTGCAGATCATTTAGAAACAATTTTAACTGCAGAGCTCCAAGTTCTGACTGGCACATGTCACAAGTTGTTGAGGACTGGCTTTACTGCAGTCGTTGTCAAACTGTCCTTCCTGATAGCATCAGCCCACAAGAGCTTCACCTTCACTCTGCTCCAAGCAACAGTGATAATTTCAGCACTAAAAATGGGAATCCCCCTAACACCTCTTTGCTAGAAGGAAAGCTCTCCAACTTCTAGGATAGTCAAGAAAATTAACTTTTCTGTTCCCCTCAGGACAGCGAGACGCAATGTGGCAGTTGAAGACCAAGGCAAGGCACATGGCTAGGTTTTCCACATCTCTGCCATCAGAGTGTGCTGAGCCCTACAACAGGTGGAATGAGAAATCAATGCCTAAATGTGCTCGGAGAATTGCACCAACTCCCAGCCCAGACCCAAAAGCTGTTGGCTGCTCTAAATCAGTGTGATGGAGAGGGCTGGCATGCTACAGGCCTGAAAAAACAGGAGACCTGCACAGTGCCTTCTGCCATTGCCTCTGCCTCTCACAGGATTTTGGTCTGCATAAACATAAATAGTTTCAGATATACATAACACTCATATCTCTTCAGAAAGACCTTTTGCTACTTTTGTTACTTCTGTGCTGAGAAAAATTATCCCAGGACTCCTTGCAACACAAAAGCAAAGGACAAGCCCAAGCAGAGAGCAGCAGCCCAGTGCCCCGGCTCGCAGGCAGCCACTCCCAGATAGGTGTCCCTCTTCCCACCCAGCTGCAGGCAGCAAGTCCCTGACCTCTGTCAGGAGAGCCACAAGGCTGTACCTTTAGGAAAGAATAAATTTACAAGAAAGCTAAGGTAAAAGCAGATAACCACTTGATGACAGCGTTCCCTTCTGTAATTCCTTCTCCATCCTCATTACAGGACTAAGCTGCTTTCTATGGCATCTGCTACCACTTGTCTCTGGTTCCAAACAAAAAACACGTTTGAGGCTCCTTCCCACCAACACACAGGGCCGAGCAGGGCTCTTTACAGATTCGACTCCACACACACCCTGCCCCGCATGCCAGGGAAATAAATATATGGTATTTCAGAGGCATGGGACATAAATTCTGGCTTGGTTTAGAACCCTGTGGGCAGCAAAGTGCTCTGCCTATTAAAACATAAATTATCATCTGAGTATAGCTGATGAAAGGCTGGGACTAATAGGAACTGGTACTAAATCAGAATTATAGGAATGCTCTTTCCCGTCTGACTGAGGGAATTTACTCTCCTCCTTAGCGAGCCTCAGGAAGGCAGATGAAAATTAAGGCTAGTTTGTATGGGAGCTGAGAAGAAAATTGTTAACCTGCCCAAATACATCCTTATCAATAAAGTATCTTCTTAATCCCATCAACTATGATTGTGGAACACCTGTCATCACTAAACTTCCAAGTCTTTATGAAAAGAAGAAATTTAATCTCATATTCATCCTCCGAATTATGTAGCAGCAGCATTAATAGTAATATTACGTCTACCGAGAAATTGAGCCTGGCACTCATTACCAGAGCTGGGATTTCAAAAAAATCACTCAACATGGTGGCTATGAATTTCCTTTGAAAAATCTGAACCTATATTATAACTGTGCTGAGTCTCCTTAGAAAGTCTGGCCCTGTGGAGCATACAGAAACCCCTGTGGTCTCTCAAAGACTCAGTCTCCAAGTCCCCACACAGATAACTGCTTCTCTACTCTGCTCTGCTCTGTCCCTCCACCATTAGGTCTCTTCCAGACAAGGCTCAGGGAGAGAAACCAGCAGCAGCTCTGCACCATCCCAGCATTCATATGTCAACATAGTGACATACCCAGTGCAGCACTGAAGATCCAGGAATTTAATCCAGATCACTTCAACTTTTCCCTGTAGTTCTAACCCAGACCAATTCTTAAATTCTCTTCCGGGGTTTAAGAAAAATTAATCATGACAAGTTTAAAGTGCTTGAAGAGATCAAAACCTCCAGCTTATTTATGATCTACAGATAAATCAATATATTCAGATAAAGTTTGTTTGCCAGAAAGATTTTCTTTGACTCCTGAATTTCCCCTTTTCTCCAGATGCTCGTTTCCTAAACAATACTAACTCACATCTTTTATTTATGGTCCATCTATGCTATTCTTTTGCTCTCCATTCCACAGAGCTAAAAGACACTATTGAGATACAGCTCCTAGAGAAAGGCTGTTCACTAGCTCACTTCTAGAACGTGTTGTGACTGTCACAAAGAAAGATTGTGCTCCCCTTGTATTTCTATAGTCTGTAACATGTGCTTCTGGATGGATGTCCCTGGGTATTACTGAGAAAACAGCATTCCTGACATAGATATATATCTTTTAAATGATGATTGAGAGCCAAAATAAATCAAATGTCAATGTTTAAGAATAGAGAACAGTTACGGGTTCACAGCACTCATAGCTGCTCTGGATGACTCTGGAGGAATCCTTTTAACTCTAGGTTTGGCTTCTTGCCCTACTTGTACTACATAACCAAACTTAAACTCTGCTGGAGAATGATATAGAGCAGAATAGCTACAAGCTAAAGCAGACTACAACAGCTTCTTGTTGTTTTACTCCCAACACAGTGATGTCCTATTGTTCATTATAAGTAAAGTAGAAAATTGGTCCCGTGTTGAAATGCCAGGCCTTTGTGACACACAACACAATTGGACTGTGCTCCCATGCCATCTGAGCTAAATGGGAGCAGAATTGTTACACAAGTCCCAAGGTGCCCACTGATGTGAGATGTAGTTTTTATTTATTGGAGAAGACACTTCATACTCTGGGAAAAAGTTATTTGCTGGCTTTAAATCATCGACAATGGAAGAACTAAAAAAAGCTTGCAAATGTATCATGAAGGAATTTAGGACTGAATATAGAAAGACAGGAGTGAATACACCAAAAGAGCAAGACTGAAGATAGGTTTAAGAGCCAGGAGTGCAAAAAGCAACACATTTTAGAATGGAAGAGTAGTCTTGCCTCAGTGATCCTATGGGCACTGCACAAAGATACTTTCAGAGCAGGTCATACAGACAACCACTTGGGGTTAGATTTTCAGAGACCCTAATAGCTACTGAAGAACCAGTTCAAGTTAAAGCCAGTAAGGATTTCTTGTCTCAGAGATACTCCCTTTAGGGCATGTTTTTTACAGTTTGGGACACAAATCTTACATTTCTTTATTTCCTCAGACCTGCAGCTCAAGGCGCAGATTGTAAAGGAGGACAGTGGAGGGGAGGGGGGGAAGGACAGTACAATTCCTCTATCTCTGTACCTGCCTCAGGATTTGGGGAGCAGACCCTGCCCCTTCTCAAATGGGACAACTATGAGAGTCATCCAAGGGATTTTTCACTGCAGTGACCAAACAAAAACTACCACCTTGTTCATTTCATAAAGCTTCAAAACAGTAACATTTTGAAACAGGAAGTCCTGCCATAAATTCAGCTCATTACAGTGTTCTCCCCAAGAGCTTCACAAGCTCCTCTGCTCGCTCTTGTTCAGGGTGTGTTGCAATGGAGCCAGCCCCAACACCCGGGCTGAGGAACGGCTGGGTCTGACACGTGCTCTCATCCTGCTGCACAGTCATATTTGCTAGTGCACGATGCAAATCATGCCAGCCACACCAGAATAACTGGAATAGTAAATGTCACTAAATTCCAAAGAGCACAAAGCATGTCTAGCCCAGACATCATTTCCTTGTCATTAATTCGTACTCAACACTTCATAAACTTTTATTGTAAAGCACGCATTTGGAATTTAAAGAAATTCTGAAATTCAGCAATATCTAATGATCATGCTCAGTGTGTACTCTGCATGAGAGAGAAATTGTTGTGTCTGTTTGCTGTTGTGAAGTGGTAACCCATATGTTCCTCACATTAGGAAGATATTTAATGTATGCCCTTGGCAAATAACAGACTATGGAGCATCTGAAACAAACAGAACCACCACCCAAAGATAAGACATTTCTGTTAAAACTGAAAAAAGGAAGAAAAAAAAAAAAGCAGCTATTTACAACAAATTAAAAAGTTATCTATCAAATCTCACTTATGGATCTCATTTATGATAATATAAAACTGTTCCTGAACTTTAATTATTATGACGAACTAGTCTCCTGTGGCTTGTTCATTTCACGCAACTAAAAAAAAATAATGTTAATAGTCTTCTAATTATATCAGTATTCTGCATAAAAAAACCAAAAACTGGTTCACATTTATTACTCTGTCTGGGGAAGTTATGGATCATCTTGCTTTTCACTTAATGTTTTTTAATTTTCATATCAGAAATACTAATAAGTGTGGTGTTATTAGATCATATTTGCTTTCACTTCCAACCCAAGAAAATGATCCACTTTGTTTAGCTGCCACAATTAAATTAATTTATTTTCCTATGGCATGGTTTTTGATAAGGGTTTTTATCAGAAGTTTGACTGTATTAAGCTTAATAGGACATCTTTCATTAAAATAAAATGCAAAAAGAAAATATGTTTCATTAAAATCAAACAATGGCTTTGCCCCCCACTCAACCCCATTTTTGACTCATTAGCATATTTAATAGAAAAGATAATTGCAGTTTTCACTTGAACAAGAGCCACAATCTGAAGTTCTGGATTTATTTAAAATTGAATGCTGCATCTAGAGATGGCCACAGCAGAAATGGCAAAGCAGTGAAATTTGGCACGTTTTGGATTTGTTGGCCATTGATTTTCTGTGGTACTCACAGGACAGTATCAAGAGTTTGCTCGTCACTCCCTAGAGTATTTACAATATATTCCAATGGTATTATCAATTAAAAGATAGCCTATAATCCCCTGTAGTCCACTGCTAGAAGACAGAGAAGTGTCTATGAAAAGGAACTGACCCACAGCCTACAAAATCAACCTCTAAACACACTCTGTTGGGAGAACTAGTTTCTGTTTCTAGCAGAAACAATCTGGTGATCTTTGGGTTTATTACTGGTTAAGCCTCCATAAGGCACAGGGAAATACAAAAAAAAAATTTCAAAAGACAAAAAAACTACCTGAAAAAACCTCAACTTTCAGCATAAGTTGAGAGATTGAGGTCTAGAGTCTAAGAGTTCTTGCTGTTCCATCTGATTTCAACTCCCACTTCTAATCCATTTCATCCAGGTAGGATGCAGCATCCCCTAACGTGCAAGCGTGTCCAGTGGCTCTGTGCCTTTGAAGCTCCCTTACCATTTTCAGCAAGAGGGAAAGGAGACTAACCCCAGGGGTCCAACAGATACTTGCTAAAAGAAGAACACATTCTGATTTTGGCTTGATGGTGGATAAGAAAGGAAAAAGAGTTTAACAAAGATGTTAGCGTTGATTCTGAGCTGTACAGAGGTCCTTTCATGCTGCCAAAACAGTGGAAAAGAGTCTCAGTGTAGGTGAAATTCAGGCCTCTCACAGATAAGTAGAAACTGCTAAAGAATCTGCTGGTTCACCCTCCTGGTAGGTAACAGACAGGCTAAGGAAATAAAATGTGCAGTGATCAATGTTGTGTACATGTCCCATCCATCATTGCCTGAAAGGATCCAGAGAGCGATTTTATCCTAATAACACCATGTCAGTTAGGATCATTCTTTTGTTCTCCTGGCACCTACTCCATTCTTCTTCTTCAGAAGTTTCTCAAGAATTTTCTGAAGTTGCAACTTTTGCCTAACCAGCTGTATTGCTATCTCCTATCCTCTTTAAACAGATTTCTGCTCACAGCTGAACAGACATTAGCTGCCATAACAAAGCAGAAGCCCATATGCAAAGTTTGCTTGTTTGCACCAGTGTCCTGTGCTTCAACTCAAAGCCAAAATGCCCATATGGCCGCTGGAAAAAGAAGACGGGGGGGAGGGGGGGGGGAAGAATAGAGAAAAATATTGAGTTGTTTCTACTGGAAGGAAAGAGGGATTGTCAACACAGAAAGTGGATTAACACCTCCGTAGCGTAACGGTAAGGTTTACTATTCTGCTGTACAATACAGCAGCTTAGAATTGAACAGACCACAACAACTTCTTCTAACTCCTTTCCTTTCCCTCTCTCGGCCCAACCTCCTACAACGAGAGGCCTCTGAGACCTGTTTGGGATCACAAAGTGCATGTTGCAGATCTGAACAACCCACACACATCTAATAAAGGCAAAATGGCAAATGGAGTTCATGACACTATTTACACAAGGCAAATTTTTTATCAAGCTGTTATCAAAGAGCACGCTTCATAAACTGCTCATATATCACACATAGAGGAGCTAAATAAAGAGGGCTGTCTTCAGTACCAGTATCAGTTTTAAGGGAGAACTCAGGTTTAAAATCAAATCAGAGCTAGCCTTGAATTTTTATTCAAACAACTGGTAAGCTATACTCTTAAAATTCTAACCCAAAACGACAAAAAACTCACAAAACTTTCAAAATACAAGTCCCCGGATCTCTGGGTATTTCTGCGTTGTAGGAGTGGCCCAGAAATAGTACCTTTTTTAACTGCAGTCCTCAGAGTTCCAGCATCAGGAATACTTAAATCAGAACTGCAAATTATTGTGTCGGTTTCAGACCTGCATTTGGGCAGGAGAATAGCAGCAGCAGCACCACAAATGATTGCAGAGAGGAAGCAATCTGCCAGCCCCTGTGGAGAGTACCTAGAGCATATGTTCAGTGCAGCATGCAAACATCCCTGATTGTACCAGGCAGATCAACAATGCTCTGGCTACACGTACTTAACAGTGGGAAGCAGGAGATTGTGGCATGAGGCTTCTCTAACTCTGCTGCTGCTGTCTGAGTTTATTATATTTATACATTTTATGGATCATCACTTCTGCAACTCTGAACTTACAGTGTGCTGGTCACAAGAATGGGAAATGGATGGGACGTACCACGGGATCCTGGTGACAAACAGGCTGGTTTAACTGCTTCTGCCGCAGTTTTCTTTAGACTTGTCTGAATGTTATTTGCATTTTCAGTCCTGCTGTTGCTTGTATTTGCTCCTGAGCTAGAGTGACTTCAGATGTCCCTCCGGCCTGCACAAGGTTTCCTTGGACACAACCCTTGGCATTTCTTCGAGCAAACCTGACAGAAATACCAGCTCTCAGTTTACTGCTGTGCCCTTGTTGTCTTACCTCGATGGCTCCTAGACTCAGTTCTCTGAAAATAAGACTTGTGGACCTGTAAATGTCCCTAATATATACAGCTGTGCAAAGAACTGAATGGGACTGTGTCTGAAAAAGGAAAAAGTTGTAGTGTTTCTTCAGATAACATCAACTAAAATTAAAAATTCTGTAACATTCTTGAAAGGTCAGAGACTGCACCTTCTGAAAGTCACAGTAAGAAAATTTTAAAAGAAAATAAAAATTCAAAGCAAGGATATTAAAAAACCAAAACCCCCAACTGATCCATTTTTCCAAGGTATAGAGAAAATACGGATCAAATGTTTTTCTTGATTTTTAGCCTAAATGGTATAAATGTATAACAAGTTCTGTCTGGCACAAAAATTCACTTTTATTGACAAACAAATAAGCTTTTGTCCAGTTACACAAGTAACTACGGATAATTGAGAATTGGTAAATTTTTAGGGGTTTTTTTGTTTGTTTCGAAATAAAACAAGATAATGTGACTTCAAACTTCTTTCTTCTCTCTAGTTCCCAGTATACCACAGCAGTCACCAAGTGCCTGCCATGCTCTTTCCATGCCAAATTTCACTGCCACAATAACAAGAATATAAATAAATTACTTTGTGTGATTCACTTGCATTTTGAAATGAAAACTAATTTCATAACCTTGAACAATCAATAGCTTCAGAAAATTGAAACAACAATGATAATTTTACTCTCCAAAATGTGATTGCCCAAACCATAACTGGGCCAGAACATGGGGACTTACAGCCACATTTCTGAGAAGGAAATGTCAACTTCCCTTGTATTTCAAAGTATTACAGTCTTATTTTTACCCATCAGCAAAAATTAGCACTAAACCAGTCTTTTACTTCCTTTCCCTCTGAAAGGACACACCAGAGTTTTTCCCAGTGTACACAGCATTCCCATTTTCACCACTCAGGCCATTTATTTTCTGAACCTTGGTGAGATGCTAACCTAGTCTATATAACCAGGCTACAGTACTCCAACTGCCAGACACTAATATATCTGTTTTCAGTCACTCATCCACCCCCAAAACTGACAGGCTGAATAATTACCAGCTCCCAATACATGAAACTTAACTAAGTCTGGACAGCTGTATCAGTGAACAACCTAGATTTCCATGTTAATATGACCTTGCTTGACACAAAACACGTCAGGTATTTTATCAGCTTGTCTGTGAAAACCATTTGATCTCTTTAGTGGTATCAAGCAGGAAAAAGAAAGCACATTCTGCCTAACCATGAATTTACCATGCACAGTTGAGATGCACAGCATCCATAACTAAAATTAAATGAACAGCCTGTCAGGTGTGAATTGCAGGAGCTAACCACAATCTCCTTCTCTCTTCCAAACGCTCCTCCAGCCCAGATTAAAGTAACACCTATGAGAAAGGAAAACAAATACTTCTTCTGAGAACTGGAAAAAAAATTTTAAACAGGGACAAGGACGAGTCATCACCCTCCCTCAGGGCCTACATCTCCCAAGCAGTCAACTTGACCAAGAAAAACAGATGTCCATCACTGCCAGGTCCTGCCCAACCCGTAACTGCTCTTGACATGCAGTCTCCTGCTCCAGTCACACACTGTTCATGCTTCATATTGTCATAGCTGATGAGGGTACGAAAAAGATAGCATGGGACACAACTACATTAAGTGAGGAACAGCACCAAACAGATGAATTGAAAACCAGATTCCTTCCTCTCATAACAGTAGAAACTGCAGGACGTGGAGACTTGCAAGGGACCTTTTTGGACTGCAGTGGCAACCTAGAGAAAACACTAGAAAAGAGGAGGGATTAGTAACAACAGAGGAAGGATCCGTTTTCTGGGACACTACACAGCAATGGCTAACACTATTCTTGTTTAGTTGAGCAAGCTGGTCCATTGACTTCAATAAAAATAAAATTGAGCCTAAAGTTTTAATGAACTATTTATTAATTAGTATGCCCTAAATGTTCGGGAAAAGCTATTACTTAATGGGCATTATTCTTCTCTCCAATCTTCTTTAAATGAAAGGAGTTGATTGGATTGATGATAGGATTGAGAAATACACTCTTGCCATTTGAAGGTGCCCAGTTATGTTCTTTTTCGTCTAAATTTCATCAAAAGCTAGCACAAAAGGGATGTCAATGACACAAGAACAGAGCCAAATGCATCTGGCTTTACTGAGTATAATTGTAATATCAAGTGCCTTGTTGGGTTGTGTCTTTTGGAAACAAAAACAATCTATTGTGAGACTCTGGAAAGGTTCCTTCTCATCTGCATGGAACTCATTTTAAAAGGATGATTTAAAACAAAAGAAACATTATCCAATATTAGAAGTAACCGTTAGCAAGGCTCATTAATGCAATGCACTGAAGCTACAGTCTCTGCAATTCTATTCCACAGCTAAACTACTGTAATTAAACCATAGTTCCTCTGTGTTATTTAGCAAAGTAAATAATTACACCATGCCCCTGAGGTTTATTGTTAATTTGTAGCATCAGGCAGAAACCCTTGCTGTCATTTCTAAACCTCCATTTTATGGGATCATATCCCTATGGAGCTGCCCTGTTATTGTACTGAACATCAGAGTGACTGCACTGACATTTCATCCTGTTGTGTTCTACATCAGGAATATCAGTCATTGAGCTGCCTTGTGTACATGGGCATTTGTATCCAAGGCAGCCATCAAAACTTCAGCCCTCACAGATAGGTCTTAAATAATCAGCATGGGTTTATTTCACAGGGAGGCAAAGCTAGTGTTTCCCCTATGCACCAAAAAAAAGTCTGGATTCATTCATTCAACTGCAATTTGACTCTTTTTGCAATCAGATTCATAAATGTTAGCACAGCAGGACCACAGTCACTTCCAGCATCACTCCTCCTTCGATAAACACAGCTCTTCCTACACTCTTGTTATGGACAGAACCTCTGCCCACAGCTCCCAGGCTGCAGGGTTGCATCTGTAAACAGAAATGCAGCCCCTTGGAGAATACCTATTTTTCTAGAACCTGCTTATAGCTGCCCAGTTAGTTTAACTGAAGACAGGAAAACTGAGCAACAGGTAATAATTTAAAAAAAAATAAAAAACATTCAACATCCTCCTCTATCCCTGAGATTTTTAAGGCATGCTGAGGGGGTGCTGACACACGGAAAGACGGACTCCACAACCTGTAAAGTTGTAAAGTAGGTATGATTATTCAGCGCTGGGCAGCACGGAGGGGGTAGTCCCGCCAAAACCGTACACACCTGCCTCAGAGCAGGACTCTGTATTTATAGTACTCACTTACACATATGCATAAACTATCCCAGCTTTGTATTAAAATCAGTTCTCTGCCCCCACGCGTCTGTGCAGTGCCTCCTGGTAGTGGTTGTTGGGGGTCTCAGTGATGAAGTAAGGAGATCCTCTTCGTCGTTGTAGGCAACCTTTGCCACACTTTGCAGGCTCAAATCTTCTCTTGAACTCGACCAAACCACAGAGCTGGTCCTGGGCAGTTTAAAATTGTCTTCCAGCCTTGTTTACATCTTGCTCAAGGTTCTACCTTTATCCAGGAGAGCAGTGCTAGGAGAACAGTCTCAACAGTCTCAATTGCTTACAATTGTTTTACGGTAAAACTTTTCACTTCATCAGGTGCAAACCTGTTCCAGAAGCCCCAGAACAAAAGCAGGGCCAGCAGGATTGCAGCTACATCCCAGCCCAAGAGTTGTAACAGGGCTGGGACTGCACGAAGTGCTAATTGGTCCATTTTTAATGGCACACTTAAACAAAAATCCAACATCCCTATGCAGTGTGTAAGGCTGGAAAGGGGAAACAAAAGCACAATGCCCCAATAATCTCAGTATTCAAGCCACAAAAATTTTATTCATCAACATCCCAAAAGATGTTATTTCTTTTTATTCTTTATTCCCACATATCAGCAGGAAATAATTTTAGTCTTTCCAGTCTGGGAATTGCAGCTTTCTGCTCCTAAGAATGAAGATGTGGGTTCTCTTGTTTTCATGCTCCTCCCAGTGGCAGAAAGAAAAGGCCTGTCTGCTGGCAACAAAGCATGGAGACTTTTTTCCCCTTCTCTTTGGCCATTCCCACAGTCCCTTTTAGCTAAGAGTCAGGAAAGACTCATCGGGACGCTGTACATACACAGGATGAATCAGGAAAAGAGCTCTCTTACATGCCCACGATTTTAATATTCCATTCCCTTGGAAAGCCTATGAATATATGGCAAATATAGTAATAGTGAAGGTGATGAAATAAAAGCATCCAAGGTACAGAAAACAGACTCCAAAAAAAAGAAAAAAAAATATTTCCACAGGATATTGGTTTTCTCTGAAAGACTCCTCACATCTGCTAGCACTTAAATCAGCAGTTTGTATCTAGTTGCCCAAGACAAAAAAATTGCATTTCACTCCCTCCCAACAGATTCATAAGAAAAGCTCTTTAATGTTGGGTGTTTATGCATACATACATGTAATAAAACACTGTCTTTAAATCTCTGAATTCAGTCTAGTATGGTTTGCAAACTGTGATGTTGGGCCAGAATCTCAGCTAGCAGTAAAATGTTACGTTGATTAGCTTAATATGACAACCGAAAGGAACACACGTCAACATCATTCCCCTGGTTTCAGCTGAACTATGCCCATTTGTATCTGCTGCGTTTCTGGCCTGTTGTACTCTGCATTATTCTGCTTCCTAAGGCGTTGGGATGACAGCTGGATTATCACAGGCTTTCCTATCTGTTATTAAAGAGCGGCTGCTTTTCAACACAGCTAAGGGTATACTTCCCTGATGAATGAAAGGATCACATTACTGTCCCTCTGTGTTGCTCTGGTGAAACCGAGATGCTTTATAAGCATCTATCATGTGCTCAAATAGATATCTAGGGTATGCAAAGGAAGTGAGAGAACCAACATACACATACAACTCAACATTCACAGTCTTCATGGCAAATCAACACCAACAGCATTCTGCATAGTGTAGAGAACATGGTGAAAGTTGTGAAATACACTTTGCAGATCAGAGAAGGAAATGTGGATCAGAGTTTGTAAAGGATTTGGAGATCCCTCAAAATAAAAGACACTGAACTGTAAGCTATTTTTATGTAGATATTATGGTGCACCATAATTTCTTTACTGAAATAAAAGGATTACTGCTATATCTTACAGTCAGAATATGATGATTAAATGTCCACTATCATATTATTTTTAACCAGCAGTTTATTATCCCTAGTGAACCATCACATGTATAATCCAATTTCATTGTGTTTTGGAAGGTAAAATACTGCCACTTCTAATGTAGTTCAAAACACTTTAAATTGACTCCAAGATTTTCTAATACGCAAGAAAAGACTAAAATAGGATTGGAGGTGACCTACCGAATCATCTAGGCCACTTGCTGGCTACCACAGGCTACCACACTCTATTATCAAATTTGTAAGCTCTGCAGGTTGTTTCCTCCTTAGAGAGCAGTAAGTGTTCCAGAGCCTCACCGCCAACAGGCACAATGACTACTGGATTGAAGTGGCTACATCTCTGCTGCCAAAACGTAACACACACACACACACACACACACACCCCCCACACACAAATGGCTTTACAACATACAAGTGCTTGTGAACCCTAAACACTCATGGAAAAAGTTGACATTTCAAACTGTAAGTTAATTCATCCACTCTGAGCTGCTGAAAATGCACCTTTCACAAGATAAATCTCAAAAAAATGCGAGCCCCAGCTATCTCCCATCTCAGGCAAACCCAGAAGCTATCAGAGAACTTGTGTGTCTGCTGTGGGTACCACATAAAACCAAACATTACCTTGGATTTTGTTCAAGGAAGTCTCATACACACTCAGGCTTGATGCTCATAATAACTGTAAGCTTACAGTTAAACACAGGTGTAAATGCTTTCCTCACACTTCTTTCCACCTAAGTCCTGTCCTGTCTCACAGCATGATTCCAGATTTCTCCCACCAAAGGCCTGATCCAAAGAACTAGAAATTAGTGGAAGCTTTCCCACCAGCTTTTCTGGGGTTTGGATTAGGACCGTCAGTAGAGGAACACACACTGAGTTTGGATAAAACAGGCCACTTTCTCTTGGCAATTCATGTCAATACATCTTAAGTCTCCAAAACTGACAACATTTCTTTTCCAAACCTCTGGATGGGTTCTCTCCTTTATTTCTCTGGGTTTCCTAACTCTTGCCATTCTGTGTCTCTTTTATGAGAAAAAAAAAAAAAAAAAGACTACATAGCAGCCCAAACTGGAAATCAGTTCCAGCCTTGACTGGAACTGGTTTTTGCATCCATTCTCACACATACCACTGTTCCTCTGAGCCCCTGACTCTGCTCTCACATTGCTTTCCCACAAAGCACTTACTTCTCCAGACAAATCTTCAGCCCTATTATTCAAGTACTTAACACATCCTTTGCCTTATTGGTCCTTATAAATCAGATTATCTCATTAGTAAAGACATTTTGCTTTTACTGTCAATTTCTGATTTCATCTAAATTAGCAGAAGAAAGACAGTTATATAACATCAGACTTGTCTTAAGCAGCTTTATAGACAGCAATCCCTCATCTTGAGAATTTTTAATAGGTAGTTGCCTTCTTTTACTTCTTTTTTTTTTTTTTTCCACCCTCCTCCTATCCGTTTCTCTCTTTATCAAACTACAATTAAATAGGCTGACTGGATTGCAAAGTTCTGATAACAGAAAGTCTACTTCTTTTGTATTTTTGGTTGTTTTTTTCAAACTTTTTTAAAGAGCACTGTAAAATGTTGTTGCTACTATTAAAAGAAAAAAAAAAAAAAAAGAAAGGAATAAAGGACTTGATAGACTGTAAACATGGTCCTTAGAGGCCTACTTCTTACCTTAGTCTCTTCAGAATTCAGCCCAACGACTCCTTTGCAGCCAAGCTCTTTTCCTAAGGAACTGAAATATGCATGATATTTCTATTCTCTCCCCCTTTCTAACTTCCACTTAAGCCCTGTGGAGGGAAGCTTCTTAGGCACCAGCAGAAGGAGGCAAGGCAGCAGAAGTTCACAAACCCTGCTAGGTATGGGAAAGAACAGCATTCCCATGGGTGATGTGCACAACAACAGCAATAGGCTAGGGCATAAAACTTTCACTTCTACAACAAAAATTGAGTATTCTCTATCTGAGCCATAAAAAAAAAAAATCCTTAATATGAAGCTTGTTCCTAGAGGCCTGCAGAATACCTCCTTGCCTTTTACACCCTTTGTGTATACGCCAAGTGCCCAAATCCATTACCTTGACAACACTGTGCATCACTGTAATAGCATGAGTCAGACTCGTGATTTTTGTGACCATAACAAAAGCAGACTCCCATCGATTGGCATGGAGCTCACCATTTGAAACTATAATTTCAGAAGGATATTTGCTTTAAATCTTGTTGCTCCCTGCTTTGGGTCTTGCCACACTTCCACATATACCAAAACCAGTGGCTTATTTTATGGCCTCATTTTAATGGGTTTGTCTGTATTCCAAGACACAGCAATCAAAACTGATCAGCACCCCTCCTTAAGGGGTTTCACTCACAGCTTCTTCCTCATCCTGTACATAACCAATCTCAACAGGTTGAGCTCAGTGTCTGAACCATCTCCCAGTTCCCAAATTATGTTTCTGACATTCTGTTCCAGATTAAAATCCAGGTGTGCAGTGGTTTCACTTAAAACACTTTGGCATCTCCAAAGATGGACCAAAGGTTTGGATGGGAGAAGGGAGGAATGAAGAGAGGATAAGTCAACAAAACTGTACATTGGGTTTTCTGTTGGAGAAAATACAGTTTCTAGCAGGTATTGACCCGAAGACAGGAATGACTGCTGACTAGTATATGTTTGGCTGACAAGTCAAAGAAGTAACCAGGTTACAATAATGACAAAAAAATAACTGTTACTATGAGCACAAAGCAATACATCTTCTTTTACAATATCCAGGAGAAAATGGGTCAGATTTCTCATGTTTCAGTTTCCTTCCTTTGTCAACATTCCCTTTTTATCAGCTGTGCTGTATCTAGTTTAGTTTGTGTACACATGGCAGGGACACACCTTGCTATGAATTTCTGGTGGAATACTCCAAAGCTATACCAAAGAAGCATGTAGAAAAGTTTGTAAGACTCAGTGGTAATTGGATTTCTCATCAATGATGATCAACTATGCATTGCTATATAGTCTACCAAATAAGACACGTACTGCTTTTTGCCTGTAACTCATTGACACACTTGCGAGTATCAACATCTAGCACAAGGCAGAAAAGGGCAAGACTCTCATTTTATCAGCCCTATTAATAAACTGACTGTTGGAGCAAATGCTAAAGCAACAGCAGAGGTAATTTCTCTACTTGATCTTAGCAGGTACTAGGACACTACTAGAAGATGGGCTTCAGAGGGCTGGAGCACCTCTTCTATGAAGACTGGCTAAGAAAGTTGGGATTGTTCAGCCTGGAGAAAGGAAGGCTCTGGGGAGACCTTATAATGGCCTTCCAGTACCTGAAGGGGGCCTACAGGAGAGATGAGGAGGAACTCTTTATCAGAGAATGTAGTGATAGGATGAGAGGCAATGTTTTTAAATTGAAACAAGGGAGGTTTAGATTAGATACTGGAAAGAAATTCTTTATTGTGAGGGTGGCGAGACACTGGAACAGGTTACCAAGAGAAGTTGTGGATGCCCCATCCCTGGAAGTGTTCAAGGCCAGGCTGGATGGGGCTTGGAGCAACCTGATCTGGTGGGAGATGTCCCTGTCAAAGGCAGGGAGGTTGGAACTTGATGATCTTTAAAGTCCCTTCCAACTCTAACCATTCTGTGGTTCCATAAGATACGGACAACACTGAGTATCAGCTGCATTGTATGTGTTACTTGAGAAAAATCTTACAGTACTTATTGAAGCTGTGATGTGGAACTGTATGTAGAGAGATAATGTTTTTGAGAGGAAGGAAAATGGACAGTTCTTACAGGCATGTGAAAAGATGACATCTGCCCTGGTAACAAAGCAGGAGATTAAATGGTTTGCACAGGAGAGAATATGGTGTGTGCTCCTGGTAAGCCAAAATCCATTACAAGATCAGAAACCCGTGCAAGAAAGAAGGGCAGCTAACCCCGCTGCTTTCACAGGGCTACTGAGGTGCAGGAGAAAGATGGAGGCAGCAGGAGGGAGGGGAACACCATAAGGCCAAAGGAGGCCCGCAGCGCTCCATGGGCAGCAGAGAGGATATCCACATCACTCTTGAAAGGGATTGAGACTGTAGAGGATGCTCCTCAGGTCTCTCAGGAGATCCCAAATATTTCACAGCCCGGAGCCTTCCATCTGGTCCTGAAAATTCAATGAAGAATCTAATTAAGGGGAGATTAACTCGATAGGCTTGAGGCCGCAGAGCCTCTGCTGGAGAAAACTCATATACCTGGTGGAGTTCTTTGACCAAGTTAATACCATAGTAGAGAATGGTGAAAGGGAACATAATTTTCCACAAGTTTTCAATAACTTTCCATGTAGCAGAGTAAAGGCCCTATCCTGTCCCTAGGGGATACAAAGCTATAGTTCAGAGAAAAAAAGTGAAAGAGAAGAAAGGTTAAATCAAAGCAAGATACAAATTGACTTTCAGCCCACTGTACTGGGCTACTTGGTGATACACTAGTAATGACACACCCTTGCAGCCTGTCCAAAGAAAGGACCCAACCCTAGCAGGTAGACGGTATCTCAACCTACATAGTGCGTGTTCCATCCCCATAGCACAAGGATACCAGGGACCAGGCTGTGCTGGACAAACCAATGGCTGGCAGAGAGAACTGAGAAGCTCTTCAGCCAAGTTCCATGAGGTGACACGACACGGTGCAACCAAAGATCATGGGGCAACACTGCAAGGAACAAACGCAAGGAACAATGCTAATTATTTAAGTAGCTCTTGATTAAAGGATGAAATGAATAACAGAAGTACGAGGAGACATAAACAGTAAGGGCCTAGTGGGATTTTCTATCATGCTGCTACAAGTTAGGTACAAAGTATTTCTGAAAATCCCAAAGAAGTTTATCTGCATTTTTAGGCAGAGGAAGAGAGTAGTATTTCATGGTGTCCTCTGGATTACTCTTCTTTCTGCAGCTATCAAAGACTTGAGGTTCAGCTGAAGCTTTGCTATGGAAGTGGAGACTCACAGCTGTTGCATTAGCCTGCCTCAACTAGGGACCGATCCAAGCCAATTCCATGAGTGTTGCTCTCTGCCTGTCTGAGGAACATGTACCATTCCCCCCAACGCTCTCACTGACTGTTCAACTCTGATTACTGTGTTCCCAAGTCCCTTGTGAGATAGGTAGATATTAACATTCCCATTTTATCATTAGAAACTGAGGCACAGAGTTTAAGAAACTTGGCCAGAGTCACAGAGGGAGCATCTGGTTTAGCAGAGAGCTGAAGCCCAGCTCCCCTGCATCAGGCAAGCAGCCAAACTCCTGGAACAGCTTCTGTCAGGAACAATTCCCATATGGAAACAAGCCATGAACACAAGGACAGCCTAATTACAATTAAAAAGGAATCTTCCCAGACCCAAATAGGGTAGCAGAACACAACATATAGTTAACCCCTTACGGCAGGACTCTACACTGAGCCGGCAGGGTCTTATCATCCAGAAGGGCTCTGGAACATGCATCTGACTGCCACTGCCACAGCATGGACTGAGGGCTCATCAACAACCTAGGCCCTGGGTTTGCTGCTCAAGATGGTCACCTGCAACTGCCAAGGAGCCCGCCTTTTCTACACCCCTCCTCCTGAAGCTGGAGCCACCATACCAACCCTGTCAGAGGGTGCTCTGCCCTGGTGCAGCCAAACTAATCCTAGAGCCTTGTCTCCCCCAGCCCCGCTCACACGCACGCTGCCATTTTACTGCAAAAACACTTGTTCACTTTAGTTAAATCCCCTCTGTGCTTTCC
This sequence comes from Thinocorus orbignyianus, assembly GCA_013400375.1. Classification (NCBI taxonomy): domain Eukaryota; kingdom Metazoa; phylum Chordata; class Aves; order Ciconiiformes; family Thinocoridae; genus Thinocorus; species Thinocorus orbignyianus. The sequence continues at coordinate 720,768 of VXBW01005444.1, read as the reverse complement.
TTTGGAAGGGAGGATTTCAAAATTTGATTTGTTTTAGTCACTAAGTACTCTCCGGTATTCCCAGCAGCTCCTTTAGCTGACAAGGTTTATCCTTGTCGCCACTTTGTTGTGTTTTATGAATAGGGACCCAGCGAAACCCAAGACACCATTTAACATAGCACACATTAGTCTTTTACCCTGAGCCACTCGGCGCCTGGTATCGCTCTCTCTACCAGAGTGTTACACACAAAACGGTCCCTCTAGGCAATGTACTCAGTCAGGAAGGATATTAACTCCCCCCCAGCAGAGCGTGTGACTGAAATGCTGTCGATCCCTGTAGTATAAAACATGGCTGGTAAAATGTTTGTGCATATCAGAGCGACACTGATCTGGTTCGTGCCATGGCGGCCTGGAGCGAGATGCCCTGGATGACACAGGGAATGCTTGGCAGTGCCCACCTCACTGCGTCACAGGGTGGTGTGTCATCTGCCATAGATGAGCACCTTCTTGAACACCTCCTCTGCGCTTCCACATGCTTCTTCTCACATCCCCAGGGCAAGAACCAGGCATGGTGTGCTGTCCCTGGGAGGCACTCCTGCTGCAGGGAGCCTGTGCAAGCAGGGCATCCTGTTTCTTGAATGTTCTGCCTCTTCTCCTCAGGTTACACCTCACCCTCCACATCCCACTCTGCTTCTGGCTGAAGCAGGTGACAAGCAGCTAAAGCTTTGCTAAAATCTGTTCCAACTGTTTCTTCCTCAACTGAGGACATGACTGGGCAATGCTGAGTTGCCACCAGGAGTTAAAAGGTATTTCACCAGTGTAGAGACAGGGTGAAAACCCAGCTCAACGCAAGCTCTTCCTGTTGCAGAGCAAAGCCTGTGGATAACAAGACCAGCACTCACTGCGCTGAAAAAGACAACCTGAAAGGAAGGTGCCACCCAGTAAAAGATAAAATGCTGATACCAGGGCATGATTACTCATTGAAGGCAACCAGAGACGGTAAACAACAAAGAAATACAAAGAGAGAAAATTGGAACAAGGGAAACACAGAGCTGTGGATGCATGGACATTTGGAGCCTGTGTTTGCCCATCACAATGCACACACTCTCATCTCCCAGGGAAAACATGGAATAAAAACCTGTGTATCAGAGAATTACAAGAGAGTTGTTAAACCCGTCTCCATCCTCATACTTTCACGTGAAAATATTTGCACCCATGTAGTGGTTGCATTTGAAGGCTGACAGAGGAATCAGTGGTACTCTCCTTTCCCAAAGTCCTTAAGAAAGTTTGCTGTCTTTGAGCCTGTGTATTTTGTTAATTCTGTTACACCGCGCTCTTGCTGAGCTTTTGTTCAAAGAGAAAGGCAGGGTGTCTGACAAACTTGAGTAGTTTTGACCTTGCAATCCTCCGAGCGCCTTATGTTATACCCGAGAATCCAGACAAAACCACCCCTGCTGCTGTTTTGCACTGAGAAAATGTAACTGGACAGCAGCATAACAGCTTGCTCGAGTTCCCACTGAAATTAGTGGGAGCTTTCTCACTCACCTCCTTAGAAACGAAACTGCTTCACATAATTCCAGCCTCCTACCAGTCTGCTGCTCAGAAATCTTTTAAGCTGGAATTCATCAAAGCAATCCATAACATTTAAATGGATTTCATTTATTCTTAGGGTCAAGCATATAGCCCTCTGAATTCCCCAGACCCTTACTTTATTTAAAAAAAAATAATAATTTTTGAAAGCATTTAATAAGGTGAAAGTAAGATCTTTCTAAGTATCTCTGCTTTGAAAATTATGATGTATCTATTCACTAGCATCTGTCACATTGCACTGTGGGACAGAGTTTGCTTTGAGTGACAGAATACAGGAAGTCAGTACATGCAGGTGCATGACATATAAAATCAGTGTAATCATGAGGTTCAGAAAATTGCTTTTAATGTTATGTTTATACATGTAATTCTGTTAAATTATCTGGGCAGGATATAGAAGGATTTTACTTTATACAAGTGCCTGGAAATTCTAAAACTGCATGTATAAAGGTGGAACTTCACTCACATTTTACCATAATGAAATAATGCAGAATGCAAAGATGTGTCAAGTAGCAAAGCAACATTCCAAATACTGGTAATAAATTGACATCCAATACTCTCAAGTCAATGGTGGGAAAATGTTTTATATGCAATTAAGTAAAGAGTTGAGCAGGTGACTATTTTCTTTCAGACAGGGACATAGAAGTATTAGTCACGTGAAAAAATTTACTCACCTACACCCTTAAATTTTAATAGAAAGGTTTTCAGGGTAGTTTGTGAGGAATTAGCTGTTTGACCTCTGTAAGAGCTACAGAAATCATCTCAAGCCCCTTGTTAGGAGTCTGCAGTGCCTGTTCTGAGACTCAAGAAGTTGGTAACAGGATACAGAGCATTTCATTGCTCAGTCACTAGTTCAAATCTTGAATAAACCAATGATGGCCAGAAGCCATTACAACGAGAATGCAGTTTGGCTCCTGCTGTGAAAGGAGCTATGAATCTTCCCCTCCTCAGCACTGAGTCTTACCCATATCATAAACATCCCGACCATGTTTAGTGTTATGTAGCCCCCTTACTGGCAGTCACAGGGACATTTCAGGTAATCTTTCCCAGTCAGAAGATAGGGGGCCATGGAATAGAGCCTTCCAGCCCATCATGTAGACAGCCCAGGCCTTTAGCAAACATTTTAAAAGCATCTTATTTGTAACTAAAAATAAAATGCCATTTAATTTGGTGGCTGTGTAATAGCAATTTAATACAGTGCCATTAAAAGTAAAATTCAGATAAGAGGAACTGCTGACTGCTGCTAAACTGCAGAATTTTTAAGTTCTTTGAGGCAAGAACATGTCAATCTTTTATATGTCTGCAAAATGCCATGAACATCTACGGCACTCTATAAATCATAAAGGGAATGATACAAGCAAACAGGAGTTATGGGATCTTATCTCTCTGGCAGATTTTGCCCTATGGATAAGGTAGCTTACAAAGCAATAATGAAATACCATCAGCGAAATAAAGTTTTAGTGGCTTTTTATTCTTAACAGCATTTTGCTAGCACCATGTCAATAGAAGCAGAGTTTCATCTGGGACCAAGGAGTTCTGATTTGCATATGTTATCATGCAAAATGAGATTTTATTCTACCCTTGCCTTCAGAAACACTGAGCCATGCATAAGATCAGATCACAAAATTAAAACAATTTATTGTACTGGAAGTCTCTTCTGTTAGTTTTGGCCAAGTTCCCAGTTCAAGTGATTAGTGAAACCACAGAAATACTAATTAGCAGTGCAGGGATCCTCAGAACTCAGTGTTTGTGTTCATAGTGTATTAACAAGCAGACTGACCATGCTCATCTTAAAATTACTGTCTGCTCCATCATTAATTGCCAAGACAGGAATCAAATGACCAGTTTCAGAAGACAGATAACTTATGCCCGAAAATGTGGAAGCCCTCCTTACCACAGTCTATACTGTTACTAATGCAAGGGGCCAAAAAGCAGCCCTACTCTGCATCACCACTGTGCAAAAATTATGTATTTGAGCCTGCATGTTCATTAGCTTATCTTAAAAATTACCAAAGGCTTTAAGTGTTTTTCCTTGGCTTTCTCATCTTCTGAGCCTCATGAAATTTTCTAGATTTTTCATCAGTCACAACAAGCAGAATCTTACTTTTGCATTTAAATGCAAGGGGAATTGTTCTTCAAAATCACTTGACTCCAGAAGTCAGTGACTTAGAATGTAAATATTTGAAAAGACATGATAAAAATTGCAAGACTTGTCAACAAGTAACACCATCACTACTTAACAAGACTCCTCTGTACATAATAGTACCATCATTGTCCTAGTATTTTACGGTAAATAAGTAGAACTACAGCTGAAAATTAACCTTGATCATGTAATCCACAAAGAGCCTATGTATCACATGTCACTTCTCTACAGCATTTTGAAAACTTTAAACTGAGGATTTTAACCAGTTGCCCATGGGCCAGGTGCAGAACAGGGAATAATTCAATCCTGACCGACCCCAGAGTCTGGGCTTCTGAACAGCCTTCATTATACAAGATACCATTTTGCATCTGGCCAGAAGTGAACATAACTGTTCATCCAGAGACCTAATTAAAGCTCTATTTAAAAGAAAATTAGGACTCAGGTACAGTATGTGCAAATGAGTAAATGTAAGCTGCCCTAGCCTTTTGGGGCACGATCAGTCTCCAGTGTTACACGCCATCCAGCACCAAGCATATTATTTGCAAATATTAACAACTGAATATAGCTTTAAACAGCAAGAAATCAAGTGATTAGCTATGAAGGGAAATAGGTCTGTCCTCATCAGATGAAGAGTTATTTCCTGGCTTTTGTCAAAAATTGGCTGCTGGTATAAATTCAGGGGTTACACTCCTGATCTCCCATAATTAAGTGGTACCACATACATTAGGAAAGCCCTGCAACATGAGACCTCAGGAAAGAGCACTTTCCACTTGCAAAAACTAATCAGGAAATGACAATCTAATCAGCAGCTCTATAGAAAATATCCAGAAAGCTAATTAAAAGGCTCCTCCTAGACCAGGCCCTAACCCTGCCATATCCCAAGTGCAACACACACTTCGTATTCCAGAAGGCGTCTCCCACATAACGGTTTAGCAACCTACACTGTTGCCAGGAATAGCAAAGTACATCAAACTTAAGCAATTAAGTTTTTCTGTGCTATATAAGATGGAGGAGAACCATACAAAGAGAATAGCAGCACAGAAAATGAACAGGATGGATTACAGGCATCAGCATTAACAGATAAAAGAATAGCTTCTTTCTTTCATTCAATAATATATTTGGAGGAATAAAGCTTGTGCTGACAAAGAAAAATGTAACAAGCAGGACTACAAATAAACTTGCAGTTAGCATTCATTTTGTCAGAGTGAGTTAAAAATTGAATTTAAGATTCATATTTTGTAGGAAATTTCTTCCTTATCCTACAATTTAGGGTCAACACAAACCTTTAAATTGAATTTTATTTGGAATGGGAGGACAGACGGAGCAAAGGGAGGTCAGGCCTGCCAAAAAACATTTTAGTTTTGTACTTAAGCATGAGGCATTTGTGGAAAAAGGAGAATGAAGAATAAACCGGGGCTTTTGTGTGTTACTGTGCTTTGTTAAAAAAAATTCCTTATGTATAGAATAAAATGTACTAGAATCTAATCAACTGCTCACAGCAGGAATCCCGAAGTACCATTTACGGTGCGCAGCAGACTGACATGTAATCATGGCTGAAACAGAATTACAGCTCACATCACCACATCAATTCTGTTGAGCCCCACTGGAGCTTGAGGGTGGAGGAAGAGGAGGAAGAGGCAGAGGGAAGAAGTCCAGCAGACATGCCCTCATCAAAAAAAATAATCTTAGGGATTAATTGACGTCAACTCAAAAGCTTCACAAATTCACTGAATCACAAGAGGCAAAAGCACGAATTGTCCCACTGCAGGCGATCAACTTCTTGTTCTATTCAACTGATTGAAAGAAATCCTGCTCCCACCCATCCAGTTCTCCAGCTCTTTATGATACTTAGTGTCATTATATATTTTAGAAAAATAAAAAAGATCAGAGAATTTGGTTCTGTAAAACACAAAGAATGGAGCCCTACAGTGTTTTTAAACACTTGTGCAAAGAATAAAGGTACAAATGCCCGGGCACCTCCAAATCACCAAAAATCTGCTGGTATTTTCAGCTTCTAAGAACATATTTGACTTTCTTTTCCCTCCACCACAGTCTTTCAGAGCGTGTATATGTTCACCTGGCTTGGGGAAATAATGTAAGTAAAACATGAGTAACTGGAAAAGTTGAGCTAACTGTGGACTGGCAAGCAGGAAGGGAGCCCTGCGCTGGACCCATTCTGCTCTGCTGCTGCCCTTCAAAACAAACGTGCAGTTCCTGCAGCCGTGCAAGTCTCACCATGTCTGCTCCAGCCTGTGCCATGATGTGAACCACCTTATCCAGCTGGAGTGAATATCCTGAGAAACTTGGGAAGGTGAAAGGAGGGAAGTGCTGTTGATTGCAACCACCAACAGTAAAAGTATTTTTTACATTTATCTGTGACAGCCTTCTTCCTAGAGGCCAAGGACTTATATTACCCTGATGATAGCATCCTTTCACAAAGCTTTGGACACAGTCGATAGAAGTGCTTTTGTGGGACCGAGAATATACTGCGATGAGAGCTTGAACTTCTCCTTCCCTGTCACCTTGTAATGAATGAGAAAAATAGATGTTCTGGGCTGTGTACTGAGGAACAGAGCATTTGTGTGTGGCTAAATCAGACGCTGGACTGGGAGTCAGGTCCTATTTCATGCAAGTAAATAAGTGGCAAGTTTTCAATGTTCCTGAACTCCAAACAACTCTCAGCCTAATATCAAGATTACTGGCCATATTGGAGAGGAGTTGAGCACCCCATTTAAAAAAAAAAAAAAAAAAAAAAAAAAACAAAAAAAAAACCCCAAAACCAGCAACAACTAAATAAAGGAAATAAAGGCATACAAAACAGAGCAGACAGCTGCTCCTTGGCTTTGTGAACTTCAGCTGAGGCTCTGTAATGAGCTTTCCGAAATTCTGGCCCTGAACCAAATACAAGTCAACTGAGACCTTCTGAAGACAGCATCCTACACATGCACTCAGTGCCTAACACAGATGCCAGAGATGGAAAAGACTTTTCGGGATACTGTAGTATTGATTAATAAACAATTAATAAACAACAGTAACAAGATGACAATCAGTAATCAAATGATTTAGTGTATTTCAGAAGTGAAAAGGACAATAAGGATGGAAACAACTTTCCTTAAAAACTGTTTTTAAGAGATACATTCTTTTCACTTCAGGTAAAAATCGTGTGTTTCTGAAAACTGCAGGATTACAAGATCCATCTTCCCAACATCCCAGGGCTGAAGGCACTCACCCATAATGTGGGAAAACCAGCCCCATACCTATGAACTACTTGAGTCACTATTTTTCCATTGTTACACCAGCACTAAGTTGATATAGAAGCAACAGGAAAAACCAATTAATGCATTTTCAGCAGCTCGGGGTAGGTTAATAAGGACAACATTCAGCAAAACAGAGTCAATATTTGCCAGGGGCTGACACTTGGCTAAGCTGTGTCTTGAATCAAGGGAAAAGCTGTTCTATCCCAGATAAAGGTCCCAGCTGAGGAATACCACAAATTATTAACTCCTTAATGGTATGAAGAAGGAAGCAAAAATTTCCAAGAAACAAAAGCTTGGGATTAACTTCACTCCATTTAATATTTCTCCAATTTAGATATATCCATCTAGTTAGTCCAGTAGTCTCCTTGTATGTTCTGTGCAGAGAAAAAGCAATTCAACTGCTTTATTACTGGGGGTTTAGCTCCCTCCCCTGAAATGAGTCATACCTAGAAGCACTGATCCTGAACACAGGCAGGTCAGACCCAGACATCTACTGCAGGCACCCAAATGCCTCTTCCAGGGTAGACACAGGATTCCCACTCAAAACAGCCAAGTGTATACTGTGGCAAATCCAATTTCATGCCAGTATGCTGTTATGATATAGAATTAATATCCGCTGCAAGAAAAGTGGTGAAATACAAAGAAGACAAAAATGCCTCATCTCTCATGCTACACCCCTGAAGGTTCTTGAAATAAGCCATTTTCTCCTAAAATGTGTTGGTCAGAAGGGAGTCCCAAGGTGTCGTCCACTGAATAAGTAACAATTTGCATTATTATGGCATTTACAGTCAACATGTTTCATACTTATTACCATTTTTATTTTTATTTTTAAATTATTATCTACTTTTCTTTTATGGCAAAGCTTGGGAGTGACAGATGATCCATCAGCTTATCTGCTGATTTTTAATGACAGCATTTTGCATTCATTATTCCCTACTTAAATCACTCTTTTTAAAAGAGGAATAACTTATTTCTTCCTCTTGTCACTAGAGAAATTAAATGGTACACCATTAAGAACAGTGCTTGTCTAACAAAAAGATATACCAGTCACAGATGCAGAGAACCAGAATGGACAAAAATTGGCTAAGAAGGAGAGTGAAAACAGTAACCCCTATCCCTGAATACCTCCACTATCCACTCACTGCTGAGGTCAATAACTTCTGGAGTTAAATCTCCGCACTGAAAACCCCCAGGAGAAAAGGCCAAATAATTCTTTTTGATTGTGCAGTGCTGAGCACTCCCTCAGCTGAAGAGCTAAATTGTGTTAAGCGTGTGGGTGATGCAAGGCAGCCACCTCCCTGGCTGCCAGTAACAGGGACATTTCCCTGAGGGAGCCTGGCTGTCACGGTCTCACCCCAGCAGTTGAACGAGCACCATGAATTAGGGTATCAGAGAGAGAGCAACACTGTCAGCCCTGCTGTTCCAGACCAGCCTAATGCAACCTTGGCAAACATCAGGGGGATCTGTGTTTACCTGTCCCTGGCACAGGGCTGCTCACAGTCTAGGCACAGGCTAAGAACCAAAACCTGCAGCACCTAGATGACACCTGCAGAAGAGGACCCCCCAACAGCAAAGCTCTTCATGAGACTTGTAAGAGCCATGTCTTTCCAAGCTTTCGAGCCCAGTGAGGGCAAGAATTTCTGAAGAATCAAACCTGCTCATTAATTATACCAACATAAAAAAGGAATTTTTGCGAGATCAAGCTATTGGCAGTTGGTTTTAAGAAAAGCTTTTTTGCTAAAGGTTTAGCAATTTGCCTTAATGACGGCAATATTTCACAGCAAGCCCCTTAACAAGTATCCTGGGGAAATCTACATAGGCCAAATTGTATAGAAAGAACAAACACAGTTAGCTTTCAAGTACCTGTGCGCAAGCTCCCAAAGGCAATATGTCCAAGTTTATAATGAAACGGTGTCCTATATTTTCAGCCAGGTGACAAGGGGGACATAACTCTTCCACTACAGGTGCTGTTAAACCAGTCCTGACACGAGCAATTCTGTTCAACAGGGAAGCTACTCTGGTCAAATGTGCTCCCCAGTAATTTGTCTCTTGCCACTGAGCTTTCCCTAATTACCAGGGCTCCCAGAAAGGTCCATTTTGTCTCTGGCCTTTCTGTACTGGCACCAGCTGCCCTCTGCAGTGGTTTAACCTCTGTACAGTTATCCTTTGGATACCCCAAAGGACTGGGGATCATGCAAAAGCGCCCAAGTCTCACTTTACAGATTCATGACACTTAAATGAATGTGCGAAGGCTTTAACCTTACTCCGACTTAACATTCTTCTCCAGGAAACAGCAAGTTTTAAAAGAAATAGACAAAATCCATATGCTGACACTGACAGAAGCATCAGCCAATTTTTACTCTTTAATTTCAAAAGAGTTTATAACTTTCTAGCTTACAAACACAGGTGAGGAGAATCAATGGCAAAATAAGTGAAAAATTCTAACTAAAGCAAAAACCAATTTATGCAAAGTTAATGCTGGGATATTTTATAACGTGCTTGGCACAGAGGATTCAAATAAATCAAAGTAACAAACTTAATATTTGCCTGTCTAGCAACAGCACCTCCTAACAATAAAATGAGCTTAAATTTTGGCTAAATGCCTAATAAATGAGTTGTTAGGTTTTGTATTTTAATGCACTGGTTGTTAAGTAAGCAAGTCAACACACCTCAAATGGAATTCAAATGTGTGCAATAGGTTCTGCTACAAGTCAAACTCATGAATTGGTAAAGGTGGGAATTAAACATACCTCAAATACCAGCTCCCCAATTTCACATTCATTCAATAATCTTTTTCAGAGCTATTATATCAAAGAACAATCCAATTATGGTTCTTAAATATGTGTACAGTTGCCAAAAATAAATTCCTTAGCAACGCTTCCAATACACTCAGAAAGGTTTCTGTGCTACTGAATATTTCAGTTTCTGATTTCCACAATATTTTCAGGTGTAACACACTAATGCCTCTCATTACATATAACATAGCTTACCATCAAGACTTAAATTTTCCACACATTGCTGCCTCTAATTGCTGGCTGAGTGTCTCCTTTATCATTATACCAACTCTTAACAGAACGAAAGTAGATACTTAAAACCAAGTACATATTTAAGTGGAACCCTACATAAAAGTGCTCTTCTGAATCTAGACTTAAGTTTGCCAAAAGAATAGGTTTTTAAATTGGGGCTGTATAAGAAAGTACAGTATTTACAGAAGAATCTGGTAATGGCTCTGTGGCATAATGGTTTTTTTCATCATGCCTTCTCCCTTCCTCTGCAATCTCCGTAAGGCTTATTGAAGCTCTCCCATCAGTAAGGTGATGTTAGGTATCTAAAGGTGCTGCATGGATACCTGAATATGTTTAGACCCTGCATTTCTAAGATGAATTGTGGCTAAGAACTGTGCTTCCTAGATATTCAGATCATCATACACCGAAGAAAAGGCTTCTTCAAGTCTAACTTATCAAGGGAGAAAAAAAAAGGTGACTAAATTATAAAACAAACCCTAAAAATCCAGCACACATTTGCTTTTGTTCCTTGAGTCACAATATCTGTTATGAGAGTGATGAGTTCAGCAGCCATGCTTACTTGGGCTTTATCGCTCAGTCTTAAGTTATCAATTAAGCACGGCTGGAACGTGCATACATATCTCTGTAAAGCTTTGGAGATTTTCCAGAATTGTAAAGATTTTTGCCAGGGACCTCCTGTGGTAACTCATGTGCAATCACCCACATGATCATTAAAACTTCTAGCCTAGGAAATAACAGACAGGAAACCAGTAGAGACTCAGAGAAGCCCATTGACTCTTGAATATGTCATCACTCCCTTTGGCATCCAGTATGGAAAAAGCATGCAAGCACCAATGGATGAATAACTATTTGAACAGTCATTCACTCATCAGCATGCATTGGAAATTTGCTCCCAGCCTCCCTGTTATATTCTTGCAGTCTAATTATGCAGACTACCCTACCCTGAAATTAAACTTTCCCAACTGTTTCATCAATATTAAGATTCACATCCAGGAATGATATACCCAAAATGAAACTAATTAGGTCAAATTAAAAAACTAGACTAATTTCAGAATGATTGGGCTCATCTTTCAAAAGAAATGTCACTCAGATTGGGCTTTGGATCATGTTCTGTGGACCACAGTTGTGAAGAATTTATTGAAGCCATTTCTTTGCATGTTCATTGCTGTGTCAGGGAAGAGGCCAAAAGATCAGGCAGTTGCACCGATTTTTTTTAATTTTTTTTTTTCTCACTATCGCCACATTATATACAAAAGCAAAATCAGGTATTAAGAAATGGCTTCCATTTTCCTTATACCACCTAAACAGCCAACAAAGAAAAAGGAAATCAAAACTGCAAGGGCTTAAAAGATAAGCTAAAAACGTGCTTGTCAAACCACTTCTAGAAGTGGGAATTGAACTTCTGGAAGAAAGTCTTCAGCCACAAAAACAACTGGCAAACAACTGCCTGATCTATCAAGCAAATTGACCAGACCAAGGAATCAGATTTGGGTTTTTTTGAGCCAAAGATCAAAACTGGGCATGAATGTGACCAGTTGGTAATCCTCTATGTTCCTCTCATGACAAATCTGCTATTTGTAATAATTTTCTTCTCATTGCTGCCAAATAAGTAGAGGATGGGATGCAAGAAGGGACTTTTTCCTTCCCAGCACAGATCTTTCTACACCCAATGAATTTTCTCTTTTCCTCAGTCTGAGTCTTCTAATTCCTCAGGTCCTTGCTCACCAAGATACACATAGACCAAGCCTGAAGCTTCTCATGTAACACCATACCTGCCCTGTACAAAAGCAGTTTGTAATCAGAGCCTATTCTATTTAGCAGGGTAGGCAGAAATATTTTTTTGAAACATAATCAAACCTTCTAAGCAAGATGCAAGTTTTAAAGATTAAAAAATATATGTTTCCCTTGCACTGTCTGCCAATTAAATATACGCTGTCAAAAGGAATCTTCTGCATCTATCTCTGGATTTATACAATGCTTTCTACTAGTTTGGCAAATTAAGAGGTCTTTATCAATCATTCACTTTTTAAGTAATTTTCATGCCTCTGTTTCACAGAATAACGGAATGGTTAGAGTTGGCAGAGACCTTAAAGATCATCAAGTTCCAAGCCCCCTGCCATGGGCAGGGACATCTCCCACGAGACCAGGTTGCTCAAAGCCCCATTCAGCCTGGCCTTGAACACCTCCAGGTATGGGGCATTTTTGTCTTGTATCATCTTACTCCACTGAAGACACGTGAATACTCCTGAGATCTTCCAACAAGACATTCTTCATTTTCCAAATTTTCAAGAGAACTGTGTATTTGCTACTGCACAACAGGTTTTTCCAGCTACTAAAGGCATATTTGTTCAAAAAATACATTCCTGGGTCATAATAAAAGTAGCATACCAGCACAGCAAGGGTGGAATAAGAAGAGTCTCTAAGTCATTACCTTCTTGGACTGGTGAACTAGGGCCATGAAGCAATTATCTGGACTACCAGCCAGTAAGCCCTCTGACCCATCTCTACTGGAGTCCCTACCAGTGCAGCCGTGAGCCTAACTAAGAAAGAGGAAGAAACAGTCATCTGATAAAGCTGGCTGGCCAGGAGAGAATTCATGCAGTTACGAGGTTATTAGGCTCCCAAGAGGAGATGGACAGACAATTTCATTGTTCTTGGCCTTGAATGAAATCAATAATTTTTTTAAAAAAGGAGAGAGAAAAAATATATCCCTCCAGAAACAATACTTTTCTATTTGATCCTAGAACAACAGCTTTCTACAATAAGTTGTCCCTCCTACCACTGCTAATTTGTCTATTATTTTTTGTCCTCTCCAAGCTACTGTCAGGTGTCAGTACTTTTATCTTACAGAAACATTTCCAAGCAGGCTTGGGTTCTTTATACAAAAAAGCATACATGTAAAGAATAAAGGTTAGTTAAAATTCTTACAACTCAGGTTTTCTTTGTGACTCTATTGAGTCATTTATGTTTGAAAATGTGTGTGGATGCTTCTCACTGGAACAGCCTTTACACAAAGCAGAACAGACTCCATCACTCATAATAGAGGTCAGAACCTTAAAACAGGTGCATTAAAGATAAAATCCTTTTCATCAAGGGCTCAAGAGACAGTGCTGCCTTGAGGTCTGTCCAAAGGCCAGAGAACAAACTCCTGCAGGATCTGTAGGCCATGCACACTCTACAGTCAAAGCACATTTCTTTGTCCATGACACCTCTGACCTAAGGAAAGCAGCAAGTGCATAAGAATAGGAGGGAAACACTCAAGCCAGTACACTGCACCACATAGTCTATGACTTCTTCCCACACCTTAAGCTCCTCTATTTTTTAATTCAAAACCTTCATTTTCAAAGAAGCTGAAATATGGCTTCACGGCAGTATGGCTTTCATAGTGGAAAGAAGCCCCAAGGAAGTCTAACTACTTCATCTACATCAGATCGGCCTTGTGGGGGGTGAGAGCCATCAGCTTTCCCTTCCCCATCAACCTAGCTTTTTTTCCTCAGCTCTTCCCTATTCTTTCTGTCAGCTTTACACATCTCCTTGTGCTTCCTTCCTCCCTCTGCTCCTCTTACTCATTCACTTTAGTACTGTGTGAACTTAATGGCATCCAGCCTACTGCCTTTGCACAGGCCTAAAATAAGACAGAGGCTTACAGACTGTCTCTCCGTACCAGCTACTGCTCTTGTGTGTAAAGCACCACATCCAATTGATCTTCTGTCAGCCAACTGTTGTTGCTGATGGCATTTTACATGCTCAGAGTCCTGGGGCCAAGCAAGTTTCTTTGGCAATAAACACATCAGTGAGTGTTTCACTGCATGTCCCAATGCCTTCCCCACTGTGGTTAACAGCACACTGCTGTGTGCTACAGCAGACTGCACCCACCCATCTTTATAATCCCATTTTTATAGGCTTGTTTATCTTACAGAAGCAACCAAACTCCTTGTCGTAGTTTCAGCATGCCCTGTGTTGGACTGACCAGGAGCACAGACACTCCAAACGCAGCCAAACTGCATCCTTGGGAAGGCCAAGTCACTGCAGTGAATCAGCTCAAACAGCCAGGACCGCAGCAGGCTCTGTTCTGGAGACAGTGGGAATCCCTGCACCACCACTGCCATTTCTTTATGGCACATGAACCTGGAGGCAACACGGGACCCAAGTTGCCTCCAAGATTCCACAGGCGAGGAATTCCATGGAGCAACACCTCCAAAAAGCTGCTCAAACCTGGCAGAGCTAGTGTTAAGCACAGCCAGGAAGTCTCATGACACCCAAGGAGCTTCCAGGCAGAGTCTTTGCTGACTGCTCTCAGCAAAGGGTGACTGGAATATGGAGTGGGGAAGACGGTGTTTGTTTGTCAGAGGAGGGAGAGGACAGAACATCAGCTTTTATTTTCAAGACATATCCACAGCTTTAAAAACAAAACCAAATAATAAAACATGTTTGTTTAGTTGATCATGAGCTCCAATAACATATATTTACTTTAAATAAATATATGCACATATCTTAGCTGGCAGCCAAATTTACATCTTCCTATTGAGTGAGGTTTCTGTTCCAAAGGGTATTCCCAAGTACAGAAAAAGAAGTAAGTAATTTTAAAATAGGATTGCATTCCTATAAATATACGAAATAATAACTTTTCCTGATTTAAAGATATACACACATCACAATTATAATTTTATAAAGTCATTTAAATTATTTGAATTCTGTGAACATCTCTTAAAATGGTTAAGAAATAGAATTATGATTACAAAATCTTAATTTTTTATTCAAGTTTAAAGATAGATGATGTCAAATGCCAGGTACCTGAGCTGGTCTGCACCAATTAAAAAAAATTATAAATTTCCAAGCAACAGAATAAATACTTCTGAGGACACTTGGAAAAAAAAAATCCCTCTGAAGATTTCACCCTCCCTACTTCTGCATTCTGAGTCTCCCTCATGCAAGTTTAATTTATGCAGTGATGGATATCTTGAGAGATGGAAGCTGTATTATAAACATGGAGATAAAATAATCCCTAAGTGGGAAGAACCAGTTTGGTCTCAATAACACTATACTCAGCACCGCAGGTAAAATCAATTTCATTAACTTTGCTAGTTAGCATAAATACAACCTTTCTGATTAAAGTACTAGTTTGTCAGAGAATCAGTCTTTCCTCACCTGGGTAATAATCCAATACAATGAAATGACAGTTTTCCTGAGGAAGGAAAATGATCTCTTCATATACTCCCTTTCAAAGTAAAGCTGCAACTCTCTGGTCTAAGTTTCTGTGTTTGTGTCAGCTCATCTTTCCTGAATCAAAGGCCAGGTCACATTAAGTTTTTGCTCTTCAGCTTTCCAGCAAGGAAACATGGATCTCCATGAAACATGTCGTACTGTGAGGCCTTTCAAATGAGACCATCAAAACTCAGCTCCTGTTCATCAATTATCTGAAATATCCTAATCCAATAAAATGCTAAATCACTCTGGCAAAGTTCCTGAGATCCCAATTCCTCTGGATTTCAGCGCTGAGTTATGAGGTACCACAGTTTGCCAAAGAGCGACCACACTTTCAGGGCATCTTTCCAAGCCCTCTTGCCCTAGTCCTGCTGCAGCCTAATCTGTGGCATGTTCCTAAGATGCTTCCAGAAAATTCTAAGGCGCAAAGGGCAGAAGAATTGCAAGGCACAATCCATCTTTTGGCAAATACAGTGGAAAGAGCCTGTATGGTCTTTACAAAAACAAGACTGGTTTTCCAGAAACCATGAAGAATTCGTGTCTGATAGACTCCCAAATTTTGGCATTTTTTGCAATATTTCACCATGTAGCTTTTCACAACAGAGTAAGATCTCAGTCCTTCGTGAATGCAGCTATTCTGCATGGGAGGCTGAAAGCACTCAATTCTTATCTAAGCCCACCACTCCTGACTGCCTCTACTCCTCACTGCAGAAATCTATAAAGATCCTTTCCAACAGAATGGAAGTGGTGGGTCCCAGCTGCAGGCATCACACAAGAGAATATTTGTGTTTGAAGTAGAAACTGTGCCTTTTTGAAGCAAAGCACGTTGCTGCTCCAACTAACCCCACCAAAACAAGATTCAGAGTTCTGTCCCAAGGAGACAATACAAGGGAGAATAAATGAGATGACAACAATCAATCTCCTCGCTCAATGAGCTACCAAAAACGTCCTTTGAGATGGCAGCAATAAGGGCAAAGCAGGGCTCCACAGATATCAGAACTGATGTGTGCATATATATACGTGTGTGTATGTGTGTATTTAAAATAAATCTCTTCTTTTCATGCTCTTTGTTCAACTACATTATCAAAAAGAGGTTTTAAATACAAGCTTACAGGACTACTAAAGAGGTGAATTTATGAATGTATTCCTAACAAAACACACTCTGGAAAGCTTTAATCTATGAATTGTGACAACCTTGGACAAAATGGATTTTTAATAGAATATAATGTAAACTGCCTGAAACATTGAGATAAGGAATTTTTTTAAAGTAATGCACAGACAAGGCATGATGCACTCTGCATGAAAGGAGGAAAGGTCTTAATTTAAAGCACTTTAATGAACACTCAATTTGCGTAGGGAAATGTGAGAAATGGAGATGAAAAACTCACGATAATGATAACACTGCAGAGGGGAGAAGGAGAAAGATTAGAAAAGTAAGCAAATTTGAAAAGGCTCCAGCCGATAATGCTGTCTAAAAGGAATGCAGACTGGATTACGAACATGTCACAGTCCAAAGCCACTGTTCTCCTTGCAGGCAGCGTCTGTTGGTGGCTCTTATCAGAGTTGCACACTGGGGAAGAAAGAGCAACCAAAGTGCAAAGCAGTGGAGAACAGACGTCTCTCAGCTAAGGGCATCAAGGAGAGTCAGAGATTTCAGCAAATGCAGCTGGGACTTGCTGGAGTTTCTCACTTTTACTAAACCTCCCAGAGCTGTGCCAGTCCAGCCAGTGCCTTGGGCTGCAGGGATTTCTGCCCCCTCGAAAAGCCCAAGGAACAAAACCACAGCACACCTGGCGATCTCCTCCTTGGAGAAAACTAGTTGAGCTCAGGGGCTCAGTCCCACTTACCCACTTTGCTACTACCAGCGGAATGCTGGGCAAGTCAGCAGAACTGAAATTACTTCCAAGGGAGAAAAAACTGTCTCCCCTGAGGTAGTTACGATTCTGTTTACTAGTAGCTTTTGCTCTGCAATGAAAGAGATTGATCCTGCACTCTCATTCATACACAAACTGCCTTTAATGAACCTCCTTGAATTACTAAAAGGAGGAACAGATGAATCAGGTCTAGTGACAGTTTTGCCTATTGACCTTTACTGAAGTAAGTTCAGGTCTCTGCTCATTTAAATGAAGCAGCAGAACCCCCACATAAAGACTTCATATTCTTCAAAAGAAACAAGAGGGCCACCATTATGACCAAAAAGACAAATTAAAATAAAGTTCAAAGTTAAATATTTACTTTAAGCACTACAATATTTGCAAATCTGGAAATGATCTTTCAAGCAGTTTCTATTTGCATACTTTAATTAATCCAAAAATATTAAACTAATCTCACAAAGGAAAGGGTCAAAGTATTAATTAACTTGAGATTCGTTGCTTTTGTGCAATTTAACAGTTCAACACAAAGCAAAAATCAGTTTTAATAAAAACTAAGTTACTGTGACAGGTATAATTTCATGGATTAGTGAAACCACGTATCAGGCAATAAGTTCCAGTGTTCACCGTATTTTTTGTCTAACTTTAAAAATAGTTGTTTCATTTCAATAGAGAGATTCCTCTGTAACACCAAACGAAGTTAAGTTTTCCTTTAACCTCAGCATCTCCCTTTCAAATGGATGGCTTTCCACCTTGCTCTGAATGGAACGGAGGTCACCGTTGTTTCAGCAAAAACCCTGACTGCAAGGTTCAGCAGAGAGCAGGTACTGCACAACCCCCCAGACCAGCTGAGCTAATTCAGGTTGAGATTTCCCTGCTGGAGCCATCGTGTGACATCGTGCAGCCCCAGAACCAGCGCAAAGGTTCCCCTCTGAGCCAGCATCTCTGCTGGCTGAGCTCTCCCCACATCAAAAGGACTCTCTGGCTTCTTTAGCAGCTTTTGGAGAAGCTAGGAAATCTTGCCCAAAGACAGAGGACTTGGGAAAAAAGCATACAGTGCCAAATACAGCTGTCAGAGCTCTGTTTAATCAGTGCAATAGCCTATGAAACCCCAGCAAAATAACAATGGAAGGTGGCTGGAATTTTCTACATCACAGCCTCAGAACTGTGATTCTGACAAATGTACTTAGGAAACAAGAGGGACTCCCCTCGCCTTCTTTTGGTGTTTTTTTTGGTTTATTTTTTGTTTGTTTTTAAATGGGGAGCAATTGCATGAAACAGTTAACGAACTGAGAGGTTTGCCTGGCGTTTCATGCCAGAAAGCTCTGTAGCACTTGACTTAACCAGAGACATTGAGTGGGGAATCACCTCCCCTCACTTCACGCGTTTCCAATGCAAATCTCTGGTCCCACTCAGTCGCCTCCACTCTGCAGCTTTACTGGAGAGAAACAGGCATTTTTATTCGCTATTGATCAGGCCTGTTTTACACATCCAAAAGGACTCTCATCCTAACAGTGTCTATTTATCCCTGTTGCTAAAAAGCAAACCCATGGATAAATAGTTTTCACCTCAACACTTGTATGGCAGGAACCCAGAACTAGATGGAACTCATTTGTTCCTCAAATGTAGTTTCAGAAACTAAACAGAGTAGAAACTCTCTTTGCACTCCAAACCTCTAGCAACAATCTTCCTAGGACTAAATAATACTAACAACCATTTTTTCTCCTTGCAGGAGCTTTCAAAAAAAGATGGATGCAAAAGGCTTCTCAAATAAAAATTTTGACATAAAGTTTGGTGATTTCCTAACTATGATACAATTTCAAGCTAAATTTATGCACAGTGTACTTTAAGTGTAGAGAAACCACATGATAATGGAGAGAAATTGCTCGTATTGTAAAATATGTAATTCTGAATAACAATGTAAATTTCTCATTCCCTTTGATACAGCTTATGGGAACATTACAATAACAAACACACACAGCATTGATGAGACAGTTCATGGATACTCATAGGTGTTTCACAGCAATAAAGAATAACACTTAATAGCTATTACTTTCATAGCTTTTCAAATACAGAAGACAGCATTGTCCTATATTGTTCTCAATTATTTTTCATCTTTCTCTATTTTAATCCATTTCTTTCCATTGGTTTTTGGCAACAGGAATTCACATGCTGCCCTGAAGGTGCATGAAAAGCAGACATGAGCCTGGACTAGTCGGCTGCCTCCAGTTTAATTAAATCATCTACTTCCAAAACTCAGAAGTGAAACAAAATGAAAAAAAAGCTCTCATCAGATCACCTACAGCTTTTCCAAGGAGGATGAGAAGGAAAAATACTACTAGTAAAAGAGCAATATGAAGCTACTGTATGTCTCTCTCAGCATTTTAGCAAGGGTTAATGTACAAAAGTATTTGGCAGCTTACCTGCTCTCTGCGCTGGGGTCATTGTGCACACATGTGACAGTGGCAGCAGACCTCGCGCTGTCTGTCTCTTCTTGGACCCCCCACTGGTCTGCATCACTGACTCTGATGTCCATGATCTTCACACCTGGGGCTGTCCTAATTCTGTTGGGGAAAAACAGGTACTGCTTTAGTTACAGATCTCCTGCAAATAAATCCAGAGAGACAAACAAGGAAGATGAAAGAGGAAATACTCCCTCTTCCATTAGTAACAGATTGATAGATTGCAACTGTAAGTCACTGTGCTTTGGAAATATAAAACTGGTCCAATCATTTTAAAGAGATGAAGTATAAGTTTCATTATGTGCAAAGCCAGTTAATTTTCAGCTTGAACAATGTGGAGTGGATAAGAACGCTTTCTGCTTCAGTGGCACCAGTTTGATACAAACGAAACACATGCGACTAAGCCTAAATTGATTTAATTTGTTGTGTCTGTCCTGCAGTTTAAGATGGAGAATCAGAGTACTGTGATATAAAATACATCCTCCTGCTTGCAAACCTTTGGGAGCAAAATGCCTTTTAATATTAGAATGATCTGCATGGAAAAAATGTGTTTCACTGCTCAAAGACCATAATGCAGGAAGGAGAGAGAAGGACTAAGTTATCCTAGATTCAGGACTGAGGGATGAAAATAATTATGCCACTGGTCTGGGATCTATCAAACTAGGCACGTCAAACTCTTGCTGCTGAAAGTAATACGATGCTGACATGGAAAACCTTGATTTTCTAAGCATGGCTACAGTCTGAAAGCAGTTCAGTAGCTGGTAAATGTCACCATTCTCTGGCTTAAAAAATTTGCTAAAAAATAAGTTAATGCTCCAGTGGGGCTCAGTGTTAGGAACAGATTGCCAAGGATAGGAAACAAACTGCTTTTAATAGCAGGGACTTCATTTGTGCAGCTTGACTCCTAAAACAAGCCTGGGATTTCGACAGGAGTGCTGCAAGTATGCCTGGAGAACAATTAGGCAGAAAGCAACTGCTGTAGCACCACGTTCACCACTACTGTGACTTAATTAATTAAAAGCAAAGCCAAGAGGGACCTCTTAGTTGTATGGTGGAATGAAACAGCACTGCTGAGACTTGAAGCGTTATTTAACAGTGAATGGTGATGGATTTGCCCCGACGCCTCGTGGTGCTTATGTTACACTATTAAGAATTTCCTTTAAGTTCTAGCTGAGTTCATGGGTTTGGATCAAAGTAACTTCAAGACTCAGTGGGTGGTCT
This sequence comes from Thinocorus orbignyianus, assembly GCA_013400375.1. Lineage (NCBI taxonomy): Eukaryota > Metazoa > Chordata > Aves > Ciconiiformes > Thinocoridae > Thinocorus > Thinocorus orbignyianus. Next base: position 700,017 of record VXBW01005444.1, on the reverse strand, counting down.
TTTCATCTGAGAATGAATTAATTCATCCTACTTTTATGATGTCCTTATTTTTGCCTTTAAGGCTTTACTGACTTGATGGACCAAACTCATGCCTGGCATAACCAACTTGGAAACTGTTTCTTGTAAGGAGAGAATTTAACTTGCTGTTTTTCTAATTGTCTCCTTCATGTTTCTCCACAGACATTCATATCTCCAAACAGCATGCCTCAAAGCTTATGTGCCCCTTTCTTATAATCTCCTCTTCTTTTTTCAGAGGAACATTCATTTGTTCTGTAGTAATTACATGGGTCCAAATCATTCCTGCAAGACACCTACATGGCTTCATTTCAGACTGACTTGTAATTTACATGAGATAGAGAATTAGGCCTTCAGCAACAGATTCAACACTTTTCTTCTTTAGACTTAGTCAACCACTCTTGAAAAAAAATCATTAGGGCCCGACAAAAAAAAAAAAAAAGACCCAAGCAGCACTTAAAAATTTTTTTCTCTCTTAGCCAAAATTATATATTTTTAACAAATTCACCTCCCCACCACCCCCTCAATTTCCCATGTTTTTCTTGACAACACGTCTGGAAACCTCTAACCTGATTTTCCACCCAAGTCAAACCCCTGATTAATTAAAGACTATTTGAAAGGCAGGAAAGGCTGGGCAGAGAGAGGGGGGAAGGAGGGCAGGACAGCTGGATTTCACCCATGATTTCAGGATTCATCAGCCTTTTTCCATCTGTCAGAAGCTTGTTATGTCCTCCTACACAGCTTTTGCACTACGGATATCTTCACTTTGCAGCATTTACTTTTTTCTACTCTGATCCAAATCTAGCATGTCGGTTTACTCCATCAAGGATGAAAAGGAACATAGCACAATTCCCTGCCACATCTGGGCAAGCTTTAACCATGCGGGAACCCTGTACAGATCCCTCTTCATGGAAGCTGAAGCTGCTGCTCCTCTTTACCCCCATCCTTGGTCCCTATACAGCACAGAGGTAAGGATGCAAGAACCTCAAATATCCACATCTATCTACACATCAGGCTGTTTCAACCTCTCCAGACATGCTGCACCCCAAAATAATGGGACCTCTCTTGGGCCAACCCCTCAGCCTCGTCTACCTCCCTCAGCCAGGTAGCTTTACTCTTGTGCCTGAATACAGCTACGGGATGCTCCTTGCCTCTCTGGACAGCAGATGATACTCTCCCGATGCCTGTCCCATTGGCTCACCATTTGGCTTCTCCTTCAGGGCACTGTCCCTTAACAGGAGACCTTCTGGTTTTTAGCAATGCTGTCTTGTTGAGGGTGCCTACAGCTTTTGCTTGCTGCATATCCACTGTCTTGCTCGGTTAGCATTGAATGAACATCACATACTGTGCTCCCCAGCTACATTTTCCAAAAACGTCTCAGAACACTGCATTTTAGGAAAATTTCCAGTCTAATCCCCTGCAATGCATCTGCTCCAGTGGGCTGAGACAAGATGTCATTTTGCATTTTTGGATATCAGTAGAGCCAAAAAGGTTGAAAAAAGGAAGAAACTGAATTCAGCTTCTCACTTAGGAAAAGTCAAGAAATTCAAATTAAACCAGCCTACATATGGGAGGTTTGAGCCTACTATTCTTCAGATAAGTGATTCATATCTTTAAATCTGCCCCCAAACTCCATGGGCACAAAAACTGTTGTAAGTGTTGGGGACTGAGGCTTTGAAAAAGACTAAGAAACTCCTATCAAAGCTGACATTAACTGGTGAAAGGATGGTGAATGGCTAGCGTGTGAGCCCAGGAGCTAGGTTTCTTGCCCTGCTCTGTGCCAGGCTTCAATTATAAGCTTGGGTGAATCATTTAATTTTCTTATCCCTCCCTTCTCCAGATATAATATACTGGAAAGGGCTGCTCTTCCAACTCCAAGGGATCTGTAAGGATAAATAGAATTGCTCAAGAAACATTTGGTGCACCTTTAAATTTACCACCTGACAAAAAATCTGCCATCTCTGGGTTTGAAAATGTGGGAATTACCTACTGAAGTATTTCACAGAAGCATTACCCAAGAAGTAACTGTTATTTAATTCTTTTTTTAATAAAGATAATTGTGAAATGATAAGGAAAAAAAAAAATAAAAAAGGAACAAATGATGACAGCCAATTGGAAATTTGGCAACACTTGACACTTCATTTCCATTAAAAACTTGCTTTCTGAAAATAATTTTCAGATGGAAGACTGTCCTGTTAAAAAGCACGTGACCACCTTTAAAACATTACAACTCAGGTGGCATTTTGATAACAATTAGCAGAGAATACTGCGTGAATACAATGAGACAGGAACAGTGAAGGAGCTCACCAGAAGTCAGCCTGCAGCAGGGTCCCCATATTACAGCCCATATCCATAGCCTGTATCCTTAATGAGGTGATCACTGTTGATTCATGGTACTCTATGGATGGAGGACATCCAACAGAAATGTGACACCGCCGAGCACTGCCTTTCATGACACTTGTGCTCATAGGATCTCAAGAAGAGGTATGGGTGGGAGAAGTATCAAAGCCATTCAGAACAGGGAATCAATGAAACAACTGCTTCGTAAGTGAATTTAGCCCTCTTCTCCAGCTATAAATGCAGAATAAACTGCTTTCAATTCGTACACATTTCGTATCCCTGGCAGTGTTTTTTTCCTGAGCAGAGTGTCCTCCGTTTACTGTAGAATATAAAGATGGAAACATGATGGACTGAATGGAATGGGCAAGCAAGAGTGTCCCCAGCCTGCCAACTTGGAACACCCAGAAACTATTTTAAAATGCAATCCCATCCTAAAATGTATGCGACCCCATGAATTTGGCTGCTCTAAAGCTCTTTCAGTTATTACAACAGAAGGAAAGGAGAAGGTACAAGTAATCACCAGGGCTGGAAAGTAACTTAAGGGCTGCAAGAGTGATTTAAACAGCCAAGCACTTAGCGAAAGCGGGGCAGGGACTTCCACTGCCTCCCAGTCAGTTAACTGCAAAATTTGAAAGGTAAATGCTCGCTTGCAATACACCCCAGTAACACTCCCTGCAGCAGTAATTGGGAAGTAAAATCTTTGCAAAAGGAACTTTAAAATAGAAACAGAAGGAAAAGATATTTAGGAAATAAAACAGGAATGTGCTCACAGCAGATGGAAAATGCTCAAAATAATGAGAAAAAAGACTTGTTCAGAGCTATTTTAGAAATCCTCTTATCTCTCTTCTCCCCTTTCCCCCCCCCATTATGGGGGAAAACATGATCTGAGCTAAATTCACCCTCAATGACGTACTAATAATAACGGTTATGATAACGAATTTAATTTGTAATTTGCAACCATTTCTATATTCAGCCCTTCAACATGCATGTTTAGCCCAATTAAAAATAAAATAATTATCCTTCCCCTTCAGGAAATCCAAGCTGTAGGCCAGTTTATTTAACTTGCCTAAAATTATACTGTCTCTGCAGAGTCAGAATGAGGGTCGATCCATTCTGATTCCCAGGCTTACACTTCGGCTACACACCCCTACCCATCTTTAAGACCTAACCAGAGCAGAGCTGAGTAATTCCAAGCCCTCACAGAGCATTTTACATACTTGAAGAATTGCACAAACAGCAAGCAATTAGTTCTGAACGAGGTCCTTTGGGAGTTTCTAGTTAAAATACATGTGTTTTAAGACACATTAAGCCAAGCACTATAAATTAAAATAATCACTGAATTTAGGCATAACATCTGGGGACTGTTGGGGTGTGGGCGAGATGGGTAGTGTTTCAATATAGGATGGGATAGAAGAATCCCTGTGTAGAAGGAGGAAGCAAGTGGAGTTTGCCAGGAGATATAATGAGAAGAGAGTACGTGATGGTTATTTGCCACATCCAAGTGTGTTCCATGGCATTTGGGAGGGAGCTCCAATCAGGAGCTCATCAGTGTGAGCTTATAAAAGAAAAACCATTTGGGAAGCATTAGTATAGCAGAAGGGCTTAGGCGGGATCAGAGTTCCCCTCGAGAGGCATCATCCCTGTCTTTTGTGTCTTCCTAAGCTTCCTGGCCAAAATTCTCTATAGGTAAAATCCAGAAATATGAGGAAAATGAGGTGATGCAAAGTCAACCAGAAAACACATGGCAGAACCAGAAATTACACCTAGAGCTGCCAAGGAATATTTTGATATCTTCACCCTAAACCCACCCAGCATTCTCGCTCCTGCTGTTCACTCTCTAATAACAGACAGTGCATCCTGCAATGCCCATGGGAGATCAGCCTGTGGGCAAACACGCTTTCTGTGGCTGTGGGCTTGCAGTATGTGTGAAATGAGAGTGCCCCACCCAGCAGATAATCATTACACACCTCCTACAGAAGTCAGACTTACAGCAGCTCAGGGGATCAGGTTCTAAATCTTCATAACCTAATGTCACGGTTTAGCCTCAGCGGCAACAAAAGCGCCACGTGGCAGTCTCTTGGCTCCGCCCCCCAGCGGCCGGGGGGGAGGGGGAAGGATGAGAAAGAAAAGGCAGACTCGTGGGTTGAGATAAAAACTGTTTACCAGAGCAACAGGTATTGCAGGGAAACAGCAACACAGCTGGAGGAGACTAACATGAGTACAATACCGACCGACCGCGCGCCGTCCCGACCCTCCCCGACCGCCACCGACGCCGCTGAGCGCACCCCGGCGCCGCCCGCCCATATATATATGCCTACGCCGTGACGTCACCACGCCCACTCCCGGCTGTGGCCCCTCCCCTCCCCGGCGGGCTCCCTGCTGAATCTAGGCCTGGCACACATGGGGTGGAATAGCTGTGCCGGATAGAGACAGGGGAGAGTGAACCCCGTCCCTGCTGGAAACCAGGACACCTAAGCAACTGTTTATTTTCTAAAGTATTTTTCCAAGAATTTTACTTATTTGTTCTTTTATATTTTAAAAGACTTGTCACGGATTTATGTTCAAACTACTTCCCCATCAAATTCTCTTTAAAATAGCAACACTAGGCCAGCTGTGTTTGTTTCCGCTATTCTGTATTAGTGTCACTATAAGTAAAGCTATCTTTCTAAGTATGTGAAACACACATCAAAATACACAAAGATACTGCAAAGATCCAAGCCCTCTCCAAAAGGTCAAAGTGTAGAAACACAAACTTTCTGCTGCTTTATCATAAAGTAAAATGAGCAGCCTGCAAAGCCCTCTGGAGAGATGTAGGTAGATGGTAGTCAGATGGCAACGTGGAACAGAGGACACCTGCAATGCATCAAACAAAAGGAAACCTCAAGAACAAGGGTTTGAAAAATGGTACTAGGGGGCAGAAAACTCCTCATGGCCCTGGTAGTGCCAGTGGCAGTAGGTGTTACCAGTGAAGCAAGGTGGGAACTCACAGCGGGACAAAAAAGGCATGAAAAGCATGCTTGCCCTTGGAGATAGAAACACCTTAATACTTCGAGACAGAAGTAGCAACTCCCAAAGTCAACTGAAATTTTACTTAAAATTTGACCTCCTCATTTCATCCATGCTAAAAACTGCTCCAGTGATTGCCCTTTCATTGCAAGTCCAATGCATAATTGGCCCAAATTTGTTTTCAAAACAAGACATGGATCTGCTGTGCTCTGCCTGGCCTCTTTTCCCCCAAAACACCCCCCACTGCAGGGCAGAAGCTCTCTCAGCTGCCACTCACCCCATGGAAATGCCCTTTCTGCATCTTGTGACCTCATCATTTTTACACTGTATTAGGAAATTTGCCTTTCCTCCCCTTTGGTATACCTCAATTTCTCTCTGCATCTGTTATTTTTATATAACCTTTTGTAGCTGTCTTATTTAACCCTGTCAAGCATTTGTGGATGCAGTTTCTATCAAAGCAGTTATTACTGTCGCATACCAGAATATCTCTATCCAACATGAGCTCAGGGAAGCAAGTCAATGCCAAAGCACCAAGTAGGACAAAGCAGACAAAAGAGGTACAGTGACCAATGCAAGGCAGGAACAAAGCTGCTCAACAGGCATGGTGGCTGACATGAAAAAAGCCCAAAAGCTCAGAGAACAGAAAGCCATTTGAAATCGTGAAGGGGAATCAATGCTAACGATTTAGAATGATACAATTACCACTCTTCTACCCAAAAAGGTGAAGCTATCAACCTTTTTTTTTTTTCAGCCCACCAAATGTTTCAAAATATGCTAAGCATCAAGCTCACTAGCATATTGGATTTTGAATAATGAAAAGAGTAAACAGGATTTTAATTTGGATTCTGACAGTAAAGCGCTTTCCATGTGACAAATTAACTGTTAGGGAAGACAAATTAACAGAACCTACCCTTGAGTATGATGGCTTATGATTTTGAGGAAGCTTTTACAGAAGCATGACGAAAATAAGGCAGAATGAAAAATGGGAGATGATGGGGGGGGAGTATTTTATCAAAATCTTCCCTCCTCTATCTCGTCAAACTGTATGTATAACTTTTCTTAAAAAGTGCAGCAGATTTTCTCAAGAGACGCCCATTTTCCCTAAGATGATCTAACCATTTTAGGAGAGACCCTCAGCTGGTCTAAATCACAAGGGATCTATGAATTTTATAGCAATTGGTTAACATCAAAAATTCAAATTTCACATCAGCGAAGCAAGGTCAGAAAAAAAGGAGTCACAACTTATGATTTTTTTGGAATGGGAAGGTCTCAGGAACATTTTCTACATATAAGACTATGGTCAAGAAATCATCAAAGATCATGAGAACATCTTCAAAGCAGTCTAACATTATGTTATATTCTATATCCAATGGAAAATTCCCAATATTTTGCCAATGTTTTTAAAGGAAAGAAGGCATTTTAAGTTTTCATCACTGTATTTCAGCAGAAACTCTGTTTTTCAGTCTGCTCCCTCTCTCACTCAGGTAAACAAATATTGCTTTAAAAACCAGCAGAAAGACATCTTAATTGTCTCGAAATTAAAGCTATTAATTTTAGTTCTTACTTACTCCTGTCATAAACCAGACCTGTTTATATGGATTTCCAAAACTGCTATAGCTCTGAAGTCTTTATATAACTGAGATGAAAACACCATCTCCCACACTGAACACCATTTTCCTTGAAATGTGGCAACAGTGGAATTTTGTCTCTCTGGGAGTAAAAAGGTTTCCAGGCACTGGGGCAGGAGACATTGGGTCCAATTCTATCAACTCAAGGTAGTTTATTAACCGTTTATAACTGTCTGGGCAACTTCAAAAGGGGAAAAAGGATGTTTACTTTTGCTTGGAAATTCATCCAAGGGGAAAAAAAATTTATTATTTCTATGGAGACACTGTGCATTTGTATACTTAAATATTGTGAGATATTGTATTTCAAGATATTTCTGTAATTTCCCAGTAAGTACTTAAAACTGTGGGTGAAAGAGCTCTGTAGCAATTGGCATTTTCATAGTAAAACTGAAAGTCAAAATTCATTTGAATCCACCTGAAAACATTGTTGTGACTTTGACATACAAATTACTTTAATCATAGAGTATGCAAATGTGGCTCTAGATTGTGCTGAAAGCTATAAAAGGTTGCCAACCCTGGCATCCTACTGGCACACCCACAGTGATTCCCTCTATACCAGCATGGACAAGCAGCTCAGGACTTCTGTCCTTTGCCTGCTGGGAGGACAGGCCCATAATTTGCCAATAAATACACAATTCCTAACTCTTGCTTGACACTTTATACTTTCAAAGTATCCAATAAACATGAACTAACCATTATTACTTTTGATCAAAAAGAGATAGCAGGTCTTTTTACAGGTCTAAATGATCCTCATGCTACGAAACAACTCATAACAACTTTTTCTCATTAGGATGCACCACCAGCTCGCATGGCGGCCTCCCCTGAAAGAGGAGAGAAATTTTCCTTTCTTCCACTGTCTCTGATCAGTTAACTGAGTTATGATGTGTTGATCATTACTCAGAGAGCTCAAGAGTGCCTGCTGTCATGTGCCCTTAGACATCTCCAAGAATTGAAGTCTGTGTCCCTTTCTCTCCAACACAACAATCTGTGTTGTACCTTCTCTGTAGAGGGAAGAGGTAAAATGCTGGAGTGGTTTTCTGTAACACATGTCTACAGAAGGAAAATCAAAGCCTGCTCAGTCTCTTCAACCTTTCTCTGAAAGATCTAAAACACTCAGACTATGTCCTTTACCTTGAAACCAATGCAATGCTATAATAGATGAAACTCTTCCTTAAAGTACAGGAGAAAATGCATTAGCAAGTCTGAAGGTGTCCAAGTATTTGAACTTGGAATTCTTGCAATCATGCAGAAACACAGCTTTGAAAACTATAATGAAAAAATCAAAGTAAGTCAGAGGTTTCCTCCTGCAAAGACAAAGATACTTACAGGTTTCCTTTTATTGAAAGGTTTCTTTCAGAAATCAGCACTGCAAAAATGTTTGCAGCCTGAATAGAGTTCAGGCCTCCTGGGAGACAAAGAATTTTTATAAAGGGGTATTTTTCTACCACTACAAGTAAAAAAAAAGAAGCCCTGAAGGTCACAGTTTCTGGAAGCACCTAAACAACAACAAAGTAGAAACTTTCCATCCCTCTTCCTGCAAAACTGGATAATGAGCTCCATAGCATTGTCCCGGTCAGCACTGGATGGGGGTTTACAGCATTTAAAATAGTCCATCAACGTGGCAAAGTTTGCTCACCACTTTGGAGAGTCATACATTTCCTGTAAGGAAGAGGTCTATTAAATAAAATTCAAATTAATACAATTCACTATCTTTTACCAGACATCAACATGTATGACTTAGATCAGAAAAACTATCCTGGGTTGCTGCTGAGTACCACAGTCAACCCCCAAGTCTGTTGCATCCCTTGGTATGTGGCACAATCTCTCAGCTCAAGACAGGTTATCACTGCAAATTCCCCGACCAGCAAATGCCCAGAAGAGGCCAGTGGTAGCCAGTCCGTGGAGAGTCTTGAGATAACCCAAAGGATTGCTTAAAACTGCACTAGTAAAAAAGTAAACCAAAATAAACCAAACCAAAACATTAAAAAGAGCAGATTTTTGAAACATGTATACATCTCTCAATTTTATTGAAACATGACCCAACCCTCAGCACATCCAACAATTCCTTAACAGCATGAAGTGGTTTTTCATACATTTTCCCATGCCTGCTCAATACTCTTCATAAAAAAGCAGCACAGAAAGGGTTGTTATTAGGAGCTCCACTTAGGCCGTGCCAAGGAGACATTGACCTGAGCATAAGAGACGGAGTTATAGGGAAGAGGAAAAAAAGTACAGCAATGAAAATCCTCCCAGAATTAAAAAGGCCACAAGAACTTTGCCTGCACTAGTAGTTGTTGTTTTTATTGGATTATTTTATGGGGTTTTATGTTGTTTAATCGAAGAAAGAAAATGGGTGCCATAAAATATGCAGAGCTAACTGGGGCTGCAGAGTACATTGCTGAATATTGCTAGTAATGCCATTTCCCCTTCACTGTCAAAAAATAAAAATATCATTCTTTATATCCCTGTCACATGGAACAGTGGTCCTCTCGTGCTCGCCAATCAATCATCCCGGAGTGCACCTTTACCTTGAGCAGTATGTGCTAGGACGGTGAATAAGGAAAGCTCAGGAAATAATCTCCCTTTCCACAAGATAGAATTCAATTTCCAGTATAGCTCAGACCAGTACTTTTCTTGAAAAGGTGGCACCATACATTACAGCAAAAAAAGCATTTTTCTGCTGGTAGTGAAAACTTTAGTGAGCATTATGATTATGTGGCTTGTGCTCCAGGCACCAATGACCACCAAGCAGGCTAGTAACGTGGGAATTCTGATGAGAAGCAGCCCTCCAGCTGGGATAAAACATTAAAGTCTTTTTCCCCTGTTTTCCTTCCATTCTCCATTCTGCTTTCTGGACCATAAGATATTTTTTCTAGCTGCAGAAAACAATTTTCCAAGATCCTCCTAGAGAGTAAGCGCTTCAGAGTGAAATTACCCCACTCTGGTGTTCAGGTGGCCCCAGTCAGCCCTTTGGCCGCTATCCCAACTGGCTTTTATCTTTGACAGCCCCAGTTTGCTTTCTTAGGGTGGTGCTTCTCAGAGGCTTTTTGAAAACTCTCTGCAGGTAGACTGAGCTTTCACCACCCACTCTTTGACTCTCTTGGATTTGCAGATTGGCAAGGTTTTCGCAAGTCCCAACCTTTGTTTCTCCTCCGAGCACAGCTGCAGCACAGGCTGTGCAGCAGAAACTGGATGAGTCCAGAATCTGCTATAATAGAGTCCAAAGAAATTCCCACCAATGGACAGTGCCAAAGCACCGGCTTGCTGGATGTGCCTACAATATTTCTAACCATGAAAACGAGGAGACAGGGTTTCCCCTCCAGATGCCCTAAAACTCCAAGTCCCAGCTTTTGCCCTGCAGATCTGGCCAAAATACCATTCTGCTGGTGCCTGACAAACAAATCCCAGCAGCCCCAGAGCCTGAGATGGGCAAAGAGGTTAGGATTCAGCCCTCCAAAGTCTGTTGCTCACAGTGCTGCCGTAGTTCAGAAAGCTTATCCAGCCTTGCAAAGCTGTCAGGAAAATTTACCAGCCACCACACAAAAATTGCTTGCCGCTTACCACAGTGATTGACGGTAATGCAAGAAACTAATGGCATTTTACTTGCCTGTCGAAAGAAATTACTCATCCTGGGCCAGCAGGATTGGGGAAGGATTCTTTAATCCTTGCAGCAATTTTTAAATTAAACATAAGTGTTTGCAGGGCTGTAGACTAGTCACAGACAGCTGCCTGCTTCAGGATGGATTCAAACACGATAGAGCATGTGGGCAGACAGGTCCAGCATGGCAATAAAACAGAGTGAAAGGCAGCTCCACACTGCGATTCTGACTTTTTAAGAAAAGTTTACAGATTTCAGGTGACCAAATCCATTTCCAGATCATTAATCTCCAACAAAGACCTAGACCCTAGCATTGCGGACGTAATGAAATGTTGGGGAAATAACAGGACAAAAAGACCATAATCAAAATTGGAAGACAACTGATCTAAGTGGTACAGGGAGGTGCTCTCAGTTGGTCTATACATGCAGGAGAGTATAGCAGTCTAGGGGCATACTCACTTCCTAAATCAGTAGAGTTGATAGTATCATTCCCTCTGTGGCTTTCCCTTCCTTCCTAAAATCAATATTAAACCTTGCTTTATCCTTTAGCATTTTCCCTTAATGATTGCAACTGTTCTGTTTGCCACCAGGATGGGTCTCGCCTGGTTTTACCTGCAGTACTGTCATTCCCCCTGCATGGATGGCAGATCCTCCACCATGGTTCAGTCACATTATCCTTGTTAAATGAGCTGCTTCAATAGTTTGGGATCAGAGAACATTCATTCATTACTGGCGGCTCAGAAGTCCTTCACCAGGAGCTGATTCTGACAAGTGGTAGCACAGGGACTCCAACACCTAGCACTGTCCCTGGGGAATTTCAGTAAGACAAATAGCAGGGGACATCTCACAGTGTTTTTGAGGGTAGGAATGAGGCACTCTCACAGTTTTGAAAAGCCTCTGTTTTCTTGACCATCTTCTTGATTCAAGCTCCTATACATCCTCAGAAAACAATTGAAAAATTGTGTCTGCAAAAGGTCACAAACAAAAAAGGAGGAACCATTCAAATTTCATGAGGGCTACACATACCTAGGTGAGACCTACTAGAAAGTCGCTTAAGCTTACAGTATTTCAAAGCATACCCTGTATTTGTAATAACAAACACTCTAAAAACAGGCTTTCCCACTGCGGGAGTTGGGGGCACTGAATCAACTACTTATAAAGATGGTTACAATCCTTTTTAATATATTCAGTGGTTTTCAGTGAAAAACACTCACAGTGAGATACTGTATCCCACTGAGCATTAAGCACTTCTCATTCCTGTTCTGCTTTTGCAATTCTAACTAGTCCCTAACCCTGTTAGTCATGAATTTGCGATTAATGAGCCTTGTTTAGAGGATGTGAATGCTGAAATTGTTCTGATATACAAGCTCTAACCACAGAAAGACGATCTAATTCAGTGAGGGAATCTGCTGTGCTTACGGGGGATTCCAAACCTTCAATGAAGGAAATCAGCTGTTAAGCCATTTTAACAAGGGGCAGCCTGCTGTGCTCTCAGCTCCATGGTGCCACGCGATGGTCTCACAGCTTGGCATCTGGGGACAAAATCATCTTCATGTGTTAAGGATGCTTAACATCTGCTTGTAAATCTGGGGCTGGTCAAAAATGGCTGTGACTTGTGAGTCTGTGAGGAAAGTGCAAGTGCGGTTTTCCACCAGAGTTTTTAACTATGAGAAACATGCACATATACACACCTACACATACACTCTTTTGATCTAATATGGCAAAGGACCAATAACCCAGGGATAAACTAATCATGACCAGTTATGCTTGAGCAGGAAAACAGCAGCCACTCCTCTCCTGCTTCAAGGAGACAAGTAAAACAAGTGCCTTCCCTACACCTGGAAGGGAAGAACTGTCCCTCAGGAGTCCTCCCCTCCTAGAGTGTCCAGAGGAGCAGACTTCCTCCTCAGCTAGGGACACAGGGACAGGCAGGACAGCTCTTCACCCCAGGCTTGATAGTAGGGCTAGAGAACACCCTGTATGCAGCCTCATCAGTCCAACTTTCTTGTTGACTCTGATAGAAAATATATTTCCCAGGCCATGAAAAATCCAACAAAACAGTGAAAAAACCAAAAAGATGGTATTTTAAATTAAATAGTCACCCATCATGTGCCCATCAATACCCAGAAATAATTGGGGGTGGGGTGGGGATGTGGGGATGGAAAGGATGCTCAATTATACTTGAAATGGTTTAGAAAACGCACCAAGACGGAATAAACGTTCCTCATTCTGCTACAGCAGTCACTTTCAGACATATTTTAGGAGGCTAATCCTGGAGACCAGGAGATTAATTCCTGGAGACAAGCCCTTTTCCCCTCCAGCTCCTCCCCAGCTCTTTAGAGAAAATGACCTGGTCTGATCTTAACACATCTTGAAGAAGACAGAAAGATTAATTATGCTCCTCCCTATTTCATCTTCATGGCACATCTGAGCAGCTTCTACAGCTGTGAAACCTTTATTTCCAGGGTCCTTTTGATTGTACCAGTGAGATATTCAAAGACTCATTAAACCTAAAGGGAAGTCCTATTCACTCAGACTTAATATAGGAAGGAAGTGGGGGAGGGAGGCCTAAAGTTATCTTGTGCTTAAGTTAAAGAGACAGTTGGAGAAGATTTATTCATAAATCAAACTCTGCACCCTCAAAGAATCACCTAGCCGTGCGGCGCTCTGCACACAGGAGATGCTGCTGGGACTACAGTGCTGAGAAACAGCCTGCTCCGACGACTGGGTGACTCTAATTGTTCCTGCAGTAGGACCGAGAAAAAGCAAGAAATCTGCCTTATATTTTCGTAGACACAATTTTGCGCCTACAAATCGTAACTCTTTTCTAATTGCAATGCTAACATCAAGTTAGAGCTCAGCTTTCAGACTAGTCTCCCACAAAGGTAGTGTTTGTCCGTGTATGTACATCGATAATTGTAATTATTTCCTCCAGCAATTACTGTCACTATATCTGACCTTATCCTAAAGTCAAATACTGAGACATTGAAGTGACAACATCTTCTGTGCAAGTAATTGCTGATACAAAAGCTTATTCTCAATTACTAACGTCAATAGCTTGTAGATATTAAAAGCGAAGTCAGTATATTACTGGGGCTGAGCTTGCTTTCTAATCTGATAGTTAGGCTATAAATTATTTGCTTCCCTGATGAAGGGCTCAAATTACAAAGGCACCATTCAAAAAAAATATCACTAAATATATAGATGACTTCCTTTGATTTAAAGTGGCATTGAGAAAGTGCTCTGCTCCTTCCTGGTGGTGTTGCCTTCCTGGCTTGGATCTTCACTGTCAAGCCATCATCATCAATTAACTTCAGGCATAACTATTTTCAGGTATAACACTCTGCCTGCCAGTATAGCAGCAGGCTTCAAAAAGTGAGCCTCCAAGCTATAGTATAAAGCTCATCTATCAGAAATACCAATATTATCCTTCTTTCTTACTCAGAATTGTGAAACCTCAGCAGTACTGCTACAATCAAGGTTGTACTTGCTCCTGGGAACACTTTATCTTATATTCACATGGGGAAACCCTTTACAGACCATTCCTGCAGCTAAGATCTCTCTCTGCAGTTTTACATGAAATTAAGTAGCTAATGTCATACACGTGGTGCTGCAAAGACTAAATCATGACATTAAGGGAAGTCAAGGTTCAACTGCCCTACGTGCAGCAGGTGAGATACATGCATTGGGAAAGGCTAGATCTGGAGAATGTATTAAACAGTCACAGGTGAATATAAAATATAAATGCAAAATGCATTTCTTCATATTTATTACGTCTTTTACATCTAAATCAGGCAGATTCCATTCCACAGATTGAGACTGATCTGAAGTAATTCAGTGGGAGGCTGGTAGTTGAAACACATAATCACATTTCTAGAACAATGTAATTACATTGAATTTAATGTGATTTCCTGCCACTGGTTTAAAAGTGCAGCCTCCTCCACATTCTCGATTTACACTGAACATGACACTTGATGTACAATTACTTTCACATAGCCAGGTAAAGCATGGCATAAGGGGAAAGTATGCTACCACGCCTTGAATTTCCCAAGGCTGTTATGGAAAGATGTCAGTCACAAAGTAAGTTCAAATCTTAAATTTCTAGGAACATACTGTCTCAGCAGATGACCACTGATTTTAGATTCCATTTTCATTAAATATCTCACAAGAAGCAATTTTGCTTACCTTAACAACTTGTGCACAAATCAACTCTGCTCTATGGGGCAAAGGAATTTGAAGCAAAATTTACTCTTAGGAGAATTTTCAGGTTTTCGTATGTTGTATATGCTTCTGAGAGTGCTATATTAAAGACTTTTTATAAAGAACAGGCTAATAAATGGACATGGCAGGACATACCCATCAAGAACAGCTAGAAAATACTGGGGATAAAAGTAATTGCAATCCGAATGCAGACAAAGAATTTGAATCTTAAAACAAACACAAAGGGCTGGAATTTTATCAAAGTTAGGAATAAAACAGCACAGGCACTAACATTCATTTAATTCCTATAAATCAGTTAAAATCTGATCTAGAGAGAGAAAGCATGTGAGCCAATGCATCAGGAGAGCCCCTGCTGCCAGCCACTACAAGTTACATAAACAGAAGACTTACTCTTAAAAAAAAATACCACTAAGCTTACAGCTGATCAGGTGAAATCCTGCAAACCCACCTGGTATGAAACAATTCAAGTGATCTCTTTGCAGAATAATTTAAAATAGCAACCGAAGTTGTTAAAATCAAGGCATATTTACAATTGATTTGCAAACAGAAAGAAAAATTATTAAATTGATCAAAAATGCTATTTACTGCTGGCAGTTCATTTAGCTTTCTGCAGAATGTTTCAACATTTATATTCCTTCATTGAAATAAATAAGTATTGAAATATAATGGATAATGAAGCAGAGGCTAAAAGACAATAAAAGTGCATGGGATTTTTATTTTTTTCCAGCAGATCAATATAAGCTTGAATGAAATAAAAGTTTAAAAGTAGGTTTTAAAGCCGGAACTTTTATGGAAAGTAAATGAACAATAGATTTAAAGCAGTATAATTATCGATGAATCACAGCACTATAGAAATGGCCTTGAAGAGCTCCAAATGCATTACAAACTGCAGAGAGGGAAGATGAACAAGGGAGAAAAAAGCCCCTAAATGGAGTCAAAGCTGCAACCCTCACACAGATAAACTGCACTGCATTTATGTAGCAAAGTCAGCTGCATTTATAAAGCCAAATCCTAAGAGTCTTCCTTCCATGGAGATTTTCTGTGGTACCAACCAAACTGTGGAAAAATCTCAGGATAGATGGGCTTGCAACAAGCCAAGGAGGAGACCTCAGTGCTTTCAACTTGCTTTTTGTCACTGCTGGTATCAAGCACCACTGAGCAAAGCGATGTGCTGTGAAAGGCTCACGCAGCCGAGCGCTTCTACGCCAAAGTGGCAGCACCGAATGCAAACATGTTACAAAACCCAAAGATCAGAAAAGCTTCATCTGGGAAACGATGGCGTTTATTATTGATGGCTCAGCAGCCAGAAGACTTCAGCACATGGAGAAGATAATGGGTTTGTCATCTCCCTGCCAGAAAAAGACTTGAGGAGGGTTGAAGAGAGGCAGCGTTTCAGCTCGGTGCCCACCCTGTGACCTCGGCACAGGCTCCTGCGGTTCACAGCAGGGAACGAAGCACCAGCTCAGCCGCGACGTCCGCCTGCCACAGTCGAGCCCAATACACTCAACCCCACCCCATGTCCAACACGCACTGTATGTCAGTCCCTTCTTCCTGAGCTGCACATGCTTCCTAATGGCCTCAGCATTCCCAGATTTTACATCCTTAACAGGGTTTCTTCAAAGAACAAATACATTTACAGAAATTAATTTTTGGCTGCAGCTTCTTATAAGGCACCCATTTCTACATCAGGCAGGTTAGCGGCAGAGCCTGCTAGAAGCTAAAGTCTTAATCAAAACTGAAAATGTACTAAGCAGATTTTCCCTTTGTTTACTGAAAAGCCTACTTTCTTCAATGTGACTCAAGAAAAGAGGTGGTTTGCTTAAACAGTAAGAGATTTGCTGGATGCCAGAATGCCCCCCTTTCATCCCTGATCACCTTCTGCAATTTAGGAAGAGAATCCTGCAAAGAGTACATGAAATATGACATGAATGTCAGGACCCTCATTAGGTTAAATCATGCAATTGCAAACCAGGACCAACTAGACAAAAACACCGTGATTCAAACTTGGACCCATATGGTTAGAAACGAGACAATTTGGCTATGGCAGGATTACCACTATATTAATTGGGACATCTACCCAACTATTCAGGGCTTCCATTATGGAGCAAAAGGACCATGAAAGTCTCTTTTCACCCAATCACCACTACAACAGTTACATATTCAGATTTCTTTCTGGAATAAGTGCAAATTTGCTTTGATTGACTGACATTTCATCACTTAATACATTCATAGCATGTCAAGGGAAAACTTGACTGAATTCACAATGCTGTACTGATTGATTCCTAATAGGAACAGTTGTCAGAAGAACTTGTAAGGATAACTTTTAAAATCACATTTGCTAGTTGGTAGAGGACTTTCTGAACCCAAGAGCCTCTCCACCTACGTGCAGGACTTTCTGGGACACAGAGATGGACAGCCCCCCTCTCCCCAGTTGCTGTCTGCCTGTGACATGGCAGCTGGCTGCAGCCACCCCAATGGCTGTACAATGTTTTTTCTCCAAAGTCCTGCATTTGAGACATACAGTTGTGGAGTCAGAAAAGGCTTTGCTGGAGACTCACAAACAAACTGCGGAAGAGAAGCTGGACACCAAGTAAGAGGTAAAGCTCTCTGTCACCCCTTCCACCCAAAAAGTCCCCCACTTACAAACTACCCATCTTGAGGGTAAACACAGGAGCTAGCATAGCTGGAAGTCAGTCCCTATCCTAGTTGAAAATGGGGAAAGATGAGAAGGAAAATAGGCAGAAGAAGAAATTCAATTCAAGTTTGAGCCCCTGGCCAGTGCCCCAGCCTCAGGGCTTGCTGCCTGCCGTGTAATGGGCACTTTCTTGCTGCTCTCAATCCCTGTCTACAAATGGAAAAAAATCTGAAGTTTCCCTGTGCTCCTGATCCCTCTTCTGAAATGTTCATATTTGTTTAGAAAGGTCTTCAACATATGGCTTTCAACCTAAGCATTTCAAAATTCTTTTCCTTTTCTGTAGAGACCTCTAAGGTCCTTAAATGACCTACCTTCAGCATTCATGACGTGGGTAAACAGGATCCCTGGCTGCCTTCACCCTCTTTCAATTAGACAAAGAAGGGGAAAAGGCAGTGTTCTTCAATACTTAAAACCAACCAGTTTCAAATAAATATTTAAAGTTGTCCTGATTGCTAGATAAGCAGCTTCTGCCAAGCAATTGCAAATGTTGCAATTGTTTTGCCATACAGTTGCCAGCAGCTGGAAGCTCCAAGATCCCCATTTCAATCAGAGATTTTCCATTTCAAATGCATTTGGCAGTTAATTCGTGGTGAGAAGCGCTTCTCAACACGTGAGCTTTCAGAAGACTGCAAGGAGGGAAGCACAGGTGGCTTTTCTAAAAGCCTGGGTCAAAGCACAGCTTTCTGTAAACACTCCTTTTTATAAGTAAATAAATAAATAAGAAAAGGTGCTGTACCATACCTTCTGCACTGCTATTAGGCAGCCGAGAGGCTCCTGCTAGACCAGACAAAGCCTTCAGTCAGTCCCACAGAATATTCACAAACAAATGAAAAGAACAGTGGGAGGAATCAACTTTAAAGTGCATTCACTGTACTTTTCTTTAAGTGTAATAATATGCAACAGCTCCTTGTGGTGTTGAATGGACAATATTATTAACTCTTTTTTCCTTCCAGCACTTCAGCCATTTATAC
The DNA here is from genome assembly GCA_013400375.1 of Thinocorus orbignyianus. Classification (NCBI taxonomy): domain Eukaryota; kingdom Metazoa; phylum Chordata; class Aves; order Ciconiiformes; family Thinocoridae; genus Thinocorus; species Thinocorus orbignyianus. Next base: position 681,543 of record VXBW01005444.1, on the reverse strand, counting down.
TTACATTCTTGCACCTAATCACTACCTAGCTGCTGTTAAAATCCATCATGCACTATGGGCCAAATCTTGAGGTCCCCACTGAAAACCTCCCTTAAATGATTTCTTAGTATGATCTTTGCATGATTAAACATCACAGATTTTTTTATTTTTTTTCCTAACTGATATCTGAATAAAGAACACAGGAATTGTCCCTGATCATTACCATACTGCTTTCATGTTTTCCACAATGCCACTCAAAAGCCTAAAAATATGGCATAGAAGCCCTGCAGGGAATTAATGCAAAGTGTCTGCATTTGTACCAGGAACCAGTCGCTGAGAGGAAGACAAAGGCTATTTGAAATAAACCTGGAGGATGCATTAGCAGAAGCACTTCTAAGTAACTTGCCATTTAAAGCACGCATGGGACAAATTCATCTCAAGAGTCACTTCAAAGGGAATGGTCCGTAATCAAAATTAATCACAATTAATTTGGCCCTAGGTTTCTGCCACTGAGAGGCAGGCTCCCGCAGTCAGAGCTGTGGGCAGCGGATGGCAGAAATCACATCCACAGCATCCACCTCTGCTGAAATTGCCAATTCTTCTGCTATGCTGGTGCCATCATAAAATGCTGCAACAGGATTCAGGCCAAATTTGCTTATCGGCTCTGAACCATGAGGCCAGCCAGCAGTATGTGCTGAATGGCGCTCTTTTTGAGGATGTCATCTTTCTATTTATATTACCTAATTCTTCTTCTCCAGCTCCCCCTGGCAAACCAACAGTTGAAATCATACAGTATAAGCTAATAGGGTTATATAAGTGTCCATTTGCTGTACATATGCTCTCCCCCCTAAGGCAAGCGATCACCACAGCTGTGTAGCAGGAGAGGTACACCTTTCATTTTTGATGTCTAAGCACATCGGAGGTGCTTCTCAGAGTGTCTCTAACCCTTGTTGGAGGAGGATGTATGGGTAGCTGAGCAAGAAGCAGGCAGCAGAGAATGGCCATGGAGACAGAATCAGACACAAACGAGATGCCTCATCTCCTGCACCTTGTCTCCCTCACGAAACACAGCTACACTCAAACAAGACAGAAGATTCCAGCTCCATATGTGGCAACTTTCAAGGTACTTCTGAACAGATACAACCCTCAAACTTTTTGCCCAGACTTAATTCATTGATCTGGCTGCATAAAAGCAAAATAAAAAATATCCGTGATACAGAAAGAGCAGCTTCCCTGTCTCTTGATGCTTCTCAGTCTCCACCAACAAAATCTGCGTTTTCAAGCTAATTCTACTCTCTGTCCTCTTCTGGTTTTCCCAGTATCACTCTCCAACTCCATTTTTGTGACACAAAGGCAAAACAATTTAGATAAACAACTAAGCTATTTCAAAGCAAACCGGGTGTATGGACATGGATACTTCCTGTGTTTCAAATATATTTGCCTTGTGTACTTCCACTGAAAAGAAAGAATACTGACTCCTGAAATCTATTAATTCCTGCATTCTTCACTCCAAAGTATGTAAAAATGGCATAGGCCCTATAACATGATGGACTTTTGGCCCCAAATCTCTTACTCTCTGGAAGCATTCAGGGTTTAAAAACTCAGAAAACATGTCTAGGAAATCTAAACCTGTATGACATAAGTTTAAAGTATGCATTTTCCTTATGCATATCCACATTTTTTTTGTTTGCCATGATCTACCATTAAACTGTTCTCCAATTAAGAAAGACCCATTCCTAGATAAAGTTTGAACCTTTCTCCAGAACACTACTACACAACACAGTAAAGGTGGAGCTTTGCTCTTTTACACATATACCTACATACATTTCATAAGATTGCGGCTGTCCCCTCCTTGGCAGTTTGGAGGGCACAGATGCTCCGAGCTCTCAGGGAGACTCACACAGACAGCAGTGCCACTTCCCAAACTGGCTACTCCCTTCAGTTTTCTGGCCAAGTCCATTAATCAGGCCTGATCTGGGGAGTCTGCATGTGCATGTACTGTAAAATCCCCTTACAGGGCACTGTTTTCCACTGAAAGAAACCTCTGCCAAGCTCCCCCATGGCACACCAGCCACGAAAAGCAGACAGCAAAAGCTAATGGGGCCCCACAGGTGTCTGTTTGCCACACATATGCTATGTATACCCTCGGGAGTAGGTCTCTGCTTCACCATGTGACTGAAGGGAAGGGACACCTTCCTGGTTTCCCACAGTCCCTGTGCTGCATGCACGAATAGAATTGTTTTCAAATGCCTTTGCACTGCAGTGTTGCATTTCTGTCCATTCCTCTCCCTGGCAGACTCAGCAGCCTTCTCAAAGAATTTTTTCTGTTTGCTTCCTCTCAGCAGTCACATCAAACAGACATGTATTACCTGGCTTGGAAACTTCTGCTTTTATCTTCCAAGTGAAGAACTGAAGTAGTTAGTATGCATACATTTCTGAATAGTCTTCAGTGAGAAAATTCAAAGTTCCTGTTCCAGGAAATAAAATAATTACTTGCTTTTCAAACTTCCTATTTTTCAAGCTGCAAAAGCTGCTGTTACAAGTGATATACAGTTTTTTGACTGAAATAGACCTCCCAGTTCTCAACTACACTTTGCAGTGGTTTTGAATATTGTCCATGCCACCATTTCCCTCACTGATCTGCCACGGATGGCGACACCTCCAGCACAGTCTGCAGCCAGTTCCAGTTCCCCCAGCAAACAGGAGCCTCCAATTTGGGCTGTAACACTGTATTTCTCTTCCTTCTCCCTCTGCAAGCAAAGCCAGCCTGACTCAGATTTTTCTCAAGCAGCAAACCTACCAGCTTCAAAGCAGCTACATCTTATTAATGCTGATATATGTGAGACCTTTTAAAAGGCCTGGGGAAGACATATTTCATTTTGTTGAGATAAATTTAGACACCAGAAAGTATAAAGATGAGGGAATCCAATAAACTATCATTTATCTTTCTTCTTCATTTGAATAGAGCTCGCCAATATATAGCACTACGGTTTTACCCTCCTGCCAAAATCTGCAAATTCAGTTTGTCTAGATGTTCAGTCATGAGGACAAAATTGGTTCACACTGTCCCTTCTCCCATATTGAATGTGTATTCTGGGAGGGGAATCTTCCCAGAATACAGTATTAACACTCCAAAAACACTCCAAGTTTTTGACTCTAAGTTCATGTGACATATACTCAAGACACATGAAATTCAGCAACAGCAAGTAGAAATGTTGGATTCTTTTCTGCAGAGCACTGACTGCCTCCTGCCAGCAGACAGTCTTTACTGAACTCAGTGAAAACAATACGAGCCTGTGTCAGGCTCCTACACTGCAGAAAAAGAATGAGCCATCACAGCAAATGCAGAATGTATTATTTTCTGTATCCTTTCTTGGATGGTGAAACAGAAGCACAAGTAAAGCAAGCGAATCACTCAAGGGCACACCAAGAATAGTACCAAAGTCCCCAACCACAGGACATGCTACATATTTGTAGTAACAAAAATATATCTGTCATTGCATGTCACACAAGCTCATTCAAACCAAAAATTTATCACTTGCTTCGGACTCCAGCCAGGTGACGCATATATATCATGGAGCTGTCAACAATCTGCTAATCTTGGCTGTGAAGTGTAGAAATACAAGAAGCTTAAAAACACACTGGTCCTTCAGAAACCATAAATTTTGCTGGCTCTTTCTCACATACCACTGGGTAATAGGTCTGCTCCAGCTATTTCACTCCCACCTCCTGCAGTTAAACGGTTTCATTTTGCATGTCTATTTAGAGAACGACAATGAAACATATGAGGCAGCAGAAATCACTATGGATTTACAGATAAAGAGAAAAAGACCCTCTCTAGCTACTTGCATGAGTAGAATTACTGGTGGCAGAGTTAACTTCAAAGTCTGGACAGAAATCCCAGGACATACACAACTGAATTTTCAGAACTGTCACAGATACAGCTGGAATAACATCTCTGTCCATCTGGAAACCTGGTCTGTTGTGCTCTTTTGAGCAGAGAAGAAAGCAAAGAGAAGGGAATGATGACTTTTCATCCTCCATCCAAACCAAGTGTCTAGGCTTTTTCAGACAATCACATAGCATGGTGCCAAGTAGTGACATCAGTTTCTCGTAGCACCCAGGGTAGGGGGGAGAATCTTTGATTATAAACACATTAGAAGTTTCAAAGGATATTTCCCCACAAATAAGGGTTTGTTCATGATGTTTTACACTGGGCATATTTTGGGGGGACTATAAATAAAAAAACTTGTTGTTCAAGTTGTGGTTCTTTCTGGGCAGCAAGCTCACTGACCACATTAACCTGCTTAATGTAAATACTGCTATCCCTACAGCTGTGTGACATAGCCTGGCTGCAGAAGGCATCTTAACTCACTGCTATTTGTACAAATACAGTTTGTTAAATTAATTTCTCATACACCAAATGTCTTGGTGTACCTGCCATTCTTCATTTCCTTCTCTGGCCATAAACTTCAATTTTCTCCCCATAGCACTTAAAAGGCACATAATTACAACTAATTACTGATCACTGAGGGATGACTAGTTGACAAATCCAATTTTCACACTGATACCAAGCATGACTGACTCTGGACCAGAGAGGATAAAAGGTACCTGCACTGCCCTAGAAACCTGCAGGTCTATAAGCTGGGTGGGACCAGCATTGTCACCGTCACCATTCTTAAACCCATCAAACTGCAGTGGCACCTGAAGGCCAATGTGTTCAGGGACCTATTATGTAAGATGCTATAAATCTACACAAAGTGACAGTCCTCACCCCAAAGAGTTTTCCAAACCTAAAAAAAGCCAAGCCTTTTACAAGCCTGTAAATGTATTCAGTTTGGCTGCGTTTGTACCACTTTTGCATTCCATTTCTGCAAATATTCTCCCAAGCAAGCTAGCTGGCAGCAACGTTCAGAGAAACAGCTCATTTCAGAGACGAACTCCACTCAATTTTCCTCAAAGCAAATTTTAAATTTGCATGCTTTGGTGCACCTGCTGATCTCAACAAATTGGATCAATGAAGGAAAGGAGAGCACTGTGCAAACCCACTGCCCTGGGAAAGCAGCGCACACCCAGCCCATTAATGTTATTCGTTAGCTGGACCAGTCCAGTTACCCAGAAATCAGGAGGCTGCTGTCGTGTGGTCTGCGCAGGTTTCAATTGAGGCACTGTGCAAAGAGGGCACTTAAGAAGAAAAAAAAAAAAAAAAATCTGAGAGAAAAATACATGGAGCTGCTCAAACATCGTGGAATGGGGTAAAAAGCAACGTTTTCATAATAAGTCACACGATGAATTTTTTCCCAGTTGTATTTCAATGGAGTTATTCACATAATTCAAGTAGACAAATCCCAGTGTGAAAGTATTTGTGCTCCTTTAGCCCAGTGGCAGCCCTTGCAGCATGACTTATAACAAAGACTGAAAAAGTCCACTCCTGCAGTACACACAAATTGGTTTATTATTAGAGCTCATCCAGCACCATTATTTTCTGACAGAAAATGTGTTTTTAACAGAATTGAAATTTCCGTGAAGAACATTTTTCTTGCAAATGTTTAACTTTTCTTCTGGGAAAAAAACACATTTTTGTCTCACGTCTGCTTAAGATACATTTCCCTTTCCATTCTGTTCCAAAGGAAGCACGACAATCTACAAAATGCTGCACTAAATCTCCCTGGCTCCTAAAATAAAAAGCTGAGAATGAGCCCCACATAAAGGAAGATTACAAGTGCCTTACTAAGGACTTTATTCATTAAAAGAGACTCAACTCTATTCTGCTTCTTGTCTACGGAAGTGAAATATGATTTTATTAAATGAACCCCTTAATATGTTTGCTAAGACTCTGTCAAGCTGAACATTAACTACATTGCCATTGTTCTTCAAGTCCAAAAAGGAAGTTGCTCTGCAAAAGAGAAAAGAGAAAACCTCGCCCAGAGATTCTAAACCTACAGACCAGTGGAGAAGTTTGCTTTATTAAGCACGTTGGCAATGTTCGGCACACACAAGGAGCACAGTGCATTTATAAAATTGGGAAAAAAAAATGCATAGCTTTCAAAAATCATTTAAGGAAGGGAAGAAAAAAAAAAAGAAAAATAAAATTAAAAAAAAATGTTACGTGCATTTAAATTTTCGGTAGCAAGATTGCATACATGCACATGCAGCCATCATCTACTGCCCTGGTGAACCCCAGGCCATGTGGAGGACACCCCAGCAGAGATCCACTCCTCCTCAGTAAGACGTAATACCGGGGGGAGCATTCTGGGCTCTTGGGTCTCCAGCCCTTTGCAAAGGACTTGCACCACTGTGTTAACAAGTTGCTGAATCTCTCCTTATAGAGGCATTTTTGAGGTGATGCATTGAGTCCACACATTGGGGTCACAGCCAGTGAAGTAGCTTCCCACCCCAGTCAGGGCACCTGCACCAGCACCAAGCCACATCCTTGCCCAAAATTATTCCCCTCCCGACCTGCTGCTGACTTATGCCTGGGTTTTCTGCTTCAGACACAAGCCAGACACAAGTCCACTCTGCCCTCTCCTGGCCTGCACACAGATCCGAGCCTGTGCAGCCATCCCGAATCTCCCCTTTGAGGAGGCTGGGGATGGAGGGGATGCAGGTAGGCTGGGAAAAGCCCAGGTCTCTGATGTCCAACCAGAGGGGCAGAGCCTCAGGGAAGATGGACTGGGCATCACTGTTTGGGGGAGCTGCACAGGATGCACACACAGGATGTCGCCTCAGGTCCCATCACATTCACCACCCTTGTTTTGGGTATACTCTTTTCACCATCCCAAATACATTTATATTGGTAAGTGAGCTAAAAGAAAGGACAGGAATATTCCCTCAGCCTCACATTCAAAAATGACAGGTAAAAGGGGCATTGCCTTCTGTCCTTTTGGAAAGCATGTCATATTTGAGGTGTATCACTCGAATGTGAGCAATAAAAATAGTAATTTGTAAAATGAAAGCAACGACAGACGTTTCTTGTAAAAACACCATGAGACGTTACAGATAAAATAGTGTTACATAAATAGGCAAAGCACTAGAACTATTATCATCAACAACAGCACGGGGGACACGGCAGTTTAGCAAAGGAATTGAAAAATAGCGAATGTGATTTAAGAGTCAGAGAGAATCTGCGCTGGCAAGTTGTAATTACTGAAGCTGAAACCCAGCCAGGATCCTGGTTGACTGCCTCTGGGCTTGTGAAATGCAATCCAGGATCTTAAAATGACCAAATAATTGGGACTAGGGTTTCATGTCACCAACGAGACACCACCATCACACGGCAACACCAGGACAGCCATCCAGCACTGATGCGGAGAGGGATCGACCACAAACACCAGCCTCTACAGTATTTGTGATTTCAGACATCTACAACCAAACATTGACTTGAAGCAGATCTGCTTTGCATGGTCATTCTTCTTTCCAAGCTGGTACAGCTGCGGGTTTCCTTCAGTTGTTCTTCACATTCAACATCCTGTAAGCATCTAATGTCTTAGTCAAAGGACATCATTCATCCATTTTATGGTTCCCAGCATGCAAGGATATCTACCCAATTTCCTAAGAAACATTAATATTAAAGTATGGCTTTCTCAGCCCAAATCATACAAGCTGAACAAAGTTCTCCTGACGTTTTATGACAAGGTGATTAATAATACCAAGAAGTAGAATGAAAAGATACCAGATTATAAACTATTGTAAATCTTTCAGTCATCCCAGGAGTAATGAATGTAGATTTTTTAGAAGAGCAGTACAGATTTAAAAAGAATCATTTTCGTTTGCTTGTCAATCAAGATGCTATTTATGTAACAGCAGAAACAGACAATGAATTCACTTAATCTAAAAATGAGGATGTAGCAAGTTCAAGACAAGGGTTATAGGCACTCTTTAAGACTTTTTCTTAAAAAAAAAA